>NW_017553907.1:1570739-1614827 GCF_001854935.1 Bemisia tabaci
CCCCCACTAGCTTTTCACAGTCATACGACGCCAGAACACATTCAAGTTTCTCAATGCATAAGTTTCAAAACTATTCAGTCTTCTCATGACGAAAATTCGACTTGAGCCATAGAGTGCGAATATTGGATGGAGGATTCAATAAACTTCTTAATCAAATGACATCTTTATTAAACAGCGACATTTTCAAAAAGGGAATATAAATCTGTTTCATGATACACAGCATGGATCAATTATATATAGAACTCTGGATCTAAGGATTCCTAAAAGTCGTATACATGTACTTATTTTTTATTAACAATACAAAATAGTAGTAATTCTTTCCTATTCTTCTTGTTTTTGTTTTTTTTTATTTCACAGAGGGGCTCTTCAAATTACTTTACCATTAAACTCGTATATTTTATGTAATGTAAGTGGAAGGCTATCCCTGACTGGAATCCAATACCCTGCAATAAGTAAAACAATTATTTTAAAAATTGTAAATAAAACGGGGGAAACATTCTCAAGTTTTGACCCAGGTCCAAAAATCCTGTTCCGCTTTAAAAAGAGAGTGTTATTCGTAGCAAAACAGCAATGCAGCTGCGTATTACGTCTGTAAAAGTTGTCAGAAAGTGTTTACATTAGGCTTCAGTTTTTTTCCTTACCAAATAAACTAGCGAATGTCACGCGTATTAATGTGTTACAGGTGTCTGTTCAATTTCACAATGCTTTTGTCCATTTCTCCGAAATAAAAACAAAACTGAATAAAATAGCAACTGGTGCTGCTTTCCCCCTTTTTTTATACAGGGTGATCCAAAAGTCTCGCCCCACCCCCATAACCCCCTAGGTGCTTGAACTTATTTGAGGCGGTCTCAAAAATAGTTTCCTCTTAATCAGAAGCACTCACAAAATTTCAAGTCTCGATCTTAATTTGTTCAAAAATTACAGGAGTGATGCTTGTGCTAGCGGTGCGGAAATTTTTGGATCACCTTGTATGTAGACACTATGTATGAAGCTCATCTTGCATAGAGCCTAATCTGAAAAAGTAGTCGGAGAGGTTCATATGCTATCTTTGTTTCGTCCTGAGCCTTTAGCCATATTCGGATGTCATTAAACAGATGTGATCGATCAAAATCTACACCTGTAGATTAGAGGAGCATCAAAGGTATTTCAAAGTAGGACGTTCTATCAGTTACGCCATTGTGATTCTTTTCAAATTGCCCACTATAGATGAATAGATTTTCCGCAGTGAAGTATTCGCACATGCTCAATCGCTTATCATTTCCGCAACTTTAGGTAAATGTCGATAGCATCCTGTACCTCCCGTTTTGCCCGTTCAAAATTTCTCGAGAGTTTCGAAGTAACGGTTAGTCTGGGGCGACATTCTTTTTCAAAAGATCCCAAAACGGTTTTATCTTGATATTGTGTGTTATGCTCTATTTTTACCCCTGCATCCCTTTCTTGGTACGCATAAGATGGATTTTAGAAAATATAGGATTAAAAAGATAAAAGACTGATCAATTGTCATTATATTTTATTCACTAATGGATAATTCGTTTTTAGCGTTTAAAACTGGACTTCCATGAACTTTTTCAGTGAGCCTCAATGGATACCTATGGATTTCCCCCCAAATTCTGTGTTATTCCTAAGCAAATACCAGGTCATTAAAGATTTTCATAAAAATTAGCTGTTACCATCGGCACTCAAAATGCATTCTTATCGGTCCTGTATTCATCGAGGATTTCGTCGGTATTTAATTAGTGACGTCAGTTTAAGGTTGCCAGGGCGTGTGAAAAATCTGGATATTTTACACGAAGTCAAATATAAAAATGTGCTGAATTTCCAACGCATCTGGCAACAATGTGTCAGTTTTTCAATGATTAGAAAAATGAAAATTGCTTTACAGAGCCTCTCTTCTGGTCTATGTGCACGGAAGAGTATTGTAAAACTGATTTGAGCCGAAAATAGCGAAAATGCAGAGTAAAATTTTATCTAAAGACAGTCTCCAACATTTTTGTTGGGCATTTCCTTATTTTTTTGACTCCAAACGAGAATATATAATAATTAGGTATAACCTAATTCGTGTACTGTGCAGAGGCGTCGCTTATTTTCCACACTTTTATTCAATCTTTTTTTTTTAAAGTTAGAAAAAAAGAAGTTTTCTTTTAAGTAGGTATCACAATTTGAATGTATATTCAATTTTAACATTAACTTATTATTAACAGAAAAATCAAACGAGGAGAAACTAATACGACATGATGGATCTCAGAGAGGGGATTTATAATTAAACGGATAAAGTAACTGAAAATAGAACGTAATAGTACAAAACATGTAAATAAACGTTAATACACATACATACACTAATATTATTGTACAGATATGTGTTTAACATTCCACATTTCATTCCTTCATAAAAATCAATGCGGGGGAAATTCAAAAGAAATTTGACGTAAAAGATGAACATATCTAACATTTTAACAATGAAATATTTAAGATAAAAATATGCATGTACCAATTAATTGTTTCCTCATCGGCAAACTAAAACATTCAAGTCTCATTCGCAAAAATTATAGCTATGGGTAATACGAAAAAAACACTCGTTGTAGCACGAAAAGTTTAAATTATAATAAGTAAGGAATGCTTTGCAAAATATTCGTAATTTTTGAATGAAAACTGCCCATTCGCGAGTTTTGGAAAATAATATAAATTAAGACATAAATTGCCACTGAAAGTATAAACTTAAAATAAATTATAGCTCGTATACCTCATTGATGATCCAACTTACGAGCCTTTCTGGAGTATTCCGAATGTTATCTGCTTTATTAAATTTACATTTTTGGCCAGTTTGTAAATTTGAAGCAAAATTTGTTTTCAGTAGATAGGTTTTTTTCCAAAAAAAAAGGGTCAGGAAGAGAGAGATGGAAAAAGAGACACAAAAATATGTATCAATAAGTAATGAAAGAAAATCGCATTCAATCCTAGGTAGGAATTTTGTTTTTTTTTACAATTATTGCACCCGAAGATTTATCAAAAAGTCGAAAGTAAACACTTATTTAAGACGTGTTTTCTTTAATATTTCAATATCATACTATGTACCATTTTTAGGTATTTTAAAAACTAAAAATTTGTTTCGAAATGTTCACACTCCTATAACGCCACTTGTTCGGAGTTACATCAGTTTATCACTTTTAATCTCCGATTTTCAGTGATTTATTTTATTCTTACAGATGTTTTTATCTTAAACTTACGGGGATTTGAAGATTTGAAAGTTTGAAGAGAAGCCTTCAATAGTCAAATAACGAGGGCACAACTACGTAACCCCTATACTTCACTCAAACACTATCATTATCATTATGCTTAATACTTATTAATTCTAATTTCATTTTTTACCAACTCTAATTGTATAAATTAGTTTTTGATTTTTTTAAAATTTTAATAGGAACATTACCGTCAATTGAGAAGTTTCAAAGTTTCTCTCTCAAGTTGTTAGACATCTCACCCATGCAAAGTGGAAGTTTTGCAAATTGTCACATTATTACGAGGGCATTGGCTATGAAATTAATGACATAATGTTGTGATAAAACAAACCTCAATATTTCTCTTAATCGTATATTCAAAAGGGGACCGGTTCTCACTTAGTGTATCATTCATTATTATTCAAATTCCACTTGCAGGATGGGTCATCAAAAAATACCAGTGGCGATTCTAGAGTGTTGAAAAAGTTGTTTATCCTCCATTTAAATGTATAAAAACAATCGATTATCGATATTTTTAGTGGATTTAAATGGGGAAAAACTATTTTTTCAACTTGCAAAATCACCACTAAAAATACTAACTACGCACACTCCATTCATGTAAGAATACTAGATTATTTTGAAAAGTAAATTAAATTTCACGGACATTTCGGCCATGTATGATAATGATTACGACTCTTCGTGGGGTGGAAAGTCTTGGAAGTAAGAGACAAGCATTATGAAAAAAATCGCGGAAAAATTGACCTATAGCTATTAAAAAAACTTATGTAAAGTGGTAACATGTTATGTGGATTTCTGGGAAGGTATGGAAAAGATTCTCAAGCATATGAATATGGGACCAAAGGAAAATTAATCAAAGACAGAGGCAAGAACATAGAAAAGCGACTGAAAAAACCTGATCGGATGTTCTGGGAGCGATATGCTGAAACATAATGTAGAGAGAAAGGAAGAAAAAGAATAAATAAATCAGGAATGTAGAAACACGTACCGATTGTAAAAATACTATGTACAACTGGAGGTAATTTTCATGGCTTACATGTAATAAAGAATATTTGTTTGTAAAATGGCAATATTTCAGGAACTGTAATTCAATTAATTGAAGGGATAAAATGTGAACACTTTAGGAAAAATGTATCAATTATCATACATTTAATTTGAAGGGGCGGATTTTTATTTCAATGGTAAGATGATGACTAACTATTGTGTACAAATCTTCTTTAAGGAAGAGACCCTTGCTGACTGATCGATAAGAAGAATTTCTATCAACTTTAGTGAAAAAAATCAAGTGAAAAAACTGTTTAGTATTCATTCATTTCTTGAAATATGAGATTAACGTATTTTTGGGCATTTGCAGGGACAGTTCATTGAAATATGTCATTAAAGGGTTGTGCAATTTCCTGATGCCTATGGACACTTTACATGGAATCGTTATATTTTGATAGGGTTAAGCAAAGCGGTCACACATTGCGGTGTTTCAAAATCTCATCTCCAATTTCAATATTTTGGAAGGTAACCAACCGACACTTTTACTCGAAAATTATTGCAATTTTTTCTGAAACGGATTTTGCCATGAAATTTCAAGCGACAATGTAGCTTGGTTTCCTCCAAAAATGCGAAACAACAAAAAAGAGCGGAAATTTTTGAACGCCACAAAGGACATGCGTATTCTCATAATTTTGCCCTTGATATCTTGAAATTATAGGAATGTCATGTAATTTCAGTTTCCTTGTTTGGATCAGTGATTATAGTTGTATTTAACTACTGTCCCTTCATTACATAGCACCATAATAGGGACAACATTATAGCCATCTAATCAGTGGCAATAAGACGTGAACTCGTTCTCTTAGTTTAGATGAGTACATTCTCTTACAATTAGAACAGATCTACGGAGGTTGTGTACAGAACTAAGTATTATAAATGATTCAATTCTGACTTTGCAAATTATATTCTAGCGGCAAAGTGAAAAACACATGGTTTCACAAACGAGGAACACCCGACGAATCTGGATTGCACAATGTCCACGTGCCCTTAACATTTCGTTGCCCTCTAACGTAAGGGCGTATCTCAATTTTCAAGTGAGCCCTGTTTTACGTGTAAATTCAGGCTCTCTGAGGTTCATGCTATAATCGAGATACACGCCTTTACATCAGAGGAACGACGATTTCAGCCGAATCCAGCAGAAAGGAATCACTCTTTTTGCCTCATTTCAGAAACCAGGTGTTTTTCATTGATTTACCATTTTTACCATTACAGATGGGTGATTTTGAAAACGCATGCTTCTAATTGGTAATTTTCTGTTATACTCAGTCATTTTAGCTTATTTATACTTCATTACTATGACCAGCCTCGAAAACTGTATATAGTAGTGTCTTAGAGCCTATAAAAAATAAAATAAGAGTAGGAAAACGATACGGTTTCGAGCAAAAGACAGGTACAAAAAATAAAAACAAAAATTCACTCAAACGCATTTTAAAGCTTTTTTGCCGACAGTCAGATGAGCGAATAATGTTGAACAATCTTCTTGATTGCATCAATCCCATGAAGGAAAAAAGAGACTTAGAAGAAAAGGAAAATCATAGAGGAAGAGAAATGGCAAGAATGGACAGGAGAAAAATGAGGCTCATAAGCGCATAATGGAATGTACAGAGACCGCCAATCAGTGCTCAGTTTTTTCTACATTTTGCAGAGACAGTTGGATCACGAGTTAAATATTATTTGAGTTTTGCCGCGTGTTAAAATAAAAAAAATGAAAGAAAGAAAATGTGTATCGATGGCAAAATGCGAATAATGCGCATTCATTCAAAACGATTGAAAATTTCCGATTATGTTTAATTTTTTCCAAGGGTTACTAATCAAAGTGCCTCTTTGCGAGTGTGTGTGGATTTTTTTTTTAATGAAAGAGGAGAATTCACAAAAAATTTCACAAAAAGTGTTGGCTTTCTAAATTTGAAAGAATAAAACATGATCAAAGATTTACAACTTCGCAATTTAAGGTACGCATATTCTTTGAGCCATCAATGTCCTGGTTGAGAAATGTTCTGTTTCTCAATCACTCACGATCAAATCTTGGCAAATATTGATTATAGCGAACGATATACATGTCTCATTCATTTTTATGGCGCTCGCAGGAATCCGGGAGTGAAAAAGAGTAATGGAGAAGAAAAAAATCCGATGCGTAAAGAAAGAGTAACTGTACCATGTGTGCTGAAAAAAAAAAGTCGAAAAGAATCTGTATCACATTGAGTAAGATATGCTACACGGTAGAATGGAGAAAAAAAATAAAGTAGAAAAAAAATATATGCAATATCTATTGGCAGTTGATTATTCTCTGTAAAACGAGTGAGAAACATAAAAATAAGAAAAACGGAACAAATAAAAATAAAATGCAAGAAACAACTATAAAATAATCCTATGCGGCTTAAGTATTGGCCGGCAAGAAAAATAATTAGAATTATAAATAAATAAATCATAGGAAGCACTGTTGCATTTAGGACGTGGTACAACTGTACCGTCATTAACTATTTGTCCGTAAGAGAGCCTTTAAAGAGTGATCATACTTAAGAGCTTCGTCTTTTGACACATTATTTTAAACCCATTTTGTTTTCAAATATTTTTTGTCGAAATTGTAGTTTTAGTGAAGGAACTTGTAAAGCAGTAAGTAGAGCAGCATGAAAGTAAGGATTAAAGGAACACTATTGGAGCACTGATTATTTTGCCTTCAGTGTGAGTAGTAACTTTTTTTCTTAGGAAAACGCGTGGTGAACTCCTTCACCCGAGTTGAATTTAGATTGGACAGGCAACTAAACTAACTCCGTGACAAGGCGTAGGGTATCACAAAAATTGAAGGCGCTCCAAATCGAGATAGTTTTTTTGAAGACCATCTCTCATCAAACTTTCACTACGCCGATACGCATTATTGCAATTCATCGAACGTGCACCTCATGCAGATCGCCGGCGATTGCTTATTGCCTGCAACATTTGCACCCGTATCACCAACTCTAGGTAATTTTGAGATAATTTAGAAAAAATAGCGGTATTCACGATTTTTAGCTTATTGCGTATAGCGATAGCGTAAATGCTTTGATTTACTATTCTCCATTAGATTGGATTTGATGAAAACGAACGTATATATACGTAACACATTACTCCCGCGTTAAGTGTTTCACACGAAATGCCTGTTCGAATTTTTCCATTTCTATGCAAAACGGTTTCCTAGAGCTTGTTTGAATATTCTGATGCTATTTATCTTGAAAACAGTCGAAAATAGACCTCCCTTGTTTATTATCATAGCAGCCCTTTGTATTCGCTGGCGTAAGATTACTCGCTAAAGGCTCTGTTACTTCAGAGGAACTTAAAACTGTGATTGCACATAAATTAACTAAAATACTAATAGTTAACTGTGGTTTGATCATTGATATAAATAATAAAAGTCTGCATGAAAAAATAAGAAAACAATAAAACTAAAAAAAAGAAAAAAACCATACCCAAAGAATAAAAAGAATAAAAGTCCTGAAAATTTGGGGAGAATTTGGTGGAAAATAGCCGAGACGTTCAAAAAGCCGCGAATCAATAGTTAAAATAAGTTTCGAACTTAAAATAAAATTCAAGAGAGTCAATTTTTTTCTCAAAAGTAAAAAGTCAATAAAATGGTGCGAATTTTGATAAGAAAATTTGAGAATTTTGCTCCGAAATTTTGGTGAAAAACTGAGGAAACATAATAGAAAATACAGACAAGATCGTTACAAACTGTGAGTTCCTGATCAATCTGCGGTATACAAGAAGAATAACAACGATGCATATTAAATACTCCTAAATCTAATGTCAACAAAGAAAAACTCGGACACGAGTCCAATATAAAACCCCCACTCATATTCCACTCGAGGTGAAGTTGTCTATTACATCGATAATTGATTCTCTAACTATTGTATATCGAATAATGTTTAAACATAACTATTTGAAAATAATTTAAATACTTATATTTATAAATATTCATCATAACACATTCATAGAGTTAAGAACGACGTCTTTGTGATTCCTAGCTGTAGTTTTCAATGGTAAATAGAATTAACTTTACACTCATATTTATACCCGGTTCAGCGAACCGGCGATTAGATTTTTATACCTAAAAAAGAAGCTCACAGTTAATCGTGGACCATTCCAATAGTATTACACCCAATTGAATAACTAATATTAACATTTGAACATTGCCCTGACTTGATAATCAGGCCACAAGCTGATGCCTCGGAAGATTGTCTCTTCCCCACCAGCGGTGACTCTTAAAAGTTCTTGTAAAAAATTAACTAAAAAGGTGAATTTTACGTAAGAATAATCTTGAATCAGGAAACGCTACCCTTACGCTTAGTTGAGAAAACAAATTGGATTTTACCGATGACGAGGCGTGAATGATCTATTATCGATATTTTTCCATTTGAGGCAATGGTAAAAAATCGATTATTAGCGTTCGGTGCGAACAACCTGTTTATCGATCCTTTTCCATAGGTTTAAACGGCAGATACATCGATACATCGCAAAACACGCCATGGTCGCCACGTCACTGGATTTAACGTCTTATTTTTGTGACGTGACTTGAAATTTAAAAATTATTCAACTTGGAGTTAAATTTTACTCGTTCCTCATACAAATCTTGTAATAAATTGAAAAGTACTAAGTCTTTATAAGAAACATCAAGAGGAAATCCCGTAAAACTCAATTATTTTTTTATTTAAAAATACGAGTGAAAGAGGGGCGTCATTTGAGGAGAGCAAGAGGGAGGTACAATTTAACCCCCTCCCTTCCCGGTCCATTCATTCAAGGTTGCTTTACACGGGCTAAAGTGGCAAAAATTTGTTCATTTAAAAAAAAATTGAGTAGATTTTTATGGTATTCTACACACTACCCTGGAGTAAATTGGACTGCATTTTGCAATTTGGAACTATAAATTCTGGCCCTTTTGGGAAAACACTTATGTGCATAGGAAAACTAATGGCATATACGTTGTTTTCAAAACCGGGCTAGAATTTATAGTTCTAAATTTCAAAACGCAGTCCAATTATTCCTCTTCTAAACAATTTTCACCCCCATTTGCCAAAACGTGGTTGAAATGACACCCCTGCTAGGGAAAGGGGTTCCTAATTCACAAATTTCCACAATAAATCACGTAAAATTCACCATGTCTCGAAACGTACGCTTTCATATTCGGATTCTCACAATTTTTCAACAGCCACTGCTACCGGGGATACCTTATTTTTTGACTTGACTCATCAAATTCTTGTACGACGCCAGCGTGAAATCGACGAAGAAGCCTTGTCAATCCTTCCCGTTCTGCTCGATGAGTCGCTGGGGGGTCATCTCGTGGTTGGAGCGCGGGCTGGCGTCCATCTCCTCCTCGCCGTCCATGGAGTTGTGATAGTCGTCCTTGATCGGGCTACTCCGCACGGAGTCCTCTTTGGTGTAGTCGATGGGGGTCGACCGGAGTCTTTGGTTTTCCTCTTTCGCGAAGTCGATGGCCAGCTGGCGCGGCGGCGACGAATCGCGGTTCTTCTCGGATTGCGGTAACAGGTGGACCATCCCCACCGGGACGGGGAAGGAGGAAGAGAAGTCGGGGTAGAAGTTGGCCGTCGGGTAGGACGACGCGTTGAACCCGGGCGGCCCGAGCATGAGGTCCGGCTCGGGCCCCTTGTGCGACTTGACGCTCTGGTTGTTGTTGTTGGCCGCCAGGGAGCCCAGCCCCAGGAGGTCCAGCGGCCCGTTGATGTCCCCGAAGCACTCTTTCTTCAATTGTTCTAGTTTCAGCGACTTCCCGTATTTCCCGCGGACGTACATGAGGAGGCTGTTGTACGGGATCCCGAATATCCGGGAGGCCTGTGACGTCGTCATCTTCTTGTTCCAGACGTGGGAGAGGGCTTCCGTCAGCTCGGCGTTAGTCCACGATCGAGGCGGGCCTCCCCGGGGAGCGCTGTGCTGTCCTTTCGGTCGGCCCACTTGAAAACAAGAAAAATAGATCAAATTAGGACGCGCTTTAAGACTTAGTCAAGGTCCAGAGGGCTAGTTGTTGAAATTGATTGACAAAGCTATAAACAAAGAAGACAAGAGGGATATGAAGGGATCCTATTGGTCAAGGTGGATGGTTGCAATGGACAAAGAAGGCAGATTCATTTTCTCCCTTAGTCTATAGGAACCAACCATTTCAACCAATAGGATCGCTCCATACTCTCTATGTCTTCTTAGTCTATCGCTTTGTCTATAGCTTTGTCTATCAATTTCAACAATCAGCCTGCAGTTAGAGTTAACTTGTAACAGACTCCCGTATTGGCTGTTCGGAACTAAGGAGGGTGGGCGGTGGGGGCCTGCCCCTCTCCAGAATAATCTAGCCAGATAAATGCGTAGCATATGTTTCATATGCAAGGGATAGTCCTTAGAGACAAGTTTCCTGACACGATGCGATGCTCGCAAAAGTATAATTTTTCAGACGTGCACCCATTAGGGCGCTTGAAATACCTCTAATCATGCGGTTTCTTTTTTTTGTTTGGTTTCTTCTTTTCTCAAAACGATTGTTGATTTGGGCACATCATACTATATTTTGAACAAACTTAGCCTTAAATTTTTTCAAATGTAAAAGTGAGCGACATCTCAACGCCCATTGATTGATAATGGCGAAGAGATACAACTATTCGTGATTGATAGATGTCTGTGTTGCATCTGTAAAATTTAAGGCGCGATGCCGTGAGGGCGTGAACTCACACCGCTCGCTCAATGCTGCAGTGAGATGTCACTCAGATTAAAAGGGAGGTTTCTCCTGTCTTCGGCTGCGTTAACTTATGATTTTTTTTCAATTTGATGGCTGATCCTTTTCTTACATTGTTTGTGGACCCAAATCTAAAGCTCGTATATACTAGTCCCACACAACTCGCGAGCCACGTGTTTTTAGCAAGCCTCGGGTCTATTAGACCCAGATTTGACATCCAAGGGTTAAAAGAAGACGAACGTAGATGAACTTACTTTTTTTCTTCGAAGAAATATGATGATTTTCGTGCCTAGACTCATTAATGTCGTTCATCAGTGCGTTTCGACAGCTCTCCATGCCTGGAAATAAACCTGAAAAAATAAATACATGAAGGATAAATAAAAGTATAATCAAACTGAACACTTCAGGAAAAAAAGCCGTGCAACCAAAAATTAAAAATTATTTATTTTTGTTTCATTACTTTTGTCCTTTGAGGACAATCTAGCATAAAATTGGACGATGTATTCTCCTTGAACTGTTTTGTTTATTTAATTATTTTACTCGAAATAGTCAAGAAAAAGTCTAGCTTTGCTTCGAATGATTGTGACCAACTCTTTGATTCTCCCTTGAGTTTAAAATGTACTTTTTTTTATCCGAAATGAGGGGGAAATTTATCAACCAAGAACTGTATAGAATATTTTACCCTTACAAAAGAACGTTTACTTTTCTCATACTAAGGAAGCAGTAAATAATGACCCGCTAAAACAGCTACTTTTGGGATGCCGAATCGGACTTCAATTTATTTAAGAAATATGTTGATATCTGTTAGCACCTTATGAGCGCGTGCTTAACGCATCAATTCAGCTTCCAATTCTCATTTCTGTCATGCGAAAAATCGATCAAAAGTTGACTGCTTCAAGTTGTGTGCAACAGGAGCGCACTGCCCTGTTTCATTCAAAGGTACTAGGTAAAATATTTCGTTAACGAATAAATAATATACTAACAATCTAGTCTCACTGTCTAAATTTTAACTGTAGCTCAAGATCTTACCTAAATGCGAATCCAAGGAAAACACTGAAAAAATAAATTTAAAACTAAATTAATACAGTTTTGCGGCGAGCCCAAACACTTCATAAATTTGAAATTTTATCAGTTTTGAATAAATTCAAGGAGAATACACGTTCTGATTCAGGGATTATTGAATTGATTAATTCCAAACGCATTTAATGCGTTTGACCATCAGGTCATCTGAGAAGATTTGTGTCTTTTATTTGAAAATGTTTGAGGCACAGAGCGCCTTTTTGAGTCCTGATTGTTTGAATTGAGCAGAAATGTTTGTGCATTTTTAAAACGCCTCATCAGGAAAAGCATATATTCAATTTCCGTCGGATTTTTCAATCTTTTAAAACTCAATTTATGGCGCGCGTCCTAAAGTATGGAAAGACGCAATTGTAAATAAGTTCTTATACTTACTATGAGGAGGAGTCAGAGATAGTGCGGAAATAGACGCCAAATGTGGGAAAGAAGGATTATCTAAGGGAGACGATTCCTGCAAAAATAAAAAGAAAATTATTGATTTCATTGTATGTTTGTTTATAAAGACTCTTCATTTGAGGTGTCAAATCTTTGTATGAGGAAAATTTTGGCCATAGTGCAAGAGTATTGGTAATTACACCACTTAAATATTCGTGTATTCTTTGTGTACCTTTATGTATCTTTGTGTATCTTTGTGTAAAGGAAGAGAGGAAAAAATTAAGAAGCACGCAATCTTTAGTTTTAAACCATTTGTAAATCGGTCTTTTAGAGTCAAATACGTCCAAGTTTGAGCGTTTGGTTGCACGTATACCACGCTGCAGCCCAGTAAAAGCAGAGAATATGAAAGAAAAAATCAAAGTGCTTTAAAAATCATTAAATTTGTCACGGATAACCACCTTAATATTTACAAAACACACGTAGTATTTTCCTTTTATACTTATTTTTTCCATCAATTTAAATGAGAAGAATCCATGCAGAGTTTGCAAACATTTCAAAATCATGAGTTGAAAATCGCTGATTTCGCGAGTTTAAATATTAGAGCCTAACACAGAGCGGAACGGCGTCCTGCCAGCGCGAAACGCGCATTAGCGCCTACAAACCTAAGGGAATACTTCACGCATTGCGCAATGCTTCAAGTATCACCTTAGGTTTGTAGGCGCTGATTCGCGCTAGCTGGCCGCCCGCCGCAGCGTGTTACGGCGCGGCGCCTAATTAAACTACTGTTTCACAACAGAGGAGTTGCACAGTATCATACGAAATTGAAGGCTCTCTAACATATTCAGAATGGCGGGCATCCTTTAAGAATACGGAGCTTCCCTTGCAAAATAGATTACGGCACAAAAAGAGAGCGGTAGTCCAAAAACGTACTAAATCCTAGCATCTGCATTTAATAACGTTTAGCATATAATTTGCCAAAAAAACGCGTGGACGTAAACTACTAGAAAAAACAGGTGCGCGGACAATAAATCGTTGACGAAATGTCCTGTAATCGAACAAACAGGACAAAGAGAAGAAACAGAACTAACAGAACAAAAATAACCAACAGAACATACAAGACAAACAAAACAAACAGAACGAACAGAACGAACAGAACAAACAGAACAAACAGAACATACAGAACAAACAGAATAAAAAGAACAAACTGCACGAGACTTACGTGATGTGCTAAGTGTGAAAGACTATCTATATTATTTGGAGGCGGATGAGGATAATCATATCGGCTGATTTCTTTTTCTCTTTCCTTGTCTCTGTCCCGCTCTTTGTCCCGATCCCTGTCTCTTTCTTTCTCTCTTTCTCGTTCTCTTTCTCTCATGTGTTCGGACGGAGTGGTCGTCAGTTCGACAGGCTGAGTTTGTGGACTCATCTCACTACAGTCTTCAGTCTCCATTTTTAACGGCTGTAACAGTTGACATCAAAGCACATTAAGACCGCATTCGAAGAAAATCAGCAAATCGATGACTGTAAATGTGGAAACGAATGGTAAAAAAACCCATTCAGAGACAAAACACAGCGATCGCGAAGGTCGCAAAATACGCATTTCATCTGCGACTTTTCAAAATCCCCACTGTACTGTTAAAAATTTTGTGTCGGGGTGAAATTTGGTGCCGGAGTCTATATAGCGCCAAAAAACCCCGAAATATGAATCCAAGTGAAATTAGCACCAAAAGAACGTATGCGTATGACACCCTTGGTTTTGTCCAAGTCCTAAGTCGAGCAACTAGTGAATATGTGTGTATTACTAGTTGACGAATCAAAGCTGGAAGAAACCGAGGGTGTCACTACCGCCGTACCGCCGTGGATGACGTCAAAACCTCGACTTTTCGAAGGACGATCTCTGTTAATATTGAATGTAGGAGGTTGCTATTTGGACAGATCTTATTATCTGTAGCTCTTCTACAAGAACCAAGCATCAAAACACGATTCTATGACCAGCGTAACGACCCATTATTACATGATAAAATTATTGCTACTATACACCGGGGTGTAAGTAGCGTATGCTGCCTATCTACTGATTGAAGGAGAACTTATTTTCACTGCAATAAAATTGAAATAAGTTGCAATTTTTCATTGAATTGCATATTGCCTATCTTTATGACACATACGGCTGTTTTACATTAGAAGAGGTTGCTTTTCACGTAGATTATGACAGTTTTCAAGAATTATTATATCCAAAATCATGAGTACTTTTTTAATTTTTTTCTTCTTTTTTAACATTTGTTGTTATCAGGGATGAGTGAATGGAACGAGTCGAGAAACGGGAAAATACTCACTAAAAACTGGGAAGGGGTAGGCGTGCTATTTGGTCGAGCGGGAGGTATTGCTGTGTTTTGGCCTAAAACTGAGGAGCCTCTTTTGATGCAGAGGTTCTCGGCTCCCTCACAAGATTCCTTGATCGGAGAGGAGCCTTTGCGTAAATCTTGGGGGCCCAACGATTCTCCTGACCTCCTTCTTGGTCGAGCCTGTTAACAGTCGAGCATACATTCATCATAAATTTGCGGTTTTCTAAACATAATATATTATTTTGTCCAATCAAATCGAGACCGTCCAGGAAAAAGGAACCGATTGTTGAAATTAATAGACATGACTATAGTCAAAGGAGACAAAAGGAGTATACAGGGATCCTATTGGTGGAAGCTGGTAGTTGGAATTTTGAAAAAATCTAAAACATGTCGTCTCCTGAACGAAAACGTAACTCTATTCCAAGGTTGCAACATTTACTAAAATGATTCAACTTTTAACACAAATGTACCTGTGGAGTCACTGTTCATAATTTTTCTGATTTTTGCATGAGATCAGAGGAAAAAAAGTGAAATTATCAGTTACACATAATTCTCAAGATTCTCCTCGTAAACATTGGAAAAAAAATCATAAAAAACACTGGAAACGCAGCTGAACTCTTAGACGCAGCAATAATATTGTTTTGTGCAAATTCTCCATATTCCTTCGCTTCGAAAATTTTCGATTTGCGAATTATTTTTTTGTTTTTTGAGTTGGGATGGGGACTGACCTGCTTCCTCCTGGGTGTGGGCGATGAGCACTGCCTGTGGTGGTCACCGATGGAGTCGGCGAAATTGATATGTGAGGCGAGTCGGGGGTCGAACTGCCCCGGTTGCGGGGTGTGCGGTTGCGAGGGGAACATGCTCACGCTCGGGGCAGGCGAGTAGCTCGGGGTCGAACCTCGACCGTTGTTCTCTTTGCTATCCATCGGGATCGGCTCTGTGTGTGCCAGACCTCGCACCTGCCGAAACAACAATAATTAGTAAATCATTCAATCAATCAAAATTCAATCAATTTAACATTAGGTTAAAATGATAGATAATAATTTGTAACACAGCAATCCGGCCTAGAGTACCTATATGGAGAGAGTACGGACAAATGTCAGTAATTTGCAGGTTAGGTCATGGACTCATCCAACTCGTCAAACTCTCATCTGGCTCAAACAATTTGGGCGGAACGGCCAGACTCTTCTTTGGTATTCAGTGCGGTAAGTGAAACGGCGTTTGGATACAACTATTCTTGTTCGGAGGATGGCCGCGTTGCATATGCAAATAATTGAAGGCGCGCCATTGCATTTGTAGCCAAAGGCACGGCGTGGCGTTTGGACGCAACTAATTATGTTCGGAGGATTGTCATGTTGATTAATTGAAGGCCCAATAACTTATTTTATATGCCAAATGTCAGTAAGAGAAATTCACAATTAACTAAAAAGTAGAATGTGAAAGCGAATTTTTACCCAGATTTAAATCTTCAAGTGAGACAAAATGGCGTTACTTGTATTTTTCTGAGTGTCTACTAAAAATGAGAACTGATCCTAAAATTTTGAGGAGTATTTGACGAAATGGAGTATTTTACTGACCTGTAGCGATTCCGCGGCTCTTATCAGTGACGCTAGCTGTTCTTGACCGACACTGATTTCGCCGCGATACATGAAATCTACGATGGCTTGAACCTCCCATCCTTTCAGATCCTTCAGGACAATCACAGGGTGTTTACACGGTGTCTCACAAAATATCCTTTGAAAATATGGGCTGGAAACCAAAAAAAAGATCCATGTTAGTCATAATTTGAATGATTCCTCCAACAGCCGTGCAGAATGCGTAAGTGTAACCAAAATTCCTGCAGAATGATACGTGTCAGGTCAATATCTCTTGCTTTTGGAACAGATCTCAATACTAACCTCAGTGCGTGCTCAAGCCTCCGTGTTCTTGCGCCCAAGTCAATTTTTTAGATCTGTTCTAAAAGTAGATCGACGATGAAACTTCCAAACCTCGTATTTCGATTGTGATGTTTAAATATCTCCGCTTTCATTTTATGTTTCTAACAGAAAGCAAATACACATAATTCTAGAACTGTTGACTATCTGCTTAGGCATTTGGACCACAGTTTGCGAGGAGAAATTATTATTTGTGGCTCATCCATAAAAGGACCTATCCGTATAAGGAAATTAATGGCACATATGTTCCTCCTATCGTAAGTTAGAGATAGCAATTACTTATTGCAAAATGTAGTCAATTTTGCGTAAAGCCTGATCTCGTTACCCCTGAGACGTACGAGCGTACCTCAATTTTCACGTTAGCCCCGTTTTACACGGAGAAAAAAATCTCGTGCGTGGGACCCGAAGTTTAGGTCATATGGATCTCTGAAGTTTTCAGATTGCGCATCTGAACACTTTATAGGTCTAGCTGTCGAGGTTTGGATCACACATCTGAAACTTCAGTTCTTACATCTGAAGTACTTCAGATGTGAGAACCGAAGTTTTTTGGATGTGAGAATCGAAGTTTTTCGGATGTGAAAACCGAAGTACTTCAGATGTAAGAACTGAAGTTTCAGATGTGTGATCCAAACCTCAGCAGCTGGACCTTAAGTGTTCGGATGCTCAATCCGAAAACTACAGAGATCCATATGACCTAAAGTTCGGGTCCCACGCACGAAGTTTTTTTCTCCGTGTACATATAATTTTACATATAAATCCATGCTTCCTGAGACTCATGCGGAAATTAAGATACACCCAGACGAGCGACGATTCGACTATTAGGCCGTGATATTAACATCTTAAGAGCTCCATGACAGCCGAAAACTCGCAGACCAATCAGAGAGCACCTTGAATCTTGTATTAAAAGGATTGAAATGGCGATACTCCCCCTACATCGGTGCACCAGGGCGCGGAACGAAAGACACGAAGGAAAGAAGTAACCGACGGGAGAAAGAAGGGATTGTCACGAAGGACACAAAAGCGGCGAAAAAAACACGGAGTAAATTCGATTCTAATGAATCGGCCCGGATCCGAAGTTGGAACAAAATCGGAGGGGACCGAATTTCCCAATCTATTCTCGTTAAGCTCGCGCCTGCTGCAAAAAAAAAAACGAGGAAAAAGGCGAGACCCGAAAGTTCGTCTTAATGAATTAACGCCGAGCCGGGAGTTTAATTAGGAAAACCCGCGTCGGTGCGCTGCGGTGGCAGTGGGTGCATGCATTGACTGCTTAATTTATAGCGTGAATTTTTTCCTCCCCTACCCCCCACCCCTCACATCGGGCGTCGGCGGATGGGGGATGGGGGATGGGGGATAAGGGAGGGGGGGGCTTCTAGAAACGGGACATGTCAATAAAAAGTCGAGCGGGAGGGCCGAGGGTGGGGGTTCGAAGACGCGTGTCTTTGTTGGAAAAATTAGGGTCGAAGGCGAGGCGGCCGGGGGTGGCGCTGCGCCGGCGGGGGGAAAGTAATTATCAAAGGGGAAGTTAAGTTAAAGCTCGAAATATTTATTTTTTTAATTCGCGTTTCCACGCTCGGCGCACGATCCGTGGGTCGGCGCGGCGCGTTTTTTTCGGCGACGTTGCCCCCAAGACGCCGCGACGTCTCGCTTCTGGAAGCTCTTCGCGCTTTGTGTCGATGTGCCGCACAGTGGATCGAGTCAATTAGAGACGTCGCACTGGAAAAAAAAAACACATTGGATCTAGGGTCCGGACTCTTAAAAACATCGACAAGAAAAAATACTCTTGATTCAATCGGATTTTTGCTTAAATCAAGAACCAAGCCTCTTAACTTGAGCGGATTTCCTTTTGATTTAAGCTTAAATCTGACTGAATCAAGAGTATATTTTCTTGTCAATGATTTCAAGAGTTTGGACTCTAGATCCAATGTGGTTTTTTTCCAGTGGCGGAAATAAAAGTTTTGACTAAAACTGCAAATTTTGATGTTTATTTCGTCGCATTTTAAATTTCAAGAGGTGCTTGTAGAAGAACATTTCACGAGGAAACCACTGAAATCACATTCAGAACTTCGAAGTTTTGTACAAACGGAGTTAAAAGCTTTGAGAGTTTCCATATGCTGTCCGACCTTTCCTATTGACTCGATCCACTGTGCGGCGAGTTTTGCTTTAAATCTGCCTGTCTGGGACGCCACGTAAAGTATGCAAATCAATGGGTAAAGTAAAAAAAAAGCGGACTCTTGGGTGCAATGTATCACAATCTTCAAGAGGATCGATTTTTTTTTAATGAAACCTTTTTAAGAACAACATTTCCTTGAAAAGAATATTTTTGAATGAGTTGAAACATCGCGCGGAAATTCCGAGGAATATTGAATTTCTTAGCTTGAAGACGACTCATCCCGGAAAAATGAAAGTTTTAAGGAGACGATAAAATCTGCGTCAGCCAGAAAAGGTGTGTTTCTACGCAAAAACTTGAATATCGTCAAAACCCTGAGTTAGGTCGTTTTCCAACTGAGAGATTCAATTGCTCATCAGTTTTTTTTTTCGTTCCAAATAAATTAAAACATGAGCAGAGATATGTGACGCAACAATCGGAGATACGCCAATTTTAGCCATCGTTCAATGCTATCGGCCGCGGGAAAATAGACCTCCATTGCACAAAATCTCTTAGTTAAACTTTTGGTCTTAAAGCATAGAGAACACGGACAAAATCTGAATTAACGTCCAAGGATGCAAAAATCTGTGCGACAGCTTTGATATGTTGATTCAACGCAGCGGCTGTGTAATTCAAAATTCAACGTCACTAGAATGCTACTTTTCCAGCCCTCGTTCATATCAATATTTTGAAGTTGTCGCACAGATTTCATTCCGCAACATTCCGGAATGTTAATTCAGCAACTTATTTGCCGTGAAGTGCTTCACGGCAGTTTTGGGATAGAAAACGCCCAAACATATGAAACCAAACTGGAGACCTTGATTTTTTGCATAGAAATGTAAAACTATATGAACTTTGCAGGATTGCCATGACCATATTTCTCTTCAGTATCAATGGTCAAATGAGTCAATTTTATGTGGGATGAAATGAAAATTTTTATTTTTACGGCCAGTCTAATTCGATAAATTTTCGGGGGAAACCTCCTCGTCATCACGGAGAAAAATTAATGACGCGAGGTACAGAATCTGCAGGCTAGGTTAGTCTACGGTCGAAAAAAAAGCAACAAATTGGACTGCTTGGATCCGAAAAAACCGAACAAAGCTCCTGTGGTTAAATAAAACTAAAATGCTCTAACGAGTATTTTTATCAATAGAAGATAAAAAACAAATTATACAAGCAAACCCTAACACCTAATTTTACAAAAAAACTTGATCCCTTTTTAGTGTGACTTTTATTTTGTCCAAATTTGGCGAGAAACGGGATAATATATGATTATTGTCATTCCTATTTTTAAATATTTTGTCATTCCCCCCCCCCCAAAAAAGGAACCATAGGTGAAACTAGACACTCCGAAGGGGGGCGCCAGGGGAGTCCGAAAGACCTCCCCTGGGAAATTTCCGAAATTTTAAAGCATCTATTATGCAGTTTGAGTCATTTTCGAAATGGATGATTGCCAAACATGATTGTCTTTCCTTCTTCTTTCCACAGTTCCTTCTTTTTTTCTTTCTTCCCTTTCTTTTCCTTCTTTTTTTGGAATGATGCAAGGGGCGCACGCCCCCAACGCCCCTTCCTTAGATTCGCCTATGTAGGGAACGTACCACTTTTATTAAGTATCAAAATTAACACGATCAATTTAACTTTTAACAAGAATGAAACTCAGCATTAACTCCCTAAAATTTCGCTGATTTCTTTGTTCAATCGGAAGATAAGTCAGTGACATTGTCAATTTGGAATTCCCAACTGTTTTCTATCAATACAAGTCACCAGCTGTTGAGCAACGTCAAAGTTGCGTGACGCTCTTTCGAAGGAAACGAGGATTTTTGAGGAGTAATCGCATCGAAAATTGAGCAGACATAAAGCCACCCGGATGATCCCACCTGAGAGAGAGGATTTGTCGGTGGCTGTGTACCACCACCTCACGTGAGTTTGCTCAAGGGTTAACTCTGAGATAGAGTATTTTATTCAACAAGCAACAAGTTGTTCTCTGTTGTATCTTGTATCGCGTCACGCGCACTGCTCCCGGCTTAGCATGCCGTCACATCTTCGCTGAAAGAGTGTCATCTCCACTCTTTTGTGCTACGCAATAACCCCGTAATTCGAGTGAAAATCCTATCTTGATTTGCGGTTCTTGCTAAACGTTCATTCTAACGAGGCGTTAAAGGGCTGATACGGATATGTCAAAGGCTGCTACTCTGCTAAGGAAAAGCACAACGACTATGATGACTCGGCTTTCAGAGAATGAGATTAATTACAGCTCATGACCACCGAATTAGAGGTTAGTGGTGTTTCATATCGATGGCTAAAACGCGAGACCATGCATCTACATCGCGACGTTTCAAAATTTCTGCTCTTACTTCATTTTTTCGGAGAGAAATGAGTCAATTATATAGCCTGAAATTCCTGCGAAATATTCTGCTGAGAGAAAAGAAAAACTAAGAAAGTTTTCTAGAAATTATAAGTTGACTGGTTTTCCGGAGAAAAAATTAAGTATAATAGGAAGTCTGCGACACCGCAAACGGAGGTACGTATGGTTTCGCATTTTAACCATCGATATGCACACTTCATTAATGGTAACTGTGACAAATAATGCAGTTTTATTTTAACATCAAGTGAATCAATGCTACCGTGGTGAAATTATCATTTAACTGCATCAAAAACTTGGATACTGCACGCCAGTTTTGTAATTTAAATATTTTAACTTTAGTGTGAGTGGTGAAGTATCGCGCGAAACTGAAGGCGTTTTAAACCGTTGACAACATAGTGTGACGTTACTCACAATAACGCGTTCACCTCGTATACAAATCGTAAACCCATGTCATATCCGTCATTTCTTCATAGATGAATCAGGATACGAGATGATACGATGCATGCAAAAGAATATCATTCGCAAATTGGTATAAATAAAAATCATACGTAAGAAAACCTCCTGCCGAGGCAGTAAATTTAAGGAAGCGCAATACGGCTTACCTAATACCTATACGCAAATTTTGCGTTGAGGAGTAGATTTTGACATTCCTGCGGGCTGAGAATTGAAATTGATAGACAAAGTTGTAGAAAAATCTGTCTTGCGGAAATTGTGGCGATCCTATCGGTGGAAGAAGATGGTTGCAATGGACAAAGTAATTGACTAACTAACGGTATCTTACGAGAGGCCCTTCATCATTTTCTCTCTCAGTCTATAACAACCACCCGTTTCAACCGATGGGATTGTCCCGTTTTCCATTTATCTTCTTTGTCTATTGGTTTGTCTATACATTTTAATGATCAGCCCGCTGAGGTGCTCAACGTCGTTTCTGTGCGATTCTACACAGAGATACTGTGCTCAGTTGGTTGTATGTATATGTCAATGCACCCTGAAGTTGATACGGAACTTACCTACAAGCTGATAATACGACTTTGTGAGCTTTGAAGCTGGTTTCTTCACAAACTAAGGTAACATCGACTAGTGCCTCACTCTGGAGGAGTGTATCGAAAGCGTGGAGTATGTGACTTTGGTGGTTATTCCAGCGCAGGCTGTAATGTGGTGAACCCATTTCACCTGACACCTGTTCAACAGAATATAAAAGACAAATTAGGATTCGAATAACTTATTTCTGCTATTGAATAGCATGCGAAGGGATGAGATAACAATACACTAGGATACACCAAGTAGCACAGGTCGCAATCGCACTAACATCGTAAAAGTATTGCTATTGCACAAGGATGTAGTGCATGTTCACTAATTGAAGGCGCTCTCATTATTGAAAATGATTGCAATAATATTGTAATCAGTGGCTTTTTTGCATTGTAAGTTGCCAATCTTTCTCGCATATATAACCCACATTGTATTGATCGTTTAAAAACGGCATTCATTGACAAATTATGGAATAATGTTGCAATTTAACGGCGTAAATTGAAATTTTTATTGCCTGAAATTGCAGAATTATTTAAATATTTCCGTTGCACTGTGATCCTTAGGACGAGGCAAAATCAACTAAATCGTTTACATTGTGTCCAACGGATATTATAAGCGGTATTTACTACCGTGATAACGGATCATGCTGAATGGACCCATGGACGTTGCCAAATTTCTTCTGTCAAAATACACATTTTCTAAAAAGAAAAACAAAAACTATTCCAAAAAGCTATGTTTTCAAAGAAAGCCATTTAAAACCCTAATCTGCCATGTTCAAGGCACGATATTAGCGGATGAAAACGAGGATAAATCTCCATTTACAAGCTAGGTAGCTGATTTGTATTGCTTTTCCCGATAGTAATGCACTTCAAGTGCGTCCATCAAACTCGTTTTACCTATGATTTGTAGCACTTAAAGTCTACAAGAACGGAGGAAAGTTGGAGAAAAAGGCAAGTTCAGCGAACATACAGTTGATGAGAAAGTGGAGAAATATACACGAGTGAATAAGTGAGAGTCAATATTCCGTTTTACTCGAATCGTTTCGCAGCTTTTGCCACGTAAAACAAGTCTCTACGCTCGGTCGAAAGGGTGTGGCCAGGGGGAGGGAAAGGGGTAGGAGGGGGAAAGGGGGGGGGTCACAGGCTAATTCGACTTTAATATCGGGCGATAAATCGTTAAAATCCACAACTAAGCGAGCATTATTTGAAGCGTCTCTAAAATACTGGATGTATGCAGGCTATAGGGTCGAGCACGAGGGTATGTGTGTGTAATCTCGTGTTAGCAGATTTAAGTAACTGTGTGGGTATTCACGGGAGGGATATTATATTTATTACGGGCTCAAATACTATGTATGGTGGTGTATACGTTCATGGCATTTAATATTCCGCTGACACGCAACATTTATCAACGTAAAAAGGAAAATTGCTGAAAAACAACGCAATTAGAGCCCCGTGCACATATACCCCTCTCTCTTTCGGTGTTCATCCTTAAGTCTTCATTTTCAACAGATATCGATTCCTCATTTCTATGATGAGCCCGGAGGGGGGNGTCTATAATGAACCAATATCTGTAAAAAAAAACCGAGGGCACAATATTCATGAAAGCAGCTATGTCGCTAGTAAAACTTCCAAACCATGTATCCTATTTGCGGTGTTGAAAAACTCCGATCCCAATGATTTTTTTTGAAGGAGAACAAATCAACAATATTCCTTGAAGTTTTCAAAGGATTTTCCTTTCATACAGAAGTAAAATCACGGAGGTTTTAAAGGATTGGCGTTGAGTGGTTTCCCATTAAGGAAGGGATTTTTCTAAGTTAAAGCTCACATATCGCTGGCCAAAGTGCAAAACCACGTAGCTCCGCTCGCAATTTTGCAGACTTCATTCTTTCTTGAGAAAACTAGTCAATGTAATTTGATGAGAAGTTACTCTATTAGCAATATATTCTAAATAAATTTCAAGCTATAAACTTGGCTTGTTTTTCTCAGAAAAATAAAAGAAGAGCGGAAATTATGAAACACTAAAATGAAGATATACCTAGTATCGCACTTCGGCCATCTTTGAAATTGTAATCGGATCAACTTTTCGGTGGAAACAGCTCAAAATTCTTCCTGAGATGACTCAATTTTTCAAAATTTTCAATGTTTCCTCCCAAGGTTTCTCTGAGATGACACCCGTGATGAGGAAAAAAGGAAAGTAATCTTTTTTGTGGCCGATTTCAAATGCCGTCGAATTCGCAAGAAAGCGAGGCTAATAAACTCAGTGGGAAGGACTGTCGCATTATATCGATTCGGTTTGTGCCCGGGGCGGGGGAAAATTAAGCCGCGACTGTCGGTATCAAGATACTCGTCTTATTGTTTTTTTTAACGTTCCGAACATGGAAAAATAATTCGAATGAAAAATATGACAAAGGCATCCATAATATTTTTACAATCGGCGGTGGGTAATTAAAGAGGTAAGTGGTCTCAGACGAGTGCTCGTATCCACCCCTTTCCCTCCGTTTCGTCAGCAAACACGTAAGTACATGCAAACACGCACCACCGGCGCGGCGTGGGCATGCTTAGGAAGAATGCCGTATGAGCATTTAACGCCGCCAAATTTCCCCAAATTGTGTATTATGTCCATGGCTGCAGTCAAAAAATGCGATTCTGAAGTTGCCCAACTCCACTCGTTTTTTGTTTTTTGTTTCATATTTTGGAAACATATTTTTTTGGGGGAATGTTTCTCATAGTTTTCTTTGAAATTTCCAGATATTTAAAATTGCATCGCGAAAAAGTGTCCGAAAAAATTGCAAGAAAAATATTTAGAATTTTTCTAGTAAACTCGTCACCTACCTTAGGAAGTGTGTCAACTTCAGAGAGCTCATACGAATTTTTTCCTTAGAGCGGCAAAATAAAACGCCGTTTTATCATTCCAAGATTTCAGAATTTCGGAATTGTTTGGTAAATATTTTCGAGAAAAATTATGGGTATTTCCCAATGAACTTTTCAAAAACGTTAGATCCAGTTGTGAACATTGGCGGATCCAGCAATTTGGCAACACCGGATTTCCTCCATTTAAACCTATGGGAATGTATCGATTCTCGGAGGAGTCAGGTGCTCCGACAAGAATCGATTATTTAACATTGGTTTAAATGGAGGAAATTCGGTGTTGCCAAATTGCTGGATCCGCCTCTGGTTGTGAACAAATTGATTGAGTGAATTCTTACTTTTTCCACAAAAAAATCATATATTATCGAATGAATTTGGCAACGTCTGAGTGTTCTTACGTCGTTTCTCCTCGGGACGGCATCCGGACGGTGAGCCGTGAGCGTGCATCGCCCGGTGCCAAAAGAACAAGGGACACGGGATCAGGCGGAAAATATAAACGGGACGGGATCAGTGACGTGGCGTGTTTTGCGATATATCGATTGTTATGCCATTTAAACGTATGGAAAAGGATCGATAATCAGGGTGTTCGCAGCGAACACCTTAATAATCGATTCTTTACCATAGGTTTAAATGGCAGAACAATCGATATATCGCAAAGCACGCCACGCCACTGGACGCGATTGATGTTCGGAATGATATCCCGTCTGACTCCTACAAGTTCCCGGACGATGATGTGAGCAGTAAATTTTATCATCGCTTTTCGAGGGACTCACAACTTAGGGGGAGGGGGTGAGGGAAATAATGAGGACATTAAGGCCGATCACGACGGTCGACATTTCGAAAAACCGGTCATATTTTTGAGGGGCCGGGGGTGGGGGGTTTAAGGAATAAAGAAGGGGGGTGATAGTGCACGCGGGTTTATGTCGCCTCGTAAAAATTGCGGCCGCGCTTGGATCGTGAATCAACGCAACACCGAGCGCGACATTCGAATTTATACTTTCACCCTCCTGATTTCTTTTTTTTTCTTCTTTTTTTTACCTAGAGTATCGCCATGCCACTAGTTGGCCGGTTTTTTTTTTTTATTTTCCGCACGAAATAGGCCTCCATAGAACACCTACAGTCAGGGCCGGATTAAGGGGGTGGCCACTTGGGCCGCGGCCCATGGCGGCAAATTTAGGGGGCGGCAAATTTTGCAATTTTTTTAAATGTAGCTATAAAGAAAAATCGGATTCAGAAAAAAAAAATTACGAACGAGAAAAGGTGACAAAATCTCTAATTTCCTGAGAATATACCTCTAATTTTGTCGTCCTTCTGTAATACAATAGACAGCACCTTTAATTAGTTGAGTTAAGACTAAGAGAGAAACCGAACACGGAATTTGGCCTGGAATGGCGCGGCGCAGGGAGCAATGATGACGAGAACGTGAGATGAAAAGGAGAAACCCTCGGTGCGGCGGTCGGCATGTAACATATATTAGCGCCTACAAGACTGCATGAATACTTCACGCATTGCGCCAAAGACAGTGCGGTCGCTGCGGTCAGCAGCAGGCAGCGTGAAACGCATAGCGCCTACAAGACTGTATGAATACTTCACGCATTGCGTCAAATACAGTGCGTGCAGCAGCGGTCGGCCCGACACGCTTAGCGCATGTAAGACTGTAGGAATACTTCACGCATTGCGTCAAACACAGTGCGGTCAGCGCGGCGCAGCGGCGGAAGTTAAAATCATTAAACCACATTTATGTTTGTTCTTTCATGATTTTTCGGTTCATCTCTTATAAATGGGGGGCCTTGTCCATACAGAGATAGGTTTACGGAACTTAACTTTCGCGCCAAGATCCGTGAACTTTTGCTAGTAATGTTGACAGGGCTTTTGCAAAAAATGTGACCAACACGAGAAAATGCGTCTTATACGCCTCTTTCCCTCCGGCACGTTCACTTGATGGTTTTTATTGATGTTTCAAAACGAATGAGAAGGGAGCAGCAAAATACAGGCGGCCCATGGGCGGCAAGTAGGTAAATCCGGCCCTGCCTATAGTTGTAAATAAACAAACAAAAAATGGCAATAGTTGAACAGACGTGGCTTTTTTCCTATTTAAGAACACATTATGGCTGGTCCATTAAGTTTTTGAAAAAAATTGAATTCTTCCTCCAGCTACCAACTTTCTACCTGATGGTTTCGACGTAAATCATCAGCTCATTTAATTTCGGACAAAATCGAACAACCTTCCGATGCAATAGTGTCAACCCCGAGCTGATTATTGGAATTGATGGACAAAGTGATAGAGGAAAAAGACAAAGACAAATGGAGCGATCCTATTGCAAACATGCGGGTGGTTACAATGGAGGTATGCAACGAACTTACTACCGGCAGAAGGGATCTTAAAGTAAGTCCATCATTTTTCCCACAGTGTACAACAACCACCCATTTTAACCAATAGGAACCCTCCTTTTGCCATTTGTCTTTCTTGCCTACTGTTTTGTCCATAGATTCCAAATCAGCCTGCTCTTGCCGATTATCGTCAAGTAGTAGACCCAGTGATTATTCTCCCAAGTTGGAAACACAATTCCAACTTGTGCATAGGTTTTGCGTGCGATATAGTTCCTTTTAGCATAAATACGTCAAATTTTTCTACCGTTTAAACGTATGATGTAAAATCGCTTCTAGGTTAAGCAGCCGTCTTCGAAAAATATCGATCGTTTAACATGCTTTTAAATGAACAAAACCCAGCGTTGCCAACTTGCGAGGTTCGACCTCTTTGCTCTCGAAAAAGTTGGTACAAATGCAGTGCGGCTGATCACGCGATGGTTGTTACCGACTTTCATCAAGCTTCGGGTTAGTTTTGCGTTTCAAAACACGTGAAATGCACACCGCGATCCACTCCACGTTGGGTGCTCGGATGGAAACTTCGTTGCGAAAATGCACTTTGTCGCTCGCAAATTTTCTCTCAATATTAAAGGGAATAGAGCACTAAACTGGGTACGAAATTAAAGCCCACAATGCTAATCAAAATTTTACACGGAATAATGTGAACGACAAACGTGAAAACTGCGTTTAAAGGCTAATTTCTGAAATTTTCGGAACGTTGAGAGTGTTCTACGTTAAATTTTCTTACAGAAACATGTTTCAGTATGTTGTAGAATTCATGTTCTATTCAGCCTTGGCAAAGAACACAAATCGAGCAGTGGTAATGTTTTCTATATAGCCGGCAATACTAATTTTGTTCTCTTTAAATCCATTCAAAAGATCGATCCTAAGTGAGACAGTCTATCTCGCCTTGAATCGATCGTAATACACACGTTTCAATGGATATACAAAGCGATGTTGCCAACTTTTAAGAATCGCTATTGAAATCGAATGCTCTCTTTACTCCTCGTTTCTCACTTAGTTCAGTTCGCCTTCAATGACCGTGACGGCAATATGAGTGGCTTTGGAGCACGAATGGTTTCGCGCAGTAGTTTTGACACATTTACTCAGTTCCGGCAAGGAACACCGAAAAGCTGCAAGAAACACTGAATACTTTAAAGCGAATGCTCAGAAATTCAAAAGTTATCCTAACCGCTCGTCATGAATTCTAGTCATTTACTGTATTAAAGACATATTCCTCCTCTCGGAAAAGATTGCACCAGACTCATACTGAATTTAGAAATCTCTGATTTTTTGGGCGTTTTATATTTGTTCCATTTGGACGTATTTATGCTAAACGGAACTATGAGCATAGGGTTATGTGCAACATAGTTCCTTTTAGCATAAATATGTCCGTTTGTTCTATGTTCTAATTGTTGGGTGTGTTGCACGTATGTTGGACGTGTTGCACGTGTGTTGGACGTTTTGCACGTGTGTTGGGTGTGTTGCACGTATGTTGGACGTGTTGCACGTGTGTTGGACGAGAACTTTCGTGAGGTGAACCATGGAACGTTGGGCGTTAAGTCCAGTAGTCAATTCGCGTACTGGGTTGGCAACTCCGTGCACACTTATCGCGGGAGGAACATGAGGTGTAATTATTATTTGGGAATATTTATTGTTATTTATCGTTAGTCACACATCCCTGTCCCTGTTTATGGGAGCGTGTCACGAAGTTCGTCGACACCCCAAGATTTACTTCTTGGCCGCTTCAGCCCTTTCGCGGTCCCGTGCATGTCCTCGCACGTCCCTAACACAGCTAAAAGGAGCGCAACATTTTCAAATTCATTCGCCAGACCTCATGTCGACGGTAAAACTGCAAAAATGCGTATCTGGATTCAGTGTCTCAAAATCTCCGTTCCCATTTGACTTTTTAAAGGTGGATCGAATTAACATCATGGCTTGTTTTCAGAGAATATCTTTCTTGTAAAGAAGGAAATTACAAAAGTTCTCAAGAAATGACGTTCATAAGTTTTTCAAGTAAGTAGTATGGCGGAAAGTTTGCAACGCCCCAAAGTGAGGTACGCATTTCTGCAGATTCATCGTCAATATGACCAACATTTTGCATTATGGGACCACTATTTTTGGCTCAACTAGGTATAAAAGCACCTGTTTGCATCGGAGTATTAAATGGCACATACGTCGTTTCTAAAATTAGCCTAACTGTGCTCTTTATAAGAATGAACTTGTGTAAAAAATAAGAAAACAACTTTTGGGAGGTATCCGGCAAAATAAACAGTTCCTTTCACGATAGTACAAGTATACGTGTAAAATTTCCTGATTTCGACCGTTCAAAGACGAAGGAACCTCAGTTCAAAGAAACTCCAAGTTCAATTACTGGTACTATATTTAATATTATTGAGTGTCCTAAAAACAGCGTGGGAAAAAATTCGCCCGAAAATGTCAAATGTAACTGCAATTATGATTATGAATAAGAATAAATTCAAAATTCGAAACTCGTACTTTCGGGAAGCGGCGATTTGATAACAACTTGAAAACAATCCATTTTATACCGTTCATCATTTCAAAAGGAAATGTAGGAATTGATTCTTCAATGTGAACTCGGCCTTCTGACTCATCGACTTCAAAAAACATCCCTGGTGGGGATCGAACCCACGACCTTTGGATTAGAAGTCCAACGCGCTATCCTCTGCGCTACAGGGACTGACGAATGTGTAATGGCTGGTTTCCGGAACTGAGTGAATGGAATCAGGAGATAATGCTTAGCATCAATCACTTTTGCTGATTAATCGTTTAATCATCTATTCTCACGAGAGATGCACCTCTGCGTGCAATCACTTTTGCATAATAGGTTACGTATAGGCGAGCGTGCATTAGCGGATAGAGCTGTAGCCACACACGAAGAAAACTGTCAGTTTGAATCGATGGTAACGTCGTCGTTAAATTGATTTGTTTCGCTCAGGATCGGTTCAACTCGAAAAAGTTCAGAGCTTCTCTTTTGCAAAAAAAAGAAGCTAGAAGTTCACGTAAATTTTGATATATATTTTCTAATTAAAGCGGAAAACATTCATAAAATTTACAAGGGCAGAATTGAATTCGCTCGAACACAGCCTCTGCTTTCTAATAATTATAATTAAGCCTTTTTTATTTTTAATTTTTCGACTTATTACTATTATTATTATAATGATATAAGTTAAATCTACCTGCTAATCCTCTTTTCAGCGTGAATCGGTATTGATTAAATTACATTTAATTTTACTTGTCCTAATAACTTAATATATATTTTAAGCGTTACCGATTTTCAGTTTTTATGTCGCGATAACAAAATCCGCAATATGTGTTTAATAGATTATGTATTTAGGTCACTGAATTCAAATTTGAACTTTCCGCACCGAATTTAATCCGCCTGGAACGTTGTAAAATTTTCACTAAATAGTTTTTGTCGGTATTTTTTGGGGCATTTTCTGAAATATCTTGCTATCGTAGATGTTTAGGTACTAAATAACCCACCCCAAATAAAAGTTCATAAAATTTGTAAGAAATATCACTTTTGTTAGCCGAATTTGGATGAAAATTACGGCTTTCATAGAGTTGACGTTGCGATTAAGACAGGTTTAAAGATATCTTCAACGTAGTATCATCCACACAGAGGACCGAGTGATTTAAAGAGGTCAGGCAAAAGACATTTTTTACTAAAAATGCAAATGTTGATACTTATCGTCACATTTCAATTTCAAGGTTGGAAAGGAATGGAAGCAAATTTCATGAGGAAACCAATAAAACCTCAAAATTTTGTATAAACGGAGTTATAAGCGTTTGAAATTATCAAATTTTGTCCGACCTCTCCTAGTGACTCGATCCATTGTGACGCGGTCCAAGTATGAACCCAGCCTTAAATCTTTCCGAAAACCTCAATGTAGACGCATCCCTACTGCACAACTCGATGCAATTACCCGCGATGCTCGTCGGGTGCATCCCACGGGTAGACATCTCGTTGCGGGCGCGAAACCGCACGAGGCGCGACAGCGACAGCGCCAGGCAGGAGAACCGGAGGTCGGCTAACAAGACTCGGAGTCAAGGCGCCCGGGCGACCGCGGACGAAGCCAGCGAAAGCCGGGTGAAAGTTGGATCACGAATCGTCGTCCAGGTATTCGCCAAATAGATTCAAGGAGCCGGTGAAATAAAAATAAATTCACAATAACAACTACCCTCTGCTCGCCTCCGTCTCCTTCGCGGGAAAAACTTTCGAATAAACTTTCGCCCCCCGCCCCCGCGCGGGCTCTGTCCCTGCACCGGGACCGGGCTCCGGGGTTCCCCCAGAAAATAAATCTCGGCCGAGTTGAACTTCGCTCCAGTTCCCTGAAACACGGTTATCGCTTCCGCGCCGACGCCTGCCTGCCCTCCACTCGCCGCTGCAGTCGGTCTCCCGGTCTTCTTCTGATCGAAGTATATCAGGTGGATCTTCGCTTTCCAGCCGCCTGATTATTGAAATCGATGGACAAAGCTATGGGCAAAGCTACGGGCAACGCTATGGACAAAGCTATGGGCAAAGCTATGGACAAAGCTATGGACAAAGAAGACAAAAGGGATATGGAGGGATCGACGGGGTTGGCATCGACGAGAAACGAAACGCACCGCTTGAGTTGCCAGGTGGATCTTCGCTTTCCAGCCGGCTGATTATTGAAATCGATGGACAAAGCTATGAAAAAAGCTATGGACAAAGCTATGAACAAAGAAGACAAAAGGGATATTGGAGGGATCGACGGGGTTGGCATTGACGAGAAACGAAACGCACCACTTGAATTGCCGATACTTTGTCCTGGCCTTCATCGGTACGACAAAGGAGCACCGATCAATCACACAACTACACCATCCTCAATCTTCTGGTATTCGGTCGACAGACAAAATTTCAACGAGCAGGCTTTACTGATCATTTTTCAGTATTTCTTTCATCGAACTGATCTATTGCAAGATTCTGTGGGCAGAGGTCCTTTCATATATAGACGGTCACACATTGAAAATCTACGGATGTGGTAATGATAAGCAGAGTTGCGGACTGATCATTGAAAATACCAGACAAAGCTATGGATAGAGAAGACTTTGTCAAAATGGAGCAATCCTACTGGTGGGGGGTCGCGAAGTGGGTGGTCGCAGTGGACAGAGGAGGTAAGAAAGAGACTAACTAATGGCAACCCACGAGAGACCCTAAAGTTAGTCCATCATTTTCTCCCTCAGTCTATAGGAACCACCAATTTCAACCAATAGGATCACTCTATACTCCCTATGGCCTCTTTGGTTACCGCTTTTCCTATCAATTTCAATAATCAGCCTGCAGCGGGCTGATTCTTGCGATTGATTGACAAGTAAAAGGCATGACAGACAAAGGAAAAATGGAGTGACCCCATCGGTTTAAGCGGATGGCTCAAACAGACTAAGGGAGAACATTATAAACTAACAATAGAGCAGGGTCTCTCGTGGGTTGCAGTTGGTTAGTCTCTTACTAACCTCCTTTCTCCATTTCAACCACCCATTTCCACCAACAGCATTGCCCCATTTTCCCAACGTCTTCTCTATCCATAGCTTTGTCTATCATTTTCGATAATCAGTCCGCAGCTCTGCTTACCATTAACACATCCACAGATTTTCAATGCATGACTGTCCATGGATGAAAGGACCTCTGCTGACAAAATCTCGAAAAATATTTGTTCGATGAAAGAAATACTGAAAAATGGTCAGTATAGCCTGCTTGTTGAAATTTTGTTTATCGACCGGATAAGATAAGACTGAGGATGGTGGAGTTTTGTGATTGGTCGGTGCTCTTTTGTCGCGCCGATGAAGGCTGCAGTTTATTTATCGTTGACAATCAGTTTTGCTCAGAAATAGATTATTTCATGTCCAGGAAAGCTTAGTTCATATGCTGAGCTTTCTAAAATAAACGAGGTAAAGCATTTTAAAGTTTTTCGTTGATGCTGAGTAAATAATTATGCATCCGCAAGAATTTTTGTGTGTAAGTTTTACCGAATTTGAGTTATTGAACAGTTTGGTCGACAACTGGCAGACATAATTTAGTGGATATTTTTAACATAGAAAGGTTTACCGCTAGGCGACTGATAACTTCTTCGGTGAGAAGGCGTACACGCGCTTACACCCGTTTAAGGAAGAGCGCATTTTCTGAATCCTTGTACCGCACGGTATTCAAATATATACCCGTTTTTAAAAAGTTTCTGGTAATAGAAATGATATAGAGATCAAAGAGCGAAAGAGGTATTTGGATTTTCTGGCGTCTCTGTGTATGAAGGGCAGCGTATCACCGCACCGCGTCGAGTATTATGAACATTTCCGCACTTATTGTCTTTTCAATGCATTTATAAACGATGGCTTCAATTTCTCAATTTCCTAGTTAAAATACGAAATGCGACATTTCTTATCAATACTCTTCTACCCACGATCCACGTTAAAGCACAGTAACACAATAATGAGGAGAGAAACATATTATCTTAGCATACGAAAGTCGTTGATCAGTAAAGAGGTACTGTGACAGCCATGATGTTGCATGAAAAGCAGGAAGAGGATATGAACTTTCCTCATTCGCATTGCTTTTCACTTAAGCTGACCAGTTCGCCTTCAAAAATGTGACTGGCAAACTGTGCGTCTTAGGAGCAGTAATAGTTGCTTGCCCTAGATAGAGACATACGTTTTCGTAGAACTTTACAGTACAACAATTCTTATACATCTACGATTGTGTACCATTGTCTCCAAAGGTTTGGTACGCCAAAATAAGCTTGATTTTGGTAGACGGTCAAACTGTTTCAGAGAGTTCACGGTATTTAATGTTCAAACGCATATTTCTCAAAACTAAGATTTTCGTTGTTCACCAAGGAGTCCGCAATTTTGCAACCTCTCTCGGATCTTTCATGTGTAGTATTTCAGTCGTTTCGAATTATCTTTTTTTTCTATATGAGGGTGAAAACACCTTAAAATGACAGACATCACATTTCAAAAAGTCCGATACCAATATTCGACGGGGAAACTGAAAACACGCATATAGATACAAACTACGCAAATTGATTGTGTGCGACGGAGTGTAAATTTTTGTTGTGAATTTGTGTAATTTTTTAGCTTCTTTAGACTCCAACCATTTCGAACTATACTCCAACCACCAAGACACAGTTTTTAGCTACTTTACAAACAAAACCTAGTATAACAAACTAGCTTTGCAAACTGACCGATCCAACAATTGTACGATCCCATCGGGCCTGTAAAATTCTTAGCATATTCTGCACTCTAGCGTCATTTGGCGGCAATACTCTAAGAATTTTCATCATATACATGAAGTTCACGATATTTTAGACACCTACAAAATCTCTATTGGAGTGATGTGTCCGTTTCTTTCGCGAAAAGGTCAAACTCAGTGATCGGTCAATTTTTCCAACAGGAGATCCACCTCTTTAATAAGACACAAACCTCCAAGAGTTAAAATTCCGTATCAAAAATGTATGCAGAGGACGCGGAATAAATGGAAAAGGGAAAACTTTCAAAATTGTCCAGTAACGGAAGAAATAGTGGCAGCTCTGTTCGCGGAAAATCCAAAATCAACGTAGATTAAAAGAGCATTGAAAATAATATTATCTGTTTAGCAAATTATCAGTGCCTGCTTTTGCAAAATTGTTCCTCTTTTCTGAATTTCCGAAGTCATCAACTTGTCAAGAGAAATAATTATGGGCACACAGCAAAAATATCTTCAATTGTAAATAATTGAAATCAGTTTACTACTAAATTTGACTCGAAATCTTGGGTTTTTTGCGCATGGGAAGTTTGAACTAACGCACACAGAATACGCCGATTTCTTATACTTGTGAACAGAAATCGAAAATTTGCAACGTGTAGATTGTACTTGAAATGAAATTTTGACGGAGAAACATGTTTTGTAGTGCTTGATTTCGTGCTTTTTCTAGTGGTTCATTGATCAATTTATTGAATGGATAACACCTACCCGATACTTTTAGTTAAGTTACTTAATGGAAAGTCTACCTCCGTAAAATTTGTGAAATTTAGTCGTTAAAAAGTTAGATTACATTAACTAGTACGTCTGTTTATTTAGACATCTTAATATCAGATCATTGCGCTATCAGAGAAACGCCGTTTTATCCAGGCTTGATAATTTTTAGGAACAAAAGACGTATCAAATTCAGATTGAAAACACGAATTTTATCATATGAAATCCGATACTTGATGAATGAAACGGTTTGTAAACCTTTTTTTCCAGAGATGTGGTTCCTCCTACCTTGATTTCACCAGTTACACCCTTGATTCGAGCAGTGCTAATACATATGACATGTCACAATCGAGGTGAAAATGGTGAAACGGTTTTAGTGGTGCAAAAAAGTGCGGCCATTCACCGTGTTTTTCAAATAATGATATATCTGTTGTGTTTTATTCGGACGGAGAAAATCAACCCTATTGGAACTTTAAAGCATATAAAGGTAAAGACAAAGGCGAATATGTGTACTCGGCTTTTGGTGTAATGCTAATTGCTGAAGATGCAAATGAAGGGGCTTCTAAGCTTGATGAATACTACACTCCGAATCCACAAGCAGAATGGACCATCACCATTATACAAGGTCCAAATTCAAGCATTCTGATGCTCGTTTTCTAACAAAAATTTCACGTGCAATACGATGCGTGTTACAAAAATCACTGAAATTGACTCATAGCTAAAATATCAGTAGATCGTTTCATAGTTTGAAGTTTGTGATTTTCGTTGCTAGCCTTGTATTTTTCGTGAAGTTTTCATGGAGCCCTGTATCAAAATGCATAAATTTGCACCTCGTCTTGTCTTGTCCAATGTAGAGACGGTCGGGCGCGGTGTAGCAGTTGTGAATTGTTCTTTTTGATTTCGACAGGGATTATTTTAAAATAAATGTATTTCAATTAATTCGATTATATATAGATGATGATCCTCTTTAAAATCATAAATTACTTTAAAACGAGTGCCTTTTCGCTCAATTTCCTTATTTATTAAGATTGATTAGCAAGTTTTTCTACGATATATTTCTATTCATTTTCTCATGACGTCCGTGCTGAAATTACAATTCGTTAATTGTAAAAGAAAAATTTCAATACTCGCAAAATTTAGTCGCAAGTGAGTTTTGAGTTTTCAATATAAATGAGAAGCATTTTCTTCGGAATCAGACTTTGATTAATCAGGCACATACTCGAATTAGTGTCATAATACAACCTTTCTCCTTTTTTAGTTCTTTCAGCTAGGTTTTGATCCGAAAACTGCAGAAAACGTCAAACCTATTACAACTGACTATTCAAAGGACATAATTTGTTTGTAGGTTATTTTATTAAACTTTCAATTGTATGAATCCTCTTGAACTTTCTTCATTTGTAAACGGAGAACTATCATCGTCAATTGGATCGCATTCAGCAGAAAGGAACCAAGCCACATCAGCAATTGCTAAAATTGAGCAATTCAATTTTCTTCATGAAAACGGTAGTGCGGATTTTTCTGCAAATTTTAATGAATTTTCTGCATAGTACGAAGGAAATTCCTTGAAATTTTCAAAAGAATCTGCAATTTTCTTGTCAAAAATTAAAATTACTTGGTTGAATTTTGCAAAAGCTGATGTAGCTTGGTTCCTTTCTGCTAAACGCGGTCCAATTCTTAAAAATTTCAATGATTTCTCTTTTCGGTGCGAAGCAAATTCTGAGAAAACTTCAAGGAATGATGTTGATTTGTTATTATTTAAAAAAGTAAAATAGAAGTAGACATTTTCAGACACCTTAAACGAGGTACGTGGTTTGAGAGTTTCACTGTCGATATGTCTTGAGAAAGTTCAAATCTCATTCTGTCCAAAGGTACATCGTCCGATTTGACGTATTTAAATCGAAAGGAACCGTATCCATTCTGACAAGAGCCTCGAGATCCATAAGAATACATTCAGGACAGGAATCATGTGACAATGGATATAGTTCCTTTTGATTTAAATGCGTCTTGTTAATACACGTATCCGTCCAGTTTCACTGTTTATACATGCGGTTTCTTAAATAAAAACAAAATTGAAGATGCATACTACACTTGGATTCTCATTACGTCTGCCCAAAAGACCCTCGAACAAGTTCCGAACCGTAAAAGTCAAGATTTTCCGAGAATATGTTTGTGCCAACTTCGACGGAGTATAGACTCAAGTTAGTTTGTCATTTTCAAGTCGAGAAAGTTTCGAGTAGCACCTTGAAATCGCGGCGCGGTTGCTTACACGCTAAATCCCAGCATCGAGAGGTTGATATTTCGTCGCTCGCAATAAGTTCCTCTCAAATTAATCTCAACCCCATCATCAATATGATCAAGTGAACCTGCTCCCGAGCTAATCGTTTCGAGGATTCCAGTATGATCCTATAATTGTCTAAGTTTATCCCTATGAACGCGCTGCATGGGAAGTTTCGGTAATGCGATTTGGCCAGCAGCTAACTTTGTAGTGCATAGCTTAGGTGGGAATGAGGGTTGTGTCAATCGTTTAAGCCGCCTCCATTTAGAGGAGCTTTTCATGTTTATGGTCATTTTAGAAGCATTTTTTCACTAGGAAAAAAGTCTCTTAAATCCAGAGTCCAGGCTCTTAAAAAATTTGACGAAAATACCCTTAATTCAATCGGATTTTTTCTGGAATCAAAAGAAAATCCGCCTAAATTAAGAGTTTCGGCTCTCGATTCAAGCAAATGATTGAATAAAGAGTATTTTTTCGTGTCAAACTTGTAATGAGTCTGGACTCTGGCTTCAGGAGACTTTTTTCAGTGCGTTAACGTTAAAGTAAAGGAAGAAACTTTAAAGTTATTTGAAAGAAAGTGAAAATAAGTCGTCTCTTTAAGTTTTTCCGTCAAACTATGGGGTCTGTAGAAAAATGTGTATTCCAATCCAATAAGGTTTAAAAATTCAAGAAGCGTCGGAATGGAATTAGAAATTGTAATTTTTTATCTTTTTAAGAGGCACTTGGTCCTGCCAGAGAATATTTAATAGTATTGCTCACTTTTTGAAAAAAATCTTAGTACTTTCTGCTGGTTAAATGTGAAATTAAAGTTAATAAATCCTCCATGAGTTTGCGATCCTTTAATTTAAACTCTTCATTGGGCCTGTAACTCCGAAATTGATATGTTTCTGAATAAAATATTCACTTTTCAACTGCAGTGAAAAATCCGATTTTTTACGATTTGGTTCGGTTCATTGCTGTAGAATGGTACGATCAGCTATTTAGTAGTTTATTTAATTGCTGAGGTTCAATGACTAATGAGTCCATCGACTCCTACATGCGGAACAAGTTTCGTAGAACACTACCCTTTTTCACTACAGTTTGCGTTTTAAGTGATACATTTGAGTTTTTAATCGATTGTTTTTCAAGTAGAACCGTTCTGCATTAAAACAACGATGAACCAGTCATAAAGTTCAGATGGCATAGTGAAACATAAGTAAAATTAGATATATGAGCGTGTGATACATTTAAAAGCTTTCAGGTAACCAGCAGGTCGTTTTTCTTGTGTTTCTTAGGAAATACTAGAAATGCACGAATTCAAGTAGAATCGAGTACCTAGTAAATAGTTATGATGACATTTTTATGACTGACTAAAAATCAATATTTTTTGAGCGATTTGGTTTAATTATCTATTAAAAGAATAAGAAGAGGAAAAAAAAACAAGTCTATACGTTATGGGAATCCCGCGTTTAAGTTACCAAGTTTGTTTTGTACTATTTTTACCTATTCATTTGTCCATTCGTTATTATTTTATCATAGTGTCTTTTTTAAGATTCAACATGAAAAGGAGCGAAATTCATCAAATAAATTAATATCATAATGCTACAAATATATGGTAATACCTATGATGTTATTTCAATCACCGTTATTTCTCCGCATTGAAATTGAGTTCAGAAATTTTCGAAGAGTTCGTCTATGATACCTATGGCAAATTATCCTATCGTGATTTCATTCAAATACCTATTCTGCCGGCTTATTTTTTAAAACCATAAGTTTTAAGGAAGTTTGTGTGAATTAATATTAGTTACTTTTTTATAGCACCCGCTCTTATCATAATAATTTGCAAACGGAGCTGATAATACTAATTTACCGGTATCAGAAGGGAAAGTCTCAAAAATAACCAATAATTCAACACTTACGTGTTCGGAAAAAGTAGTTACATTACCTCAGTTGTTAATAAGTTTTTTAGTTTGTTTTTCAACTAAAAAACTTACTCTTTTAAGGAAACAATTCTTAACGTTGTTAATAGCTTATTTGCAAAAAAAGTTTTTGGCTTTCGATGTAGACGACACAATTTTAGGAGCAAGTGCAATTCGACCGCGGTGTTTCAAAATTTCCGATGTTGCTTCATTTCTTTGTAAAAGATTAAGATAAAGAGGGAAGAGCATTGTTTAATATTTCATATAATATTCGGTTCAGAATGTAGTAAAATAAATGAAATTCCAAAACATCAATTCGGGATGTTTTCTTTCGCCAAAAATTTTTGACGTAAAATTTGCTAAGTCGCAAATCAACATCAATGTTTTTACTTTTGTCATCAACTTCTTGTACTTTTATGTGAAAATCAGGCTCCTCCTTCCCAAAGTATGATCGCGGAGTAATCTTCGAATTCGTAAAAAGGTTTGGGCTATACAAAAGCTGCAAAAAACGTTCCGTCAGAAAGACAAAGTACCTACATAGTTTTGCATAAAATAATGATGAGAGATCACTTCACACTGCAAGGAAGAAATGTCATTATATTGATTTCATATTTTTAATTCATATCTCCAAGTAAAAAATGACCTATCCTTGACCTTCTTGACCAACCCTCCACCCCTGTATGCTATTATTGTGAAATCTAGTTTTAATTGATAAGGCTATTTCATATCATATTCCAATTGACATTTACTGATCTGTAAATAGTTTCCTCGACTTGATCTTTCTGTTTGTTCAATTTAAAAATTATCAATCGTCACTCTTTTGGAAGAGAAATCAAATAAAAGCTCATGTTTATTTATGAATTGATTGAATGATTTATGCATAATTTATTGGTGACCAATGCTTAAAATATAAGGAACAAGGATTTACAAGAGATCGAGAGAAAATAAGTCCTTCACCATCTACGAGACGTGAAGAAATAACGGCCGAGAATTTTAGGCGATTTTGACATTTTAAAACGATCATTTGATAGTATCTGCGTAACTAATAGGTTACTGATACTGTCTAAAAACTTTAATTGACTCTTCATATAAATAATTATACTAAGATTATAAAGCATATATTAAATGGATTTCTTTCGTCTTTGAACAGTGCATTTTGCTGTGCCTATGTCGGTGAGATTTTTCATTATCACCCAATCAACGTACTGCTTGATTCACTTTTAGTTTATTTATTTTAAATGCTAAATATTAAGATTGCGATTTCAATCTGACAGGTTAATGTTATACATGTGAATGTGACCTTTATCAATTCAAAAAAATTCATCAATTTTTTCAGCCTTAAAAGGTAATTTTAATACCTCAAATTTGAGACTAATTTATATAGACAAGACGTAACTGAAACATTTTTTAGCAACATTTCCTCTTTAAAACTTTGAAAGAAAATCGATATACACAACGGAAAATTTGAATATCTACTATGCATCATCCCTGATCCAGTAGTTTGTCGTCGTCTTTATTCCAATAGAAAAAGCGAGTGATTATACATCTCGCACGTTTTTGTTCGACAGATGTCAGATATTTTCTTGAAAATGAAGCTCAAAGATTCGAATTTAACAATTTTCATCACTCAACTCGTCTTTTACGCAAAGTTTTGTTAAAGAGTTGAGAAAAACATACATTCATTGTAAAAATCCGCGGTGTCACTTTCAAAGTAAAGACAGTTTCAAAAATTTACAATGATTTGCCTGCACAAACTGAGTATTTCCTTTACGGAACTGAGGTAGTTATGTACGTACTGTTAGCAAAAAATAAGCGAGTGATAAATCACATCTAAAATTAATCGCACTGATTCTCTTCTTAAGTGAGCATTGCAATGTAAAAAAAGATCCGATATTTTACACCATCTGCGTAGGAAAATTGTAATAAAACAAAAAGTGAGCTTTTAAGAATTTCTCTGCAGAAACATAGTTGTTCAGTACCTTCAATCAAGGGAGTTTTAAGAGCTGCATCCATGAAATTATTCCATCGATTTGACCTTTTTACAACCGAGTTTTGGAGGGTATTTCTTCTCGGAATCCCGTAAGATCACCGCACAACTTAAATTTTCACATTCGAGCACTCTCAACTCTCAAGCACGTCAAACCGCGTATTTTCACACAAGCACGAGCTATACAAAGTAAAAACCAGGTAATAACATACGCAAACTTTTTAGGGCTTTTCAACAAAAGGAACTGATTACATCCTCTCTATTGAAAGTATCATGTTACTTTAAAGAATCTCAAAGCTTTAAAATTTTCACTGCTGGATTCCGAGTGGTAAGTTTTCACAAAATCCTCCACCTGGAAGCTGGACAAGCAAGAGAGGACGTTACACGATCAAGGTGGAAAACAGGGAAATTCGGGTTGGGGTGAGAACAAATTTTCACATTCGAGCACTCTCAAACACGTTAAACCTTAACCGCGTATTTTCACACAAGCTCGAGCTATTCAAAGTAAAAACTAGGGTATAACATATGCAAACTTCAGAGAGCTTTTCAAAACAAAATGGACTGATTAAATCCTCTCTATTAAAAGTCTTAGGCTATTTTAAAGAATCGCAAAGCTTTAAAATTTTCACTGCCGGATTCCGGGTGGTAGTTTTTCACGAAATCCTCCACTGGGGAACTGATTAAATCTTCTCTATTAAAAGTATTATGTTATTTTAAAGAATCTTATAGTTTTAAAATGTTCACTGTTGCATTCCGGGTGATAAATTTTCACGAAATCATTTACTGGGAAACTGATTAAATCTTTTCTATTATAAGTATTATGCTGCTTTAAAGGATCTCAAAGCTTTAAAATTTTCACTGTTGGACTCCGGGTGGTAGTTTTTCACGAAATCCTCCACCTGGAAGCTGGACAAGCAAGAGAGGACGTTATACGATCAAGGGTGGAACTCGGGTTGGGACTCACGTGTCTGGAACAGCTGCGTGGTCCACCTCCGAAATTCAGAGCGGGCCCAAGACTGCTCGGAGGTTGGGATACGGGAAAAAGGAATGAAAAGCACCTCGAGAGGAGGACGAGGAGAGGAAAAAAAGGAGTGATAAGAAAAACGCAGGAGGAAACTTAGAATGTTAATGAATATTAGACAAAGAAAGCTTACTTCTGTTTGTTTTTTACGCTTTTTAACGCGTCTCGTCCGTTTGGTCGCTTTTCCGCCTTCTTTTTCATTCGCTCTCCGCTCGGGGTCGGGGCTTCGGTCACAATGCGCAAGTCCCGGGGAAAACTGTCAAAAATAAATGCACCCGCTTATTACGACCCGGAAAATCACGTGTCTTCCAAAAGCAAAATCTAGCAAAACCAACGGAAACCGGGCTGTGATCTACCACCTCTCGATTTCCGAATTTAGCAGGGGATCTCCCTTTTTACAGAATGCATCTAAAGGAAAATAAAATTTTCCGGTACTTACGTTCATCGTGTCTATTCTCATGTTGGGTGCCAATTTGTGGACAGATTCATGAACGAAAAATTTGATGCTTTATCACAGATAGGAACAGAAAATCCGACCGTGGGTGGCCGGTGAGATCGGAGTGGAGAGGCCTGATTTCGGAATGTCGAACTGAAAAATCACATTTTTGCAAAATACTTTAACCCACGTTTTTTTGTATTTTTTGTTATTTTTATTTTCTGAAGACCACCAGATTATATCGAGGAGAAAATCACATTTATGTAAGCACCAGAGTCACCGCATCAACTGAACCAAAAAGCGCGCGCAATCGGACCGGTCGAAAAACTTGCAAAAAAATCACGAAAAATTTAAAAAAAAATTAAAACGGAAGAACTGAAAAAAAAAAAAAAAATTGCAACTGTTAGAACTGTTTAGTGGCGTGGGATATAACTGGACGCGAGCTGATGAGCTGAGTGTGGTAAAGTGTAAAGCGGGAGTATGCGGGTTAATAAGAGTTGCCAACGTCTTCGGTCAAAACAAGAGACTGACGGAGGCTTAAGTATAAGGTGTCCACAATTCATGTTTTGCATGCGCGTCGCCGGAGGAGGGGCAGGGGGTGGGGGCAGGAGAGGAGAAGGGACACTTTTAGGGGTAAGAACTGTGGTGTTTCAAAAAGTTTTATTATACAAAGGAGTGGGGGTTTTTAAGATTGTGCTAAGTAGGGGAAGGACCGACCGGGCAGTGGTGCGACCTTCAAGGAGTTTAAAGCGCGAGAGAAGGTGAAGAGAGAGGGCAGCCGTAGGATGAATGAGCATGACGGAGAGACGGAGAGGCGAAACGGAGTCATAAATAAACAGAGAGAGCCATACAAATTAGCGCGCGCGCGAGAGGGATGCCGCGATGAGGGCATCTTCGTCGCTCACTCATCATGAATAATCCCCCTCTGCCCACTGCCTTTACCCCTACACTCACACATGCAAACTACCCTGTAACTTCCTCCTCGCGAGCTTTCAACCCCTCCCC
>NW_017553907.1:1614834-1710311 GCF_001854935.1 Bemisia tabaci
GGTCCCTCCCCCCTGCCGGTGCTCTCTGCGTGTCTTAGTAATGAAGAAACCATCATTATACGTAACGCGAAAACTGAAGAAAAGAGAGATGTGTGGAGCAGAGGGGGAGACGCGCCAAGACGGAGTGACAGAGAAGGAGTCTAATCTTACTTCTGCGTCTTTTTCTTCCTTTATTTTTAATTTATTTTACTTTTTTACTTTTTATTTTTCAATGTAACTCGGATTGCTGACGAACCATCTCAGGACGACTCATAATTTACCACCCTCCCGTCGAGCCCCAACCTTCCCTCATTCACTCTCATTTAAGTCATCCTCGACTAAAAGGAAAAGGAAGCAGAAAGTAAACCCCTTCGTGACTCACACTTTTTTTTTATCTTCTCTCTCTTTCTTTCTTTCTCTCTCTTTTCATTCTCTTTAAGAACGCGGGATCAATATTCTAATTTCAGTCTTAAAACATTTATTTTGTTTTAATTTCTTCAGTCCTCCGTATATTGTTTTTATGTTAATAATTTAATCGCTCCCTCCATTCGCGACTATTGACAGGTCCCCTTTTAGTCTAAGCCTTTTTTCCATTTTTTTTCTTTTACCAAGAGCCATTTTTAGCCCATTTTTTACGCGAACTCTGTAGTTTCTCCGGGTGAAAAAAATAATGAAAAATTAAAAAAACAATTAAAAACAGTACTTCGAAACATCAAATTCAATGTTAGAACCTTCGCTACCGTTTTAGGATAAGTGAGTGTTTGATTTTTAGAGAATTTTTGAGGATATTTCGTTCATGAGACTTTTTAATAGTAGCACTGAATAGTTTAAAATTAGCAAAAAGAGCGATCAAATGAAAGACATTAAAACGGTTAAATGAGTGCGGACAACTTATACGTTTACACAATCACACAGCTACTATTGTGGTCGAATTGTATCGATGGAAACAGCAGTTGAGACATTTTGAAATGAGAACAAATTATTTATGGCTCATCTATAAAATCACCCATCTGCATAGAGTAATAATTTATAGAATGTTTCCAGAATGAGCTATTGCAAAATGTGGTCCATTCGAAAGCATTACTTCCAGATTGTATTCGATTCTCTATGAAAGGAGATACCGTTGTGCACGAAAATAAAATATTCTTGAGAGTGATTTTTGTCGAAAATTTGCGGTGATCGTTCAATTTTGTGCTGATATAATGAACAAAGGGAAGCTATTCGACAAATCTGAGCACCGAACCTGGTACATTTAATACTTTAATAACATATTCTCCGGGCTGCAAGCCGTCATAAATTCTGTTCGGTTTGACATTGAAGGATTTTTTGCGGCAGAATAACAACGAAACACTCCTCTTGATTGAGGGGTTGAAGAGGAAAATTCAAGAGCCTCCCTGAACATTCAGAACAGGAAAAAATAAGGTAACCACCCGAAACTTTCAGACCTAATAAATGATCAAACACCATTCGAAGCGATGCGCAATCCGGAACATCGCAAACCGAGATACGCGGTTTCTCATTCAAGATGCGCTCATCCTCAAAGATCATCGAAGTCTGAAATGATGTGTCAGATCAACGCACGGTGGAGACATCATCAGAGCATTAGTCACCGTTCCGACAGAGTGACAAGTCGCTTTTCAACCCGTCGTCGGAGAAAACCACTCAACTCCTCCAAGAAACAACGAGCAGATACGCGGTTTTACCGGACGCACACGGCACACACACTCGTCTACCCCGGGAGCCGCGGCCGGGCGGGAGGGGTAGGGGGGAGAGGTGTGCATGCGGAGCGACTGACCGAGTTATCCACATGACTCACCCTCCGTTTAACCCCTAATGAATCAAAGCGTTGATAGTGGCGATGCCGTCTCGCCAGAACCGCGTATCTACGTTGAGTTTGCGTTTGAGTTAAGCGTTTTTTCCTCGGCTCTATTCGCCCCGCTCTCGCCGTCCCTTCCTCCGCGGGCTGTTTACATAGCCTTTCGGCTCGCGTTTTTTGACTCGGCGCGCCTTGGTAGCACGCACTGGTCTCATGTCTTAAAACCGCGTAACTCCTGTGCTGGGATAGTTGGTGGATAGGTGGTTTTGCCGAGGGTGGCTGCCGCGGTGCCACGGTAACAATGCTAATTACCCGTCGTCGGCTCTGGTCTGCCAGCTGTGGGTAGTTTTTTAAACGTTCGACTAATTCACCAACAGTGCAGTTCCTGCGGATTCGTGTTTTCGTACCCTTTCGCACGAATGTGGCAAGTAGCAAAATTTTAAAAGGGGAAGGGTATATCTTCATCTAGTAAAATTTACTGATGCCAAGGTATAAAAGTTCTTCAAGTTCTACTGGAGCCCTGGTAAAAATTGGCAGTAGAATCTGTGTTTCAAAACACTATGGACGTACAGCCGGCTGTAAGATTTCCAATAGCTTCTATAGCCGGCTACACAATTTCTTATAGCCTTTTTTAGCCGATGGCGATTAAGCAACAGCCAGGCGATAAAGTGTATGCTAAATGTTACTAAATTACGGATGCAGGACTTCGTGAGTTTTTAGAATACTACTCTCTTTTTGGGCCGTAGTATCTTGATTTATTTTGCGAGGAAAGCTCCGTACTTTTGATGTATGCCTACCATTACTAATATATTAGAGCGCCTTCAGTTTCGTATGATACTGTGCAATACCTCTGGTGTGAAATAGTTGCTTCAAGCGCCGTGGCAGGCGGGCAGCCAGCGCGAGTCACGCATTGGCGCCTACAAACCTAACAGGGATACTTCACGCGTTGCGCAATGCGTGAAGTATCCCTGTTAGGTTTGTAGGCGCTAGTGCGTCGCCGCTCCGCTTTGTGTTAGGCTCTAATATTTAATCTGGCGGAGTCAGCGTTATTCAACTCACGACTTTGAAATGTTTGCACATCCTGTACGGATTATTCTCATTTTAATTTATGAAAAAAATTATGTATTAAAGGAAAATATAATGTGTGTTTTGTAAATATTAAGGTGGTTCCGTATCAAACTTAATGATTTCCAAAGCACACGAATTTCTACACAATATCTTATAGCCTTTTATAATCGATGGCGAAAAAGCAACAGCCAGGCGATAAAGTGTAAAGCCCGGCGATAGGAACTATAGCCCGGCTGCATAATTTTTTATCGCTTCGTATAGCCCGGCCGTATGATTTTCTCCGCATTCTACATCCAGCTATATGATTTTCTGTAGCCTTCTTTAGCCGGCCATAAGAATTCCTATGGTATTTTGAAACGCAGCTCTTATCGCCAGTTTTTACCAGGAAGGGATTGTCAAAATTTTTGTTTTGTTTGGAGCCTTGGACTGAGAGTGACTCTTATGTATGTATGTCTTAGACTTCCCTCTGGCTTTAGACGAGAGAATTTATGCCCGAAACTTTTAAATTTTCAAAAAAAAAAAAAAAAAAAAAAAAAAAAAAAAAAAAAAAAAAAAAAAAAATCATCCACAGGGCCAGATGAAGCCAGAGGGGAGGGCCGGCGGATGAGACAATCTGTCAGTGAAACTTTTGGCTTGAGTACAAAGTTCGTTTTAGCATACAGCATTCGAAGTTTACATCATTTACCATTGAGAAATTCTATTATTTTTAAGTTTCTTGGTTGAAAAGCAACTTTGGTTGATCCTTTAATATTTTCTGAGATATCGTATCATAACCTGGTTTTTGTTCTTTAGCAAATGAAAAGGGACAACTAAAGTTGTTTTTCAACCAAGAAACTTCAAAATAATAGAATTTTCAATGGTAAAACATCTAATTTTTGAAACGTTGAATTGCCGGAACAAGCTTTCACTGAAAAAAATAATTTGCTGTTTTAGCATCTAGGGTGTCAAAAATGTGTCTGGTGAACCTAAGATGCTGTCTTTACTGCCCCCGCAGTTAACTTTACATCCTGTGAATGTAAATTCAATTGAGTGGGCAATTAAGGCAGCATCTTGGGATCACCAGACACATTTTTGACATCCTAGGTGCTGAAACAGCATACCATTTTTTTCGGTGTTGAACTCAAGCTGAACCATATTTTGGCGGATTGTCTCATCATGAGGTATCGTTTAGGCCTTATCTTACTTTATATGAATGATTTAGGAGTAAATTGTATAACGCATAACGCTTGAGGCGCGGATCGTCTTAAGGGGTTTGGACCGCGGAGCGTGCAGGGATCGCCTAGTTTGAAACGAATTCAGGAGTTCAAACAAAAGGAAGGTTTTTTCACGCTTTTTTGCCGCTTACAGGCGCATAGGACTGCGCGCAACGAACGGAATCCAGAGTATATCGTCGTATGAACCGAGAAAACATTTTAAACCCCAGTCAGAAGGGAAGGGCATGCATCCGTCTTGAAAACGGAGGGAGATAGTTCCCGGCGAGAACTTAGAAGGTTAAAATTTAGGGTTTACGGTAACTCGTTTTCCAATTGCAGAGGGCAAGTTACTTTGACAGGAACCGCAGAGGAAGCCGCCAAATCTTCCGCACTTTCGGAGGGGACCCCAGGATCCGGAGTCAGGAATCCGGGACGTGCTTCAGGTTACGTCTCAATACTTATACTTTCCGGCCATTTGCGGTCACTCAGGGGGTTTTACATAAACATTTTCTTTACGCACAGGGGATAGGAAAATTGTAGGGTGAGTGAACCGTGAAAGAAAAGGGTAGTTGAACGGGTTATTTGAAGAAGTGCACGACCGCCAAAAATCAAATCTTGCAAATTTGGTATAAAAAATTTGTTATCTTCCACAATTTCTCATAATGCTCTGAAAAAAATTAACCAATATACATACAAATAAAGCCGCTTTTATAGCGTTCTCTGGCGCTCTGCGACACCTAGCCGCCAAAGTCCCCTATCCTCCTAAAGCCCTTCAGGAAGTTGGAAAATTAACCAATATACCATGTTTAATAAGACCACAGTCACACGAGGAGGGCCGGAGAAATTGGGCAAGAAACAATTTGTTAAAATGGTGGATATACGATCTCCATCAACAAAATCGCTCAGTGCTGCCACTTTCAGTAGTATAATGACAGTTAAGTAGCATGCGCGTTCGATGGCATTATTAACAATCATGGTATTTGCCCTTACTCATGGTTTTTAACATTAAAAAGTACGCTGCGCTGGGAGAGGCGCGGCCTGGAAACTACGCCTTTTTTCGCTGAGATAGATATTCAAATGTTAAAAAAAGACACCACAAAGCAATTTTGGTAAAATCGCCGTAGGTAGGAAGATGCGTCCACCCTCAAAGAATATTATGCCGCCGAAAACTCAATTTCTGAAAACCTAGGGGTTCCACGTCCACGCACGCTTTTTCTCAGATAACCCATGCAACTGAAACCGATGAAATACTTTAACTGCTGCAAGCAACTAATACTGCTCCTGAATCGCTCACATTGCCTACCAGCTTATTGAAGGCGAAATAGTGAGTATGAGCGTGGCTTATCATGAATGAATTTATTAGGTAGCCACTGGACTGGTAGTTAACTGATAAATTGTTCCAACTGCTGAAAGCAACTATTTTAACTCCTGAGTCAATCACATTGCCTACCAGGTTATTGAAGGCGAACTAGTTAGAATGAGCGCAGAACATATTAGATCGCCCCTGAACTGTAATTTTATTTACTGAAAACATCAATTTTGCACTTATCACTCTCTTCGGTCATATGAACAACTTTTTGAAATCCAGAACTACAATTTCTGGCTCATTTGTAAAAACCCTCACGTGAATAGGAGGAACTAATCGCACAACCGTTGTTTCTAAACTGAGCTAGAAGTTATAATAGACGCTAGAAGCTATTCATTTTTACACTCATCGACTTATCACTCTCTTCGGTCATAATTTTGAGCTGCACTTTGAAATTCAGAACTGCAATTTCTGGCTCATCTGTAAAAACGATTAAATGTATAGGGGGAGCTAATCGCACATACGCTGTTTCTAAACCGAGCTAGAAGTTATAATTTCTAATTGCGAAATGTAGCCCATACGTCAAACCGGCACCCGGACGAAACTGGACACGGGCCATATTTGGGCGCCCCCGGGTGAGGGTGAGCTTAATAACGGGCGGTTCGAGTAGCAACGGAATCGTATGCGTGTTCCGGCACTCACGTGCTGGGGTGTCGCCCCTACTCATTTCCACCCCCCGCCCCCGCTCGCCACCCGCGACCCGCCACAGCCGCGGGCTACCCTCTGCCCACTCCTTGGCGGGGCGCTGGCGGCAGTCTTAAGTCGCTTGTGCATGCATATTAAGATGAATCCCTTCGCCAACACGAAGAGGATATATTGATTCGTACCGAGAGAGATAGGTGCCCGCGCCGAGAACGACCTACGGACACTCCCGTGTTGCCGCCTTTCCGCCGCTTGCATCTAAATTTTCTCAAAAACTTGCGAATATTCGTGTTTGTGATCGTTAATGGGATAGGGACTTCGAGAACCTCAAAATTGAGGTGTTAATAGAGAATTTGTAAAATTTGACGTTGTTGACGTCCAAGGTAAGAATGACTAAGAGGATACTGCAATGGAGGATTTGCGCGAAAAAAATGTATTGCTGCATTTGAAAGTGCTTAATGAGCTGCGTTCGCGATATTTTTTCCTACCTAAATGAACAAATTAACTATTTCTCAAAACGTTCCATATTTTCCTCCTTTCATTTTTTATTTTTATTTTTGTGTTTTTTCAGCTCATTCTAAAGCACCTTTTCGTATGTTTTTCGTGTGTCAATCAGTTGTCCTTGTAAAATTTTTGTCTCTTTGCTAAACGGGTTATGCCTGGTGAAGTTTATTACCGGGGCTTCACTGAGAAAAAACTATGGCTTATAAACCTATTAGAGGTAAATATGGAACACCACTAATAGTAGTACCTCTACATATAATAATAGCACATATACCTTAGTTATGGTCTCTGTACCTTAATTAGGTACAGAGACCTTAGTATGGTTCACAGACCGAGAATCATTAGTTTATTTACGACTATTATAGGTGTTCCATATTTACCACTAATAGGTTTATAAACCATAGCTTTTTCTCAGTGTTGGTAGACAAGGTGCATATTAAATGAAATTTTTGAAAAAATTCAGGTATTAATGATTCTAAGTAAACTTAGTCTTTAAATATATTCTGCGAGAAATTCACCACAAAAATCCCCTAGAAAAGAAAATTTGTTTGGATCTATAGCCCAGACTCTTAATAACATTGACAAGAAAAAATACCCTAGATTCAATCCGATTTTTCCTTGAATCGAAGAGCCGAGCCTCTTGATTTAGGCGGATTTCCCTTTGATTTAAGGAAAAAGTCCGATTGAATCAAGAGTTTTCCTTGTCAGTGTTTTTAAGAGTCAGGACTCGAGATTCAAGCGACTTTTCTTTCCAGTGGCAATTTTTAAACCTCAAAACGTGAGTTTGAGCTGTTTACCAAACCAGAGACCTCATGTAATTTTGAAACTTTTAATACGTAATATTTAAAATAGCAAAAACTGCCCTTACATGCTTTGAGCTCCTCATTTATAGGCGAAAATCCGGCAAGCGGGAAGAGCGCATACGGCGTTGTTGCCCGCCCTCTCCTCCCGCCGCGCCGGCCGCGCCGGGTGTCAAGAGAGGGGTCAGGCTATTATCCGAGAGGTAGTGAAAATCTTAATTGATTTCAAAGTAAGACTTAAGCAGGGCATACTTGGAGGGGGCAGCCGGGCTGGACGGCGCAAGGCGAGCGGCCCGGGGTGGGGGTCGGGGGAGGGGGCGCAGTAGCTCGGAATCATCCCCCGTCTCGCAAGTAATCTTAACAGCGATCTTCTTACATGAAATATTAACTGGACTTACATAAACCGAGTGCGAGTTGAATTTAAAGTCGGCTCCTCTGGCGTCGAACATTATTGCATAAGTTATGTTCGGGGCGGCCTTGACAGCTGATTTAATCCATCAATGCCTCGGCGAATAATCCGGGCTCCTTAAACCCCTCCAATTATTTCCGGGTCCGGGATAGGTGCCCACCGCCGGGCGCGCCACTCGACGACTTAAGTTCGCCCCCTTCATTTGCGGCTCCTTCCCCGGCTCCTTGAGTTTTCTTGAGGCTTTGACCGTTGTCCTTCTCTTCCTTCGCGTCTTCCTTCGTGCCTCCCCCTTTCGCGTCCCGAGTTTCCACCCCGGGATCCTCGGCCGGGAAACCGGGAGGACATTCGGAATAAATCAAACTGACCGCTGCCCGTGCGCTGAGATAACTTTGAGCCACCTCCGTCGCCCCCACCGCGCGCCCCTCTCATCACCGCCCGAGTTTGCTGCCTCCTGCATAATCTCGTTTTCCCTTCGCTGGCTACACATTGAAAGCTCCCAGTTTGGCCCTCGTCGCTCCGTCAATATATTCCTCGATATAAATGGGAGATGACGAATGACGTCATAACCATTCCGCAATACACCCGCCCTGAGGAACAACGCCGTATAGGCCTTCAAACGTTGCCGATTTCCTTTGATAAAATATGAATTATTTTGGAGCCTATGGACATTTTTCTTCCAAATTTCGAAGGAATTTCCTCGTAATTTAAGCTGAAGTATCTGAAATTTCAAGGGAAAGCATGTTTAGCTTTCTTCCAGAATATTTTTTTACCAGGGAAAATTTGGCTGAATTAGTATGTTTACACAGCGTTTTTGCTTAGCACGCACCGCAGAAAAATAAGGCGAATTTACAGCAAGAGTATAGGCAAAAAAAGACGCAGTAAACTTGGATCCCAAACTCCAATGAGTCCTCATTGGAATGCCAGGAATGAACATTTGGAACTTACCAATTATTTCTATTGCCTCCGTCAAAAAATGAAAACTTTCGGAAATTCGAAGATTTCCAGACTAGCGAGAATTGATGGAAGTATAATGCAGTGCTTCGGTCATTCTTTCGTTGGGGAAACCAAACAGTATCTGAAACAGAGTTTGAAGACTAATTAAATCTCAAATCAATATAGTTAGGATTGATAGAAGTAGTCATTTATATATATCATTTTTTGAATACATGTATATATGATGCGTAACCAAAATTTCAAGTAAAACACGATGTGCGCAACGAAAATTATTGAAACGAATTCCTAAGTAATTTAATGTTTCTGGACGCATGAATTTAAACATTCATGATTTTCGATTTTTCATGAAAAATTAAGAGTCTACGTGAGGCAGTCTTTGTCGTATTAAAATATTGCGACCTCAATCTCGGTGCATCGACTCAGCTGTTGCAAGTTTTTAACTTTTTCATTTATACAGGACAAGAATTGAAAATTGCTCGATTAAGAAGCCTGCCAAAACCGTTGTAGTGCGCGAGTTGATTCAAGTAGAGTATTGTTTTTCTTGTGAGCGGGGAACTCAAAATTCCCGCGAGTAATCTAAACTGAAAACGTTAATATCTTAATCAGGAGTTGATTTTAGAAATTTTCCTTGCACGAAGTGTGTTTTACGTCGAATTTTTGCTAAGAAACATGTACAATGCTTAAATTTGTACCTTGTCTACTGGACTATTCAGCATCTCCAAATTTTACCCAAAAAACGTTGCTTCAAACCGAGTGAAATCGAAGGTTGTTCAATATTTGCTGGATCCACCAATGTTTGCATAAGACACACAAATTCTATTTCTTTTGTTCTTTTTTCTCTTAATTTATCTGCACATAGTTCCTTTTAGCGTGAATACAGCCTCGACCATCCGACAAGAGCGGGCCACCGGGCGAGCGAACGTCGGCGTCTTTGGAGGCGACGAACCGGCGTGGCCGATCGCCACGCGCACGGTACCGAAACTAAAGCGAACGGCCCATTCGAAAAACAGCATAAGAGCCCCCGGATGCCCGTGAGCTGTACGTCTTTATTTGGATGAGTCGCTCGAGTCTGGTCCGGTCGGAGGCTGGTCGAGACGCGGTGTGAAATCAATGCATGCATGCCGACGTATGTTACACCGGAGGATGCACAATGCTACTGTTCTGAGGAAAAACAGCGTAACAACCTAAAGGATTTGCCAAATTTCATATTTTAAAATACGAATTTTTAAGGGGGCATTCCTTTATTATTCTTTTGGTTTTCAGAGGATATCATTGACATTTAATCTGAATTGTGTGGTAATTTTAATGAAGAATATCGGTAACTTTCCTCATAAATAGATATTTCATTAGAGCCAATTTGGCAACGTCCAAATGTTCACACGGTGTTTTTCCTCAGCGAAGTGGAATGTGGTAGCAACTCGGTCTTTTTTTCTCGATTTACATCCGAGACCTAAGTTGCCGGTGTTCAGCGAGAGAGAGCCAAGAGCAGTTAGTTAATTGAACTTGAATTAAAATTGAAAGGAGCTATGTGCATTTTGACACGAGACCTATTATGCTTGTATTCTTATGGTTCTCAGGGATCATGTCAGAATGGATATAGTTCCTTTTGATTTAAATGCTTTCAATTTCTGATGATACCAATGAGAGCATTAACAACTAAATTTTCAAAATCTAGTCGCATTCAAGGTTCAACTGATCTACGTAATTTAAATGAATAACGGATTCAGCTAAAAAGGCAAAACTCCTCCTATTCTTAAAAAAAAACGCGAGTCATGCGGAAGGAAATAGTATGCAAAAATCTCACTTTGGCTATCAATTAATGGGAGGAAAGCAAGAATGCAGAGGTAGATCGCAGTTTTTTACGGGAAATTCGTGAACTCTTCTTTCCTCTGATTGTGTTCAAATTTCCAATCTTCATCAAAAGTCAATTTATTATAACTCAGTTCACCTCCTATGAACTGATTTCATTTCTCCCTCAAAAACGCTGAACAGACAGCTACAAAAATCTGAAAGTTTGACAACACCAGCGAGCATCGTTCTGCTCTACCTGCACACATGATACATACATGAACGCACTTGAATCTAAGAGAACTATCTCTATTGTGCGTGGGCCCTAAGACCTATAAGACTACATGCGCGGCAGGCCTCACATCACCTTCCACATCGTCCACATAAAGGTAGCCAAATCAATGGAGACCACATACTCCGCGATGAGGGGGAAAAAAACCCAATGCGTTACGCTCTTGTAACCGGCCCGAGGGACCAAAAGTGTGCTATGCGGTGGCATGCTAAGCAAAAACCACTTATCCACTGACAGGATCCTGTTGGGAGTTGCGTGGTTGTTGCTTTGCAGAGCAAATTACGCTGTCAGACCGGGTGAGAAATCTCCGTTTATCACGGCAGGATGCTTTTAGGTGACGGGCAGTCTGGCAACAGTGTAAGCTCCCGGTGTGGTTTAAATAATATACACTTTACTCCACATCGTCTCGTCTGATTATTGCGTATGGTGTTTAAGCGTGGCGGGTCGCATCGTGTCCGGTGTGCATTCTTCCTCGCCTCCTACGTTGGTCCGATTCATCCGATTTCATTCATAAAAATCTGTGGAAACCCTGCGCAACGTTGCCAGCTTGGAAAATAAATCATCGCGCCTCTTTGTCAGGTTGACACTTTGTCGAGGCGTTTGAGTGTTTCCATAAAATGTGATCACGGGCGGGATTAGGGTAGCGGGGAGAGACTGACCATCTTTAAAAAATCTACTTGCCCCCTTCAGAAAATGTGAGGGATTTTGCTGAACAAGTGCGCGACTTATCGTTCATCTTGGAAATTGTATTTGAATCAAATTGTTGGTTGGAATTGTTCAAAAGTGCGCCTCAGAGAGAAACCAAACACACAATTTGGCCTGGAACGGCACGACTTAGGGAAAAATGATGACGAGGACTTGAGATGAAAAGGAGAAGCCCTCGGCGTGGCAATCGGCATGTAACACATATTAGCGCCTACGAGACTGCACGAATACTTTGCGCATTGCATCAAACACAGTGCGGTTATTGTGGTCAGCGTGAAACGGATAGCGCCTACAAGAATGCATGAATACTTCACGCATTGCGCCAAACACAGTGCGGTCAGCGTGAAACGCATAGCTCCTACAAGACTGCGTGAATACTTCACGCACTGTGCCAAACACGGTGGGGTCGGCGCGGCGGCGGAATTTAAAATCATTAAACCAAATTTTGTCAAGAAAATGTAACTCTTCGGAAAAGTTTGATAACTTTCCCATTTTTCTTCCATCTCAACAAGGTTTTCTCGTGTCTCAGAGAGACGCTTAGCAGGCATGCAGAAATTTTCAAGAATTCTCTCGGTTGATATAAGCTCTCCTCCATTTTTATCGAAATCCATGGCTCACATTTCTCTAAAAAATTAACACAGGTACTGACTAAAATTTTTCCTTGAAAAAAGAAAGAAAGAAAGAAAAAAAAACCGAGATGTCCAAATGTGTTCAAAATATTACAGTATGTATCAGACCAGTACAGAAGTTGAAAAATTGCTACAATGGCAGGATCTTCGGGAGACAGAGAATTTTCCACGGGCTGGATCTCCACATGAAAAGAAAAAAACACGGGCACAAAATCAAGGCCCGGATTTCGGCCGGATACGACCTAAAAATAAATACCGCGATAAAACTGATTGTGAGTGTGGGTGAGTGATCGATCCTACGTGTATGTCATTGGCTGATCACCGATCGGCTACGAACCGAGAGCGTTGCGTCGTGTCTTGATCCGTACATCCGTGGTTCCATTATACGATATATCGAAGTATAATTGTGCCAGCACGGCAAAACGATCGATATTGATTTTGTTACGATCGAGTATCGAATGACGTAGTCGTACTAAATCAGTATTTCCTCGCCCGTGCACGGCCAGCGGACCCCGGCTCGTAAATTCGTGTTAATTAATGTGTCAGTGCTTCCTCAAGAGTCGAGACTTCCAGAGCGTGGGAGTGGTCCTCCTTCACCTTCGCCGGCCGTATCACAACCTGTGCCCGACTCAGAAGTCGCCGCGGACGTTATGATCGCCGTCGCGCGGTAACGCTGTCAGACTGCCAGGAAAAACCACGCAATTTCAGTGACTTCAGTTTTGAGACTTTTTGAGTTTTTGAGACTCACGATAGCAAAAACAACACTTATGTGTTTTTTTTTCTCCAAGCCCCTCAAATAAGGTGAGTAATAGGCCAACTAATGGCAACCCACGAGAGACCCTACAATTATTGGACTACTTTTTGCAATTTGGAACTTTAAATTCAAGCCCGGTTTAAACACAACGTATGTGCCATTCGTTTCCCTAAGTACATAGGTGTCTTTCCAGAAGATCCGAATTTATAGTTCCATATTGCAAAATGCAGTCCAATTATAGTCTATTACAACTACCCTTTTCAACGATTAGGGTTTCTGCATTTTGCCTGTGTCTTCTTTCTCTGTAGCTTTGTTGATAAGTACGTACAAGTCGTCATTACGGCGCGCTAGGGCGCTCTGCGACGCCTACCCGCCACAGGAATCATCTCCCGGTAGAGATCCTCCGGAAACTGGCATTTCTCTATCTCTTGACGGATGCCCCTTACCCACCGCTTGACTCCTTTCCAGCTTTGTTGGTCAATTGCAATTACCAATCCGCTCATATTATTTTTAGGAAGATGCGCACTATGAGCGTTTTGTCGAGACTCCACGTCTCTGTATTCGATCTCATAACGTCGCTTCTTTGACGTAATCTAATGACGTATGGAAATGTTCACGTGAGCCCTGTTTAACATCTAAATCTATGCTTTTTGGGACTCATGTGGAAATCAAGATACGTCCAACGCCAGAGGAGCAACAAAATCGAGGAGCTCTATGATCCGAAAGTGAAATGTGGGCTTTTTAAATGAAGCTAGCAGCCGCGCTTGGAACTTCGGAACCGGGAGCAATTACCAATTACGCGCCCGCTACTAGATTGATGATCATACCTGGCGAGCCGCCTCCACTCCCTCCCTCCTCTCCCTGTCTTCCTCGAGACCGGCCAATGAGAAGCCTCTTCATTGTCGCACTTCTGGACTTCTGCATGTCAACTGTGTTCCCCCTCCCCCATTCACACCCATTCAACCCTTCTCACATGCCACCAGCGGCGATGCTCGCTAGGTGGGAACACAGCTTTTCTTGGGTAATGGAGGATGGAGAGGCAGCAAAAGGAAATGGTGAAAAAGGATAAGAGGAAGAAGATCGTGGGAAAATGAAGAACAGGAGAACGGGGAGGCGAAAGAAGAGGAAAAAGAAAAAAATCCGGTCTGGTAGACTCACATCGTTAGACCTCTATGGAGTCCTTAAATGCAGAAAAGGGACATTTTCAGTTCACGAGACCAAATTTTAGGAAAGACGACAAACTATATAAGTGTTCGTAGAAAGGATAAAATTTATGAAAAACTAGAATTGAAAGATCATTTAGTACCAGAGGTACGAGAGGTACCTCAAAACGATTTTGTGATACGTTGATTTATACGTCATTCACAGGCATTTCAGTTTGATAGACTATTGGACATCTCCCCTTTGGATGATCGAAGGGGATGCGTGGCACTACAACTTCGAAAATAAGATGGAGCATTGCTATTAAAAGGAGGGAGTTTTTAATGATCCAAGGCTTAGCAGGTTTATCGATGACTATGGCATCGTATTGCTGCCGATGACTACGAGCAACTATTTTAACTCCCCGGGGATAGAATTGCATATTCGACGAATTGAAGGAGTTATAAGTGAGTCCGATAACTCGTAACCAGATAGACTAATCGAAAACGCAGCGGCTTTTTGTATGCATCAGCATTTTTACGTTAGAATGTATTTTAATAACTTATCATCTTGTCCTACCACTTAATTATCAATCAGCATTCATTGTGTCACAATTTTTTTTGCAGGTATTATAATCGGTGCATTGTATATTTCTGGTTTGAAATTTTAATCGAATTTGATTAAAATTGCGTAGTTTTTTTCATTTTTAAACGAAGGAAAACATATTTGGATTACGTTTTGCAATTTGGAACTACATTTTCTGGCTCAGCATGGAGACAACGTTCTCTTTGAACATAAGTGTTTTTACAGATGAGCCAAAAATTGTAGTTCCTCATTAAAAATGATATACACTTGAAACATTAAGTGAAAACGTTGCACACATCCATCGAAATTTTGATGTACATTTCTGCGGTAAGTATAGATTTTTACGTTTTATTACTGAATTGTGTGTTCATACAGCACACAACGCATAAATCCCAAGTTTACGTTACGATGATTATCATCTGTCAATGACTTGGGCCGTGCTTCCAGTGCAGCGTAGCGGCGGTTTACGTCCCCACAGCCCGGAGCGGAGCCCGCAGCCAGATCACTCGGATTCACCTTAATGAAACGGGTCAGTACCACCGCGAGTAGCGCGATGCCATGGATAACCGCAACCTCCACTCAAGAAATCCTTTTGTCTTTCTATCGATATGCTTTAATTTCTTCTACAAGTCATCTCTAATTGTAAACCACCCATGTTTCCGTCGAGAGAGAGAGACAAGACCTTACATGCCCGTCTCTCTCCCTCGCGTTCTCTCTTTTTTCCATTCTACCGCACGCCGCAGTGGAGGACGAGGGGGAGGGGGGGGGGTTCTCCTATACAACCGTGCTAGGGAAAAACAACGTATGAATATCCGGATGCTGCCAAATTTCTACAAATGAAACGTTCATTTTCGAGGAAACTTATGAATATTTTTCCTTGGAATTTTTAAATACCGTAGATTAAATTAAGAATAAGACTATCTGGAAAATCGGAAGAAAAATATGAATTTTGCAGGAAATTCGTCAAGTCAGTTATTTTCTCAAAAGCCAAGGCAGATATTTATATTTTGACAGTTCACGAAATTTCATAAATTTATCGCGATAAGCTCTTAGCTCACGGGTTTTCGATATTTTTGAAAATTGACTCATCTAATCTGAGAACTCTCCTGGTTCCTTCCTCTTCAATTCTTCTCATATATTTGAATGTTAAACTTTTAAAAAATTCTGTGTTGTATGACATGCTGCAAACTTCCGTATAAATGTTCATTCAGACGCTAAAAATGTTTTAAAATACTACTGTATGATGCATATTTTTACAGAGAAGTATTTCTTGAGCAATGAATTATTTTGTCTAAAATCAGAAAAAGAATCAGAATCTCTAGCTGAGTAAGAATATTTGAATGTTTGCCAACGTATCTGACGCAAAATTCCTGATTTCATACTAATTAAATGGATAAAGAACAACACTGCCCATCTGCAAACTGACGATTTTACAGGACGAAGAGAAAAGTTCGCAAATTTGTAATTTTAAAATCAAGTTTGCAATTTTTTTACATTATAGCGTCATCGTAGCCCTCATACGTGGAATTAGAAAGACTATTACCATCAGCCACCGTATTTTTTACTGTAGAATGTTGCAAAGTTGGTGACTCATTTTCGCCAAAATCGTCTGTTAGGTGGTACTGTGCATGAGTCATCGATTTGCTTGCGACATACACAAGTTTCCTAGATAATTCATACTTTATTAGGGGAAATTTGGCAACGTCCGAAGGCTCATACGTCGTTTTGCCCTAGCCCGGCAGTATATCCGTCTCTCTCATGTCATGATATGCAATCCGACGTGAGATCACAGCTGTGTGACCGAGCTCAGCGCCTTCTTCTTCTTCTCCGCTTTTCGTTCCATCTCACGCGGAGGGAAACTTGGAAAACTCCGGGGGCGGGGGGAGGCCCCCCGGTTTCCCTCGGTGTTATCCTCGCCTCTCTTTGGTTTAAAGTCAATCTACCAAAACATGTCATTAATAACCCTCGTCACTACATAAAAACTGAGAGGTTGAACGCAACGAGCATGTAAAATCCGGCCTCACGATTGGTCCTTTCCCTCTCTCATATTTTTCCGAGTTCCGATCGCACCGGGCCGACCGGTCTCCGACTTTATCCTAATTAACTCTCTCGCGGTGCCTGGGGCCTGATTATTGCATTGCACCGTCCGTTGCGGAGCGTTGCGCTGCGTCGACCATGGGGGGGGGGNGGGGTGGAGGTCTTCGGTGTTAACGACACAATTCATTGCCGGTTAATTTGAATCGCCGCTGATGAACGCCCCGAAATTCCCGGGAATCTCCAGTGCCAGTCTGTCGTCGTCCGATTGCCTTGGAGTCTTGCGAAGGACCTCGTTGTTTTTTTTAAAGGTCGATGGCTTGGCTTTGAAACCGCGCATCTTGAGGTGGATCTTCGGTGGCGCGTAGTGACAAATTTTCCCGCGCAGAGGGCGCCACCGCTGGATTTTTATTTTTCAGCTATCATGAACATTGGAGGAAGCTCTGTTAAAATTGATAATTTCTTAAGTTGTAGCCAACACATATTTCATTCCTATTAATACTCTAAAAATAATAAAGATAAACCCAGAAGCTGCAAAACTTGATCCCAGGAAAAAGGAGGGTTGGAGTAAAAGCCACTAATATAACAAGGAGAAGATGAAGAAGCAAAGTAGGGCTAAGCGAAATGACCTTCATGCGGCCAATCACGAGTAATCTCTCTCAGTAGTTGCAGATGCCCTCCTCACACAGTGAACTATCTCTCTTGCACTTACAGACAACCCATTAGAAAAAACTGGTAGCAAGTTCTAGCCTTTTTTGAACTTTTAAAGCTCGTGTTCGGTTTTGAACCTTCTAGACTTATACTGCTTGAGCATGAGAATTTTAAATATCTTATATTTCTAGAATGAAAAGTTAGTAGATGAGAAATGACCAAATTACTTTATCTGCTTAAATACACGTGTTTAAACGGGAAATGCCGCCTGATGACGTCACAAGGCGGCAGATTTCTCACTTTTAAAAATATTTTCCTACAATTTCCCAAATCGGAAAAAATTATAAAAAAGACTGCAAACTCAGCCTATTAATCACACTTAGATGCAGCAATAAATTGTGTTTGTGCAAAATCTTCATTAAAAACAAACATGTGCTCAATTTCCCAAAAAGACGCATCGCGAGCAGAACGAGAAGCGCTAAGAATTGCAAAGGTGGGTGCATAGAGTGGCAGGGGCAAGGTCGAGCCTGGAAGAAATTGAAAAGGGTCGGTCAGCGCGAAATGTCTCGACGACAGCGGAAGCGTCTATCGATGGAAGGGCCACAATGCTCGAAAGAGAGGAGATATTTTGCTCGCTTTTCTCCCCTCCGATTACGGGAGCTCTTGCGGGCTATTAAACTCCAATAAATAACTTCTCTGACCCTTTGCCTGTCCCAATTTTCAATAGCCGAGTTAGCGACTCGGGAGTAAATCTACCGAATGGGGTCAATAGTAACAATCTTTTAAAATATTCATCCCATTTTTAACACTCGACAATTTGTGTTCTTTCCGTCCCCTGCCACTCCCCTTCCGCCATCCCTTCGCTCTATCCCTTCGCGCCTCCATGTCGCGTCGCGTTGCGTATGTCGCGTCCACGTTATGAGGTCGTCCCAAGACTACGTAACGCTCTAGGAGGGAGGGGGGGCGTTCAAGGAGAGCGTTAACGAAATTTTGTTTTTACGTGTTAAAGAGAGAACTACGTCACAAAAGCATCACGAGGGGGAATGGGGGGTGGAGGGTAAAAATGCCGTAAAAGTGCTTCACGTAATTTAGGAACGACCTCTGACGGCATTATCCCCACGAGCTGGCATAATAGTTCCCTCGATTGGATATTTTGCAATTAGAAACTACAATTTCAGACTCATTTTAGAAAAGGCATAAATGTGCCTTTAGTTTCCCTAGAATGCAGATCGTTGTTTTAAATCTGGATTGCATTTTACAGTTTTTACCTACAATTTCCGGCTCAGTTTAGAAACAGCGTTAGTTTCTCTATGCACATGAGCGTTTTTACAGATGAGCCAGGAATTATAGTTCCGAACTGGAAAGCGTAGTCCATTAATGAGCCAGAAATTGTAGTTTCTTTGTAGTTCTCTATTGTAAAATGAAGTCCGATTGACTTTGCGGTCTGACAGACTCACATCGTAGAAGCTGTCCATGTATTGGACTTCATCTTGCATTTAGAAACTACAATTTCTGGCTTGTCCGTAAAAACACGTATACGTGCATCGGAAAACAACTGGTACTCACGTTGATCCTAAACCAAGCCAGAGATGTAATACCCTCTTGCAAAATGTAGTTCAATTATGTGACTCAATTTTGCCGAATTTTTTACACCCACCCACCCTCTCGTCTCTTGTAACGCGATCGTACCACTAGCTCAGATACCCCCAAAATAATTACGTAACATTTGCCTCGATACCTGCGGGGGGGGGGGGGTCGTAGGCAACACGAGCTCTCACGTGCTCGAATAATAGTTGTCATCGTGAAATGACATGCTCACTCGGAATGCACGCATAAAATAGCTTTTTACAGGATGGGAATATGGGTGACTTAAACGCCATGTCAGTTCGCCTTCAACTTTTAGTATAGGCAATACGAGCTCCTACATGGTCGAATAGTGGTATCACAGTAAATGTCCACTTATGATTTAGCCGTATAATGGATATATCATTTGATAACTATCGATGACATCGTGAAAAACGAGCAACGGTGCTTCCTTACTGAGAAGTGTCTTTCAGTACTTAACATTCCCATGCATTGGAGAATAATGACTTAAAAACTACCGCGAAATTTAACACTCAGGTGGGAATATAATGGCAATGGTCATTGCCTTTGCTCGTCAGGACCTCACATTAAAAGAATGGAAAGGAACCCGGTACAAGAGTGAGACCTCACCTGCATCATCCGAGTGTAATCTTTGTCGTTATTATGACGACTTCCACGGCAACTTGTCGCCTCGTCGAGGCAATTTGTCACCGACTCCTTCACCTCCGATGGAAGAATATCCCACAGTCCTCTCTCCGGGAACTTCCGTTTTCCGCTGCCGAAATGCGGTTACACGCCTTGTAGCTCGTCCGTACCGTTTGCCGAGCGCATAAGTTAATGTGAAGTTCGTGAGTTCCTATTTTAAGCCCCGCCGTAGAGGAACATTTCGGAACGTTAACCAGTGATCAGGCTCATATTTTCTCAGCCGAAATGTGTGAAAGATCACGACGACACGAGAACGAACTTCGCGAAAAAGAACGTATGATCAGCAATCTGGACCGAGTTGAACAAGAACGCACCAAGTCGTATCTAGTTTAAATCTAGAAAAAGAGGTTTGAACACTTATTCCTCCATGAGACTCGATGTTAGGCTTCAAACATTACAGTTTCTCCTCAAAACTACGTGTTTTGACCGGCGGGCTAATTATTGAAGTTGATCGACCAAGCTATGGACAAAGAATGCAAAGGAAAAATGGAGCAATCTCATTGGTTTAAACGGGGGGTTGCCATGTATTGAAGAGGCAAATGACGGACCAACCATAGGATCCTTCGTGAGTTGCCGCCAGTTTTAGTCTGTTAAGTGTTAGTCAGTTTCTTTTCATTTAGTCTGTTACTTGCCTCCTCAGTCCTCTGTCTATTTCAACTACTCGCTCTCACCAATGGGATCCCTTTATTTTCTTTTCATTTTTGTTTGGTCTATTGCTTTGTCAATCAATTTTATTAATTAGATTGCTACATACTTTACACGACTACAAATCTCGTTTGGCCTGATATTTTCCAACGTCATGTTGGCATTAAAGTATTTCTTTAAATACTCCTCTCAGCAATGAGGCCTTGTTGAGTTTTTTAACACTTGTGTCTTTTTTCCGCGGCTAGCCACGAAGCTAATCACGAGTGCATGTAATCAGCGATAAGTGTCTCCATTGCGCTTTCACAAATATGCTTACGAAGACCTTCTCCGGATGCATTTGAGCGTAGAAAACACTCTCATAGCACTTATTACAGAAGTCATTGAGTCGACCGGATACACGCACAGTTATAGAATTTAACACTAGCCTGATTGAATTAATTGGAGGACACGTAACTATCCGCCCAAGTACAATGCGCTGACTACTTGAACGTACGTCGATCGCTCTCTTCCCTTCAAGTGATTCGTCCCGGGTCATGTCGCGGTCGAATTGCCTTTCGATATATCGAATCGGCAGAGCTCCTTATCGATGCTATCTGAGGAAAAAAAGTTAGGTTATATGCGTAGAGTACATAGAGTCGTAATGTAAGTAAGAGAGTTTGCACCATGTTCTGCTTGACGAGTTCCGAGTCCGGTGTGCGGGGTCACTTTATCGATAGATATTCGATCCAAAATGGCGGTGTGGAATATGACTGGGTCCCCGTGTATCGCAAACAATCGACTATGTATCGAAAAAGGGACTCGGCGCCGCACAGGAATCTCGGAATTCGGGACCTGGAAAATGCGTAAAAGTAGCGCCAGCTCTCCCACTTGCATTGCGACTCTATGTACTCTATGGTTATATGAACTGCAGTATGGTGGTTTAAACGAGTGGACCGATTTTTGAACTTGATAGACAAAAATATCGATAAAGAAGACAAAGATAAGATGGAGTGATCCTGTTGTTAAAAGCGGGTGGATGTAACGGACAATGGAGATAAAATACTGCCTTGCTGAGGAAGAACGCTGTATTGACATGTTCGAAAGTTGTCAAATTTCCTCTGGTGAAACAAGAATTTTCTTGGTTCATGCATATTTTTCCTTGAAATCGTCAAGGATTTTAGATCAAATTACGAACAAAATTGTCCGAAAAGTTTTCAGAAAAGTAACCAATATTGCCCCATTAAATTCGGTTTTTATTGAAGGGAATATGGCAAAATCTGAAGGCTCATACGGAGTTCTTCCTAAGCACGGCAGAATAGACAAATTATCGGGAACCCACGAGGGACCCATTATAGTCAATCGTTTTCTCCTGTAGTCTCTAACAACCACCCGTTTCAACCAATAGAAAAAATCCATTTTCCTGTCGTGTTTTTTGTCTACTGCTCTGTCTATCGACCTCTATAATCAGCCTGCAGCTGTATATAGTTCACGTGATGGTACATTTAGATTCATATGATCGTGCATAGATTCATGCAACCGAACTTTCAAACCGCACTTCAACCAAAATCCAGTTTCCATATGACTAAATAGAAAAATTCGATCACTACATCGGTAAGCCCTTGTTGAAAATGTCTGTGGATCAAATGAACGCAGAATTGATTAAAAAAGAAGGATTTATTATGCTTTCTTATCTTCCTGGCCAGATAGGTTTTCTTTACTAGAGTCGACGAGAATAAATGAGTCAGTTGGCAAACAGCAAGATCCAACAAACATCAGTCGTTTCGTTATATCACTGTTAGCGTCCGACTCTGCATCTCTTTTCGCTTTGTGTAATGTGTTCCCTATTTATTTGATTTTACTCTGAGTCATCTTGTCCTTTTCAAGAGTGTTCCCAAAAGATGGCAACCTGATTCACTTGTCAAGAGAATGACCATTCAGCCGTAACAAACATAGTCAGGAAAAACGACAACCACTCTAGTAGATTGTATCTTGAGTCCAAAAAAAATGAAATGCGAGCGAGTTGATTTTCGTGCCGCTAGAATCCGTAAATTTTGTGATATACACGTGCCGGATTTGAATTTTGAAATAGCTTCTTCTCGAAAATACGTTTGTTTGAAATCCTAACTGCCGAGCAACCCCTTAGGTTTGGTTAATTTTATAAAAATATTTGGTCGATTTGAAAGGTGTGGTCCATTTTACTCACGAAAAAACCAATGAAATGCAGTAACTGAAAGTTTGGGTTACTTGGCGTTTCACTTTCCATCCTAAATCACAATTTTCATCACTTTTTCTCGCCTCAGTGCGTTTTGGGACCATTGCCGTCTTTCATCCCTCCAGCAGGATGATTATTAAAATTGATAGACAAATCAATAGACAAAGAAGAAAAAGGGAAAATCGAGCGACTCTTTTGGTGGAAGCGGGCGGTTATGATGGACAAATGAGGAAAATTATGGGCTAACTAACATGCAGCAACCCACGAGAGACCCATCATTTTCCTCCCAGAAAAAAGAAAAAAGAAAAACTCCGGCCGTGGAAGCCGTACTTACGGGCTATATAGACGTGCGATACGCGTTCCGGGCTCACAAGCTGAAAGTTCCGGGCGTGGCATCCGGAGCAATCGAAGCTACTGCTCCAACACCCAGAACTTTCTACCTCTGAGCCCGGAACGGAAGGCATGTCTATACAGCCCGTAACTTTTTTTAGCGTATTTTCCCTTGATCGACTTTGTCTATTGCTCTATCTATCGCTTCCAATAATCAGTCCGCAGACTTGCCTTAATTAATAGCGGAAATTCGAAACGAAGATATTGGGCACGACTCTGAGCCGGGAGGGGCGAGGAGCCCCGGAGCGAAGATTACTCGGCGTATACGCACATGATTCAATCTTACCCGGGTTCTCGTAAAGGGGTACGGAGGAGGCCTCAAGAAGCGGGGAGACGCGAAAAACGAAACAAATAAAAAACGCTGAAAGGGTGAACGCAAAGCGCCTCGTCGCGCGCGGGAAAGCCAGGGCCAAAGGCCGACGGAAAAACCCCGTAACGCACGATTCCAACCCCATGCAGATACGCGGATTCGACTCAGGGTTGGTTGGGGGTGGGGGGAGCAGGAGTCGGCATGCAGCGGCGAGGGATTTTTGAGAAAGGAGCGGGTACTTAAAGCTGAAACAGCGAAACGACAGAGGGAGCTTATGGGAGTTGAGCGGTTTTTGAAATCGGGAGGGCAGAGTTTTACATGAGCCCTTTGCTACGTGTACGAGGCCGGGGCGGCGAGGCGAGCGAGGGAGGGAGGGAGGGAGGGCGCGTGTGCGCGTGTGTGTGTGGGTGCGTGTGAAAGGGAGTCGGGAGAATTTTAATTTTACCCGGAATTATTCTCAACTTTTAAGCAGAGAGAAAAGAAGGGAAAATGCAGATAAGATGAGAGGGTGAGTTTTTCTTCCTCCCGTCTTTTTTCTCTGTCGGTGGAAATTAGAAATGTGTGACGTAGCGGATGAAGAAATATAAATACCACCCCCTCCCCCCGCGCCGCCTACCCCCCGCCCCGCGTCGGGAGGGCGAGTCCTCAGCCTCACCCGCGCTCCCAATCTTTCACTCCCTTGTTTTTCTTACTTTTTTCTTCTTCTTCCTCCCTTTTTTTAATTCTTAATTTTTCCATCACTATCATCTCCTATCCCTGCCCGCTTCCTCGTGTCGCCCTGACGTCACCACACCCTTGCCTTCACCGTTGTCGGATTTTCCTTCAAACCGCTATTTACGCAAATTAAATTATGGTGAAATCTCGCGGAGTTGCACTACGATTAAGACAAAATCCCGCTAAGGTCGAGCATTTTTTTGGTCCTTAGATACCGCTATAAGGGGCAATTTAAAAAAAGTACGATTTAGTCGAATTTGTCACTCTTGCCAAGGAGAAAAAACTGCTGCAGGCGAGGAAATTTTTGGAAACAACAACGAAAATTCGATTTTTTACATAAAAAAATCAAGAAAAAGGAGAGTTTTTAAGAAAGAAACGTCCAGAAAAAGGTTTATGATGATATATCTGTATTGTCAAAGGAAGCAAAGAAGTAAGAGCTTCAAAATCTGTGAATTTTGATGCTTTTTGATGATTTACTGAAAGTAAAGAGATAAAATTTGAAAATTCACCTAAAAATTTAAAATTTATAATTGAATTGAAGAATTTGGAAAACTTACTAAAAAATTCACTAAGAAGTTACTAAAAATCGCTATAAACTCGAAATTTTTAGCTATTATTTTGTGGGAGACGGCAGAGCGGATGAGGCTTTGAGTCGAAATTTGCCTAGCACCCTTGACAATTCGACTTCGCGAGATTTTACTGTAATTTTAAGTGTAAGCTTTATCGTATATTCTAGCAACCTCGCAGCGAATGGTTGCCGGATGATGCTTGAAAATGAGGACTTTTCTTCGTTTATTTCAATCAGGATTATGGACATTTTTTCGCACGATATGGCAGTCCCCTTGCCTCGGCGTTTTTAAGATATTCCGGCCCCTCATATCCACGCGTTACCCCTTTCGGAGGACAGAAGCCTTTATTTTAATTTAATTTTTATCTCAGACCTCCAATTTAAGATAAACTTTTTAATTTCTCAATAATAATGTCTATTTCCATTTTTAATTTTGATTTTAATTTTAAATGTATTCTCGCCGCCTCGTCTTGAGCGCCTCTCAACGAGATTCACGCCCCTTGTGAACGTCAATTTAAAGCCACGAGAGGGAAATACCCTTTCGCGATCGATTTCTCGTGTCCTCGATCGTTTTGATGGGCACGTTCAGCAGTCGTTAAAATCGCCTTTGTGCCCTCTTTTGGCAAAAAAACGTACTAAACTACTCGCAATTTAGAATCTTATTCACAGTCGTTCCTTAAACAGCTTCTTCCCTTATAAATACTGATATCGACGGTGAGTTTGACAGACCACGTATCTCGGTTTGCGACGTTGTACACTTCCTGTCATACTTCATTTTTTACATGGAAAACCACTCACCATCAGTTTTTGAACACTTGATTTTTCTTCTTTGTGCGAAATAAACTCTGTGAGAATTCAAGAGATGATATTGACTTACTCTCCTAAAAAAAATAAAATAAAATGGGAGTGGAGATTTTTAAACATTGCAGACGAGATGCGTGCGGGCTGGTAGTTTCACCGTCGAAATGGTTTATACTATAGTTGACAGAGTATCACAAAAAGACAATTTTTTGTGAACCTTGAGTTAAAGTTGGTAGTGAAATTCTGGAAAAAGATTTTTCGGTGCAATTAGAGTAATTTGCCGTCACGAAAAGCAGAACAATAAAATATACAAAAGAACACTACTTAGTTGTGTAAATTTTAAGGTATAGATTTGTTTTAAAGTCATTTTAAAATTTGTTGATGGAATTTTTTTGTATTTTGTACGTTTTGCTTGGGCTAACATGGCGAGGCGTGAACGATCGATTACCAATATTTCCCCATTGAAGCATGGTAAATAATCGATTATGAAAGTGTTCACCGCAAACACCCTGTTTATCGATCCTTTTCCATAGGTTTAAATGGCAAATCAATCGATAGATAGCAAAGCACGCCACGCCACTGGCTAATTCTAATTGAATGCATTGAAGAATCTTAACTTGGAAGAAACTTGGCAACGGTAAATGGACAGTGGGCGAAGGCTGGGGCTCTTTTCGGACGAAATATGGGAAATATGGGCGGGAGCGCTGCGCTAGTGTTTTGAGAAAGGCGCGAATAATTAATACTAATTAATTGAATAAACATAGAATTAGCCAGAACATGCTGAGGCGAAGGAACGCACGTATCATGTGAACAAAACGTTCATTAATACGGACGCCAGACATAATGCGAGATACAAGACGTTCGAAGCGCCGCTTTGAATCTCCACCCTCTCCCTCCCCTCGCCTGGTTTATTCCCACCCATCCCTCCACCTACACCTCCTAAATTGTAGATATCAGATGTAGAGCGATCTACGTTGTCGCCTCGACCAAGTTGTTTCCGAAAGTTCTATGATTGAGGAACTTAAAATCCCAATAATAATATCAGTATACCTCAGAGATATAAGGTGCCGGATTCGTATAGATCGTATTCGATACATCAAGCAGGCGAGATTGTATCGATATCGATTGGTTCAATATGTAATCATATCCTCAAAAGTAAATTTAGAAACCTAATGTAACGGGTCATGTTTGATCGAATTTTTATTCCTTTGAGTATCAAATGGCAATGAAAAGTGACATTGTTAGGAATTTTCTCATTTTCAGCTTTTGTTTTATATTACCATATTAGACCATATTAAATTCTACAATTTTTGTTTCAGATTATGTTCTATTGTTTTGAACCAAACAATACATCGAATCACTATCGAATACGATCCATTATTGAAAAATCGAGTTGGAGGGCGTTTTGGAAATTTCCAATAATTAAGGTTCCGTGCGGGTACCACCCTTATTTCACCCTATCCCAAGTCATGCCTTATCGTTAGGCAAACCTAACCTAATACCTGAACTAAAAGTCAATTATATATATTTAAATGAGAAAAATAAGTAATCAAAACTAACCATGCTCATTTAAGCCATTACACTAAAAGTTGTTGACATTAAGTCATACATTCAGCCTGTCTTACGCTGGCTATTAGATACGGAGTTTCAAACATTGCGATTAGCATTGGAATAAATAGGCCGACGCAGGATATTCCCTTAATATCTCGAAATAACTGGATTGGAGTTGGATATATCTCATGACTCTGACTCACTGATATAATACTCCTCTTTTACGATTTTGAAACTAGCTCTGCTTTTCTTCTTTTTTCCTATTCAAGTCCCCCACCTCTGACAGTAAATATTAGATAACAGATTTCCCAAATTTGTCAGGGGGTTTAGTTCGCGCATCCAGCATATATCCTGAAAACGCTAGGTATCTCATTTTACTGAACTCCATTTGAAAAAATGGTCTAGTATCTACTATTGAATCTATGAGTTCATTGCGTTTAGCGATTAAGCGTCAAAGCGTCAAGCTGTCAATTGTGAAAGTCACTTCTTCGCGTGTGTATGAGCGTTCCAAGTTAGCGTGACATTTCATAATGATACCACTATTCGACCACGTGGGAGCTCGTATTGCCTACACTGAAAGTTGAAGGCGAACTGAATTGACGTAAAAGTAACCTCTCTTCGTTCGGTAAAGGCTATTTTATAGTATATTCCGAGTGAGCGTGACATTTCACGATGATACTACTATTCGACCTCGTGGGAGCTCGTATTGCCTACACTAAAAGTTGAAGGCGAACTGGCATCTCTATATAGCCCGCAAGTACGGCCTCTAGGGCGGGATTTTTTTTTCAGTGTAAGTAAATAACTTAACACTGAAAAAAATGTGCTTGGCTCAAGCATGATGATTCTTGAATTTGCCGCCATGAATTTGTTTTATCTCAAATTAAGCCGAATATTTCTTGATACAAGATAAAAATACTCGGGTTAAGCAAAAAAAGTAGTTTCTATTAAGCGGGAAAATTCTCGAGTCAAGAAAAAATACTTCACGGCGGCAAATTTAAGATTCCTTTTTTCGAGAGAATTCGCACGAAACCCTGTACCGCCAAAGTTGGAGGAATCATCACTGCAGAAACTTAAAAACGAAATGAGAAAATGCGACATTCACCACGTGGAACCTGAAGAGACATTAACTTCAAAGGGGGACGAAAGCGCATAAAAAATGAAAAACTCCTTCACTCATCAAGAACAGGGGTGGTTTAAGCTNGCCGCTTTGAATCTCCACCCTCTCCCTCCCCTCGCCTGGTTTATTCCCACCCATCCCTCCACCTACACCTCCTAAATTGTAGATATCAGATGTAGAGCGATCTACGTTGTTGCCTCAACCAAGTTGTTTCCGAAAGTTCTATGATTGAGGAATTTGAAATCCTAGTCATAAAATCAGTATACTTCAGAGTCAAAAGGTGCCGAATTTGTATTATATTGGAGAAATCGAGTTGGATGGCGTTTTGGAAATTTCCAGTAATTACAGTTCCGTGTGAGTGCCTTATATTTCCTATCCCAAGTTATGTTTTATCGTTAGGCGAACCTAACCTAATCTGAACTAAAAGTCAGTTATATATATCTTAAAAAGAGAAAAATGAGTAATCAAAACTAAGCAAGCATGCTCATCTAAGCCATTACATTGGAAGTTGTTCAATTACATTAAGTCATGAATTAAGCCTATCTTACGCTGGCTATGAGATACGGAGTTTTGAACATTGCGATTTGCATTGGAATCAAGAGGCCGACGAGCGATATTCCCTTAGTATCTCGAAATAACTGGAATGGAGTTGGATATACCTCATGACTCTGACTCACTGATATAATACTCCTCTTTGACGATTTTGAAACTAGCTCTGTTTTTCTTCTTTTTTCCTATTCAAGCATAGGCGTAGCTAGGGGGGGCCTGGCCTCCCCCAGAAATCTCGTGGCNCCCCCGAAAAACGGGATCCTCCATTCCTCACCTCCCCCCCGCTCTCTTCACCACGAGAGGTGGTCCCATGGTCCCCCAGAGAAATTTCCTAGCTACGCCCCTGTATTCAAGTCCCCCACCTCTGATAGTAAATATTAGATAACATATTTCCCAAATTTCTCAGTGGGTTCAGTTCGCGCCTCTAGCATATATGATGAAAACGCTATCTCATTTTACTAAACTCCATTCGAAAAAATGGTCTAGTATCTACCATTGAATCTATGAGTTCATTGCGTTTAGCGATTAAGCGTCAAAGCGTCAAGCTGTCAATTGTGAAAGTCACTTTATCGTGTGTTTAAGCGTTCGAAGTTAGCGTGACATTTCACGATGATACCACTATTCGACCTCGTGGGAGCTAGTATTGCCTACACCAAAAATTGAAGGCGAACAGGCATGCCGTTACCTCTCTCCGTTCGGTAAAAGGCTATTTTTTGAGTGTCCCAAGAGTGCGCCGGCTATTTTACGATGATACCACTATTCGACCTCGTGGGAGCTCGTATTGCCTACACTAAAAGTTGAAGGCGAACTGGCATGCCGTTACCTCTCCCAGTCCGGTAAAAGGCTATTTTTTAGTTCGGTTTAAGGATACTTATTGTGTGTTCTGAAGGAACGTGACATTCGTACACTGAAAAAAAAAGTTCCGGGCTTTATAGACATACTGTCCGTTCCGGGTTCAGAGGCCAAAAGTTCCGGTTGCTGGAGTTGTAGCTTCGATTGCCCGGGTGCCACATCCAGTACTTTTAGCCTCTGGGCCCGGAACAAGGACGGTATCTCTATATAGCCCGCAAGTACGGCCTCCAGGGCTGGACTTTTTTTTCAGTGTAAGTTAATAACTTAACACTGAAAAAAATGTGCTCGGCTCAAGCTTGAATTCCCCGCCAAGAATTTTTTATATCTCGATTCAAGCCGAATATTTCTTGATACAAAATAAAAAAAAACTTGGGTTAAGCAAGAAAAGTAGTTTATATTAAGCGGGAAAATTCTTGAGTCAAGAAAAAAAACTTCATGGCGGCAAATTTATAAGATTCCTTTTTTTGAGAGAATTCGCACGAAACCCTGTATCGCCAAAGTTGGAAAAATCATCACTGCAGAAACTTAAAAACGAAATGAGAAAATGCGACATTCACCACGTGGAACCTGAAGAGACATTAACTTCAAAGGGGGACGAAGGCGCATAAAAAATGAAAAACTCCTTCACTCATCAAGAACAGGGGTGGTTTANGCGGGGGAGGGGGAGGGGCGGGGCGGTGCGATCTCACATGAACCTCGGGGCTGAAAATTGAGTCAAAATTCCCATTAATCGTGCTGAGTCGGAAGATATGCGTGACCGACTTGCAGAATCATCGGATCATCAATCATCATCATCGGCCCGGCATCGGATCGGGTGAAGAGTGAAATGAATGAGCAGACCCTCAAAGCATAAAACAAAGGCGCTCCGAATAAAGTGGCTGGAAAAAAATAAATAAGCGCGGTTATCCACGTCGTTGTCAGATCGTGCAGAAAAATCTAGTCATGTTCCGCCTCCGCACCGCCTTTTACTTGGAGTACCTATTTGGGGAGAGTATGGACATGTTAGTAATTTTACACTGAAAAAAAAAATCTCGGTGTATTTACTAAGAAAAGGGTAAAATTACCAAGAATTCAGAGTTCTATTTGATCCCAGTTTTTTCTTCGTAAAATTACCATTTATGAAACTGGTAATTTTACCGAAAAATCTCGTTAAAATTATTGAACTTTCTCGGTAATTTTACTGGACCTTGGTAAAAACGCCAATATTTTTTATCGACTGTGGTAGAATTACCGAGATAAAATGGCAACGTTACCGGAAATTGATTACCAATAAAAGTGGTATTCTTACCCGGAAAAACAGTAAAAATACCGGTTTTTAGGCAAGCTTACCAGTCTGTCTTGGTAAAATCACCAATAATTGGTAATACAGTGAGATGGTAAAGGTACCAACGGACCTTCGTAAAAATGCCGAGAATTTTTTTTCAGTGTATTTGGGGAGAGTATGGACATGTTAGTAATTTTAGAGGGTTGGTCATAGGGCTCTCAGGGGCCGAAAGGGCAGCCAGCCTATGAACTTAAATTGCCCAGGATGATTTATTGTATTACAATTCGTCACTGAAACTCCTAAAACCACGTATCTTGGTGTGTGACGTTCAAGACTTCCTGTCTTATCTTATTTTTTAGGTGAAAAACCACGCGACGTCAATTTGTAAAAATGCGTCTTAAAAAATTTAAAGGGCTCAGTTTTAAGAAGTAGCCATGGAAAATTAATCTTTTATCGTTTGATATTCGGAGTTTAAATTATTTTCGCCGAAAGTGCAACTGCACTTCGACCCAATGGTACAAAAAAGAATTAAACCTATCTCAACTTAATTATTATGTTCCTGAAGAGGGTTTTCCGTTTATAACTTCATTAACCTACCTCACAGGACAATATCCAATCCCCTGAATAATTTGCTTCCTTTTGCGCTGGACAATCATGTTTGGAGTTACATATTGGAGTGCATGCTGGATTGCTGGAGATATGTTTTTCTCCCTTCTATATGGCCTATACAATTATTGTTTCACTAAAATTATCTGCTGAAAGTAGCGCTATTTGGATATATGGTGTTTTAATTATCACTGGATATAGATATCTTCAAAAATGCAGAACATCCTAGAAATGTAAGAACATTTCACTAGACTTCTTATTTTACATGATCGAAGCCAAGAAAAATTTTCGCTCGAAAAACGTTCTTGCCTTTGACAGATGCGCTTTGTTAACTTCAATGTTCCCATTATGAGTGAAATTTGGGAAAGTCTTAAAAAAGCGCACAGCCTGAGGTAGCAAAAGCATGAGCCATGCGAAAAAGCTGCCTCCTTACTCTTTCTTCGGGTATCATCTACCCCTTTCTTTGGTTCTCTCTTGAGACCTGCCATCCGGAGTGTAGAAGAAAGCATGGAGGTAGCAGAATAAATATCTACGAGGTTCCTTAAATGGAGTCTGGGTTTTCTTTTGTTTCTTCTTGCTGATGAAAAATTAATTGGACGCCTTCAACCTGCCACGGCTGAGAACACGCGATTTTAAGAATATGGAAGGAGAATTTCGACTTAACCTCAGTAGCGGGTGCCTAAGATCAACAGCCTTGTCTCCTCGTAACGGATAATTTTAGATGCTTTAAGTGCTCAAATGTGATGAGAATGGGGAGTAATTTTAGAAATGTGAATTTGTAAGCAAATATTTTGTCGATATGAGGACAAACTTGATTTGGACACATCCATGCTGAATAAAATTGTGTGTAAACCTTCTGCTAATTCAGATAGAATTATATTTGCGTACAATTTGCGTTTGATTTAACACATTTTCCCATGGTTTCTCTTTAGCTTAAATACGTCCATTTAAAACAAAGTTTGGTCGTATTTTTCTTGTAAGCTCTAAAATTTTGATCAATTTTTTCAAGTTTTCATCAATTTATTTCAACACATGACAAATACCTGGTAGCTGATCGAAACTTCAAATCATGTAAAATTTACGACAGGTAAAATTCCAGCTGTGCCAATGAAAGTTTACCTGTTTTGATGAATTTTTATGGTTGTGTTAGAAGCTCTTGATAATATATTGAATTATTCATTACATATATCCTACGTGACCGCGACATTTTTCTTCCTCGTATGACTACCTAATTTTTCTGGTCGTTACTTTATCAGTGAGAAATTGTGGATAGTGGGGCGGATTAGCAAGAAATACCCCTAGAATCGTGCATTTCTGGATAAAAGCATGAAACTTACAGGAAGTCTTCTACATCTACGCAGAAACGAATTTAGCCTGGGTGCCCAGAACTATGGGGTCCCACTTTATGTCATTTTGCGATTCCTTAGAACCTACGGTAAATGCAGAAGAATGAAAATAAATCAATTTTTCCAAGGATGTTGGTTATGCATCCTCAGTTCTTAATGTATAACTATTGCTGCCCGCAGGCCGCTCACATAGCCCAATCAAACTTTTGAGCGGGAAACGGTTACATGTAATATCAAAAAACGCTGCGTTCTGCGCCATGAGTGAGAATGCCACCTTCGGACAAACACGGCTGAGCAAGCAACAATTACTGCTCCCAAGCCGCTTACATTGCCTATTCAAATTTTTGAAGGCTAAACGGTTATGTGCTACATCACGGGACGCTGCCCGCTGCTCTTTAAGTGTGAGAATGCCATCGTAGCCAAATGGAGGCGGCATTACATTGAAAGCATAAGTCTCACTTACCAATGCCTCATTCGGGCCAAGCTAATGTAGAATGATCATTTCAAATATGAGAGAATAAAAAATAAAGAATGAGCGATGTTGAAACTGTTGCACGGACAGAAAATCTGATACGAGATCGGGAGGAAGTCGGTGGAAACTAAAACATTCCTCGGAATTGTTGAGAAACGGACGGTAGGTAATTAATAGCATGGGTACGCGCACTTAATAACGAGGAACAGTTGACAACATTGACGTGAAATTTGTCACTGTTGCCGCTTTCATCGATTTCTTCAAATGGGCCCGTTGCAAATTTGTGCCGGGCGAGAAGAAAGGTTGCCTCCTCATAGCAAGTGGTTCCAAGATCACGATGAAAACAGCGGGGAATTTTGTATTTCACTCCTAAGTTCATAATCTGCGAGAGAAGTTAGGGCGTTTTCGAGTTGTTTGGTTTAATAAGAATATTACGGCAAAGACATAATGTGGACATATTTAATAGTCGGGAACTGTCTCCATTGTGGAATGAGCCTTGTTTTGCACGTTTCCTTATGGATCACAGTGTCCATGTCGCATTGTAGATAGCTCCTCTTGATTGGAATACGCCCATTTTAAACAGATTAGTTACCTCAGTTTCACAACTCTACGCATAGTCAAAAGGAGGAGGGGACACAACTTTCCGTCCGCCTTGACCAGAAGGAAGATGTTGGTAGGAAAATAGTTCAAATTCACCCAAAAGAAAAAATAAGGATTCCAAACGATTTTGACAAAAAGTTGTAAAAAGTTTGACGCCATATAAAATTTGGGTTTGCGAAATAAGAAGGGACTAAATAAAATTATGAAAAATTTTAAGAATTCTTAAAAATGTTGCGCCATTTTTCGCCCCCAGCCTGCAACCTATGTAGCTTCATGACAAATCCAGCCTTGGTTGCGCATTAGATCATTGACAACAGGATCCGGGTTCGACCCTTGCCGTGCGTGAATAGTTGAGGTCTTTCACCAAACATTTTTGTTTAATTTAGCTAAGATTTTTGACCGACACCNCCCCCCCCCCCAAAAAAAAAAAAAAACTTAACCGAAATGAACAAATCGCAAGTTCACGTTAATCTGTGCTCTATTTTACATACTAATGAACGATTTTGGTCCTTTTTTTTTACATTGTACTGCACTTGTGTCTTTGTTCAAAACCCTCCGAATAGACATACTCCTATCGTTTAAATGCGTCCAATCAGCATTGTCTCCCAACAATACCCGCAAAATGATGAAAAAAGGAACCACCGCCAACAGGAGAGTCGAGTCCAACAATGTGGAAACTCAACGAGATCCATTGAGAAATAAAAGCAGTCCCCGCGGTGGGGCGGGCGGTCATCGAGGCGCCCGCAATGACGCGCCGAGGCAAAACGCCATAAGTCCATTCGAATGTTGCCAAATTTCCTTCGATCAAATAACTCAATATCGAGAACAGTCATGCATATTTTTTTCTGAATTTTTCAGATCCACTTTGTCAAATCACGAGTAAATTTCTCCCCAAACATCAAGGGAAAATATTCTCAAATTTTCCGGGAAATTCTTGTTTTATCACACTGAAAAAAAAATCTCGGTGTATTTACTAAGAAAAGGGTAAAATTACCAAGAATTCAGGGTTCTATTTGATCCCGGTTTTTTCTTGGTAAAATTATCATTTATGGGATTGGTAATTTTACCGAGAAACTCGGTAAAATTTTTGAACTTTCTCGGTAATTTTACTGGACCTTGGTAAAAACACCAATATTTTTTATCAACTATGGTAGAATTACCGAGATAAAATGGCAAAGTTACCGGGAATTGATTACCAATAAAAGTGGTATTCTTACTTGACAAAAACAGTAAAAATACCGGTTTTTAGGTAAGTTTACCAGTCTGTCTTGGTAAAATTACCAATAATTGGTAAAAAAAGTGAGATGGTAAAGGTACCAACTGACCTTGGTAAAAACGCCGAGATTTTTTTTTCAGTGCAGAGGGAATTCGGCAACGTTCGAATGCTGTTATGAGGTTTTGTAATAAAGAGGTGAGCTCTGATCAAGTAGACACTCTGGAAACCGTCGCAGAGGTAATTATAAACACATTGGGCCTTATCTCCATCACATCTTCGTCTACTGCGCCCTCCGCCTCCGCCGCCTTCTCCTTTTCGCTTGGTCTTCTTTTTCATGGCGTTACGACACGTCACGTCATTTTGAAACGTGGTGACAATAACGCTAATCGATGCAACCGGGCACTCACTCGCACGTATGAGTAATGCCCCGGCGACTAACCTCAGTGTTTTTGTCCTTAAGTCATCAGACGCCAGCAGTAATGCCGCGTCGGCGTTCCTTTTTCCTTTAACTGGTTGTAATGGGCCTCCGGCAAAAGCAAAAGATTCACGGCTCAATCTCGCACTAAGAACGTACAAACCGTGGGCACAGAGTTCCATATACATATAGCGAAAAGTGTTCGAAACTCACAGGCGCAGGCGCAGGCGCCAACGCGCCAAATGCGCTCAAAAAATCGGCCATGGCGCCTAAAAAATGAAGGCTCTGCGCTAACGTGGCCTTTAAAAATTGCTCCTTAGAAATCTGAATTTTCATATTGGGTGGTTATTCGAAATTCTCAGCACTACAAGTGAAAGCTTTTTCTATTCTTCACGATTTCATCCTTAGTGCTTTGTCATCTCCAAGTTACAGCTACTTACTAGTTCTGTTACGAAAAGACCTTGCGTCTAATGTTTCACTAAATATGCCGTAATATCTTGGCAAAAAGACAATTTGGCCCCTAAAAAATCTTCAATAGCGCCTAAAAATCAGGCTTGATGCGCCACATGACTCCTAATTTCAAAGGTGAGTTTCGAACACTGATAGCGAAAGTACGAAACCACGTATCTCCATGGCGACGTTTCAAAATGTCTGCCCGGAACGGAGATACGCGGTTTCGCAGTTTGGCCATCGATATCGGCTGCACTATTCGTTTCACGTGTGTCCGTACTCTTGGTTCTAAGGACCGTATCTTTGGTTCAGTACGTTTCAATGCGTTTATGTCGCTTCATTTTAGGTTTGGAAAATGAAACATGAAAATAAACTATGCAACGTGAAATGCACTTAGGATGATTCTTGTTAGAGCCACCTGATCGATGCACCGGCAAGAAATGAAGCTGAACGAAAAAAGAGTAAAAAAATGAGAGCTCGGTGAAGCTTTGCCCCAAAACTTCAAATAAAAAAAGAAAAAAAAGAAGAAAAAAAAGAGACGAGTATGGGGTGGGAAAAGGGACGAAGACGCAGAGTTGTGGGCGTCTAATTACAGGAGCCGAGACGGAATCCTCAGGTAACTGCGGCAGGTTACCAGCTTCCTATGCACCGCGGGCGAAAACCACCTAACCCAACCCACGACCCCGCCGCGGATGTGCGGTTTTCCAGCGTGCGGTATCATAACAAGGTCGTAAAAGAGGCGAAACAAGACCAGTCCGCCACCCGCGCCACGCAGACGCCGACACCGCTAAATTGTGCGGTCAAACTTAAACATTCGAACCCCCCGCCCCCCGTCCCCCAAGCAGGGTCCCCATTCCATCACACATCGTGGCGTACATCTGTATCAAGGCCGGAACATACCGGATCGACGCGAGAACATGTGAAACCCAAGTTATTACCCCAGCTCGCCGCATGATCCGTCTCAAGGTAAGATGAACTCAGACGAAGCGCCTATTAGTCTGCGGAGAGGAACGTGGAGACCCACCTCCGGTCGTGCTGTGGCGAAGGAGTTTTGACATGTGTCTCTTTAAGTATCTTGGTTCGTGTAAATACTGCCTTGTTATGAAAAACATGTTTCCGCCGCTGGTTTTGTCTGGGATATAGGGAGCCATTTTCCTGGAAGTGTTAAAAGGGCAATTGTCCAAAATTTACAGTTATACCAATAAAGCGCATGGTGTGAATTTTGACAATTTTATCAAAATCATGTTTTAGCCCCTAGCCACCCCCAAATTTTAACGTACCCCAAAATCACTCGACGTGCATAATAGGACCATGAATATGATCTTCCATGCTCATTTTGTATGAATTTGAACGGGTTGGTTTTGAGATACGGCTGTACGTACCCAGACATCGCGGACGCGAAACGGACGCATAATGCGCATACCTGCATGTCTCAAATACGGTTTCTTTGGCTGCAGGCACCTTCAAACGTCTTGAAATGACGAAAATACAATTTGTTTGTTTGTTTGGTGACAATACTTCCCCTATCTGCCTTGCTAAAGGAAGAACGCCGTATGAACATTCAAGAGTTGCCACATTTCCTGCGTTAAAATGTTCATTATCGAGGAAACTTATGAATATTTTTCCTTGAAATTTTCAGGACACTTTGGTGGAATTGCGAGCAAAATTATCTGAAAAATCGGGGAAAAAATAATCATAAGTTGACCAGGAAATTCGTATTTTAACAAAGGAAATTTGGCAACGTCTGAAGGCTCATACGGCGTTCTTCCTTGGTAGGGCAGTATTGGTAAGGGGAGCGAAAAAGCAGAAATTGCGCTTCTCTCATACTTGGAACCACGCGAATGCATTCTGGATCTGGAGCCGGGGTTTCCGCGACATCGTTCCTCGGACGGAAAAAGTTGCTAGGTGAGGAGGGGGAGGGTGGAGGGGGTGAAGGGCCCGGTAATGTTTGTTCGTAGCTCACGCGACCAGGGACGCGGCCGCGGGTGAGAATGGGAGTTAATGGGCCGGCCAGCTCGGTGCCCACTGCCCAGTCCGGTGCCCAGTGCCCGATCCGCGATGCCCAATGTCCGTGTAATTGCTCGGTCTGGCTCTCCGGGATTTCAGCCGCGCCACCGCCGCACTCATAACTTCATCTGTAATTAATTTGTTTCCCCGTCCTCCGCCACCCCCGCCCCCCATTTCCAACCTTTGTTTTTTAACCCTCCTGTAAATGACTCCTACTTGGAGTCGTTTAGAGCCTCGCCGGCTACCGCGGCTTTTTTATGCGTGCGTATGTCTATGTGTGCGCGGGCGCTTTCCGGCGTGGAATTGGCCTCATCGTGAGAAGACGACGGGTAATTGCGCTCGAGATCCTTCGCCCCGCTCGCTCAACAGTTGGCGATTTTTTAGGGAGCCAAATATCGCGTTTTTCCCAGAGACGAATGAGGAGTAGCGGGCTAATTGTTGACATTGATAGACAAAGCTATAGATGAAGAAGACAAAAGGGATGTGGAGAGATCCCATTGGTGGAGGCGGGTGGCTGGTGGGCTGCAATGGACAAAGGTGCAGATAATCGACTAACTAACGGCAACCCACGAGAGACTGTAGTTAGTCCATCGGTTTCTCCCTTAGTCGATAGGAGCCAACTATTTCAACCGATATGGTCGCTCCTTACTCCTTATGTCTTCCTTGTCTATCGTTTTGTCTACTGACTTCAACAATCAGCCCTCTGGGTGGCATGAAACTAAAAAAATATGTGAAAGATTGAAAATTTTAAGGGCATTTTTTAGAAAATATGAAGTATTCATCCCAGGGGATGGGCTTCCAACTCACACCAAAAACGTCAAACGATGTAAGAGATCCGGTTTTTTTTAAAAAAATCTAGCTCTGTTGTGCTTATACATCTGAAAACATGAGAGCTTAAAAGGTGTAAAAAGATGCCTCGAAACTAGATAGGCAGAGTTTTAATAATCCTTCAGTGTAAGTTAATCGTAACCCCGGATTTGAGATCATCTGTCAATATCTTTTCATGTAGGTATGTCTGACATGTCAGGAAGTATTGCGCGTAAATCAGGGTATTTCATTTTTATTTAAATTTTGCCACCCTGAAGTCGAGTGAAAAAAGGGATTGAATGTGGTCACGAGGTCTCTCTGGAGAACAACGGCTTGCGTTAATTATATAACCAATTGTTATTGTACACAATTTCATGGCCGCATCTCAATTTTAAGAGATTTGGTAGAATTTCGCCAAAAAAAAAGGTAGCTTCACCATAATAGCAGTTAAAAACTGAATTTCCAACTAAAAGCTTACTTATCATTTTAAAAAAATGGTACGTAATTTTCTCGGGCAACAGGAATTCTACACATAAATTTTTTTTAAAAAAAAAAAAGCACGAAATTTCTATCAATATACTTTCCTTTGATCTCACAAATTGTAAAAGTTCCGTTTAGCATTAAAAGGAACAGTACTAACTCGAAACATTTTCTGAAAATTGTTTTCAGAAAGTTTTGAACGTCGACAAATTACGTGCGTTATTTACACCCTCTGTAACAATTTTCATTATTGTATGGTTTCTCTTTGCTGAATACAGTCCCATTCCAAGCTCCGCTGCGTTCCGGCAGACACGCAAACGCAGATTAAGCTCCAGCGAGCATCCACTCCGATCGCTTCATACGGCCACGCCTCGCCGTTCGACGCTCCGAGGCGTTTTTTCTCACAAGCGCGCGTGATTGTGAGCTATGAAACTTGGACACTTTTTTTCAGCGCCGCTTTTTTCCCCGGTCATCTGTGCCCGGGAGAAATCCTGACACAATCGTGAGTAACAAAATGTTAGACACTTATGATCCGCAGCATCCACACTCCGGAAGACGACCGTAACTCCACTCCGGAGTGAGCCGCGAAGCGGCTAAGAACCCGTGGTAACTGCGGGTCACGTCCGGATCGAGTTACTGTTCTTCCGGAGCACGAAAGGGCCGAGCTTGTCCCCACCGCGGCGGCATCCATCAACGCATCTCAATCTCCCGACGACACGGAACGGTATTCGTCCGAGGCAAAAAAAGATCCGGCGCGGATTAAAATAAAGAAGAAAAAAAACGGAGATCCGACGGTCCGAATGTTTTTACAATTACGATTAATGTAAATGTGTGGATACATGTTCGAAGCCGACGAAAATAAGTCCGGGCGGCGCAGCGGAGGGAGACAGAGAGAGAAAAAAAAGCGTAAAAGAAAGAGAACTCCCCGTCGCAAGCACATAACAATAGACGCAAAGACTGGAGGTATTAAAAATCCGGGAGCAAGTGCGATGGTAATGATGGTTACCTGTTGGAAATAATGGCGTATCTCACGACTCCGACCGTTTTCTGTGTCGCTTTTCTTCTTATTATGGTAATGTTCGGACCCCCGCCCCCGCCCCCCGTCCCCCGCAAGGTCCCCCATCGCTCGCACTTCTTCCTGAAAAGACGGGCCATCACACATCTGCCGCGACTTCGTGATATGGTGAGCGCGGTCACATTATATTATCATTTGCGTTTTTTTGTTCTTCTAATAAAACTTTTTCTTATTCCTTTTTCTCTCCCCGAGGTTTTTCGGATTCGTAGATAATGAGGCGGCCCCTGGAGCGGGAGGGAGGGGGGGGGATAAAGTTGGGAATTTGTCACTGTTGGACGCCCGGGTCGGGATTGACTCTGATGACAGAGCAGATTGAGGCGGCGATGTGTTCGCCTCCGAGTGTCCAGCGTCCATCTTGATCCCATCAAGACATCACAATTTGAGGTGGACGTCGAAGGGGGAAAAAAAAGAAAAACGGAGGTCGTTCACGACGCTTACGCTCCGACCTCCGAATGAAGTGATCAAGATGTACGATTCACTTGGGAAAATAGTACTACAAGTATAGTCCACTGAAAAAAAGTATGGTAACATTTACTACTAGTCTACTTGATAATGTACACAGTTATACTATTTGGTGAAATCAACGAGAATTATAATAGTATTCACCAGAACTTTGGTCATTCTTACCATAATATGGATATGGTACATGCTACCTTAGAGTCTGGTGTTTATTACCATACTCGCATTTTATACTGAGGAATGCGGGAAAGTTTCTAGCTCAGTTTTGGCAAAATCGTCAGTTAGGTGGTATTATTCCTTAGCACTCGACAGGTTCAGGGCCGGGTTAAGGGGGTGGCCACGTGGGCCGCGGCCCACGGCGGAAAATTTTGCAATTTTTTTTTTTAAATGTAGGTATAAAAATAAAATTGCAAACGGGAAAAGGCGACAAACTCTTGCATTTCCTGTGAGTATCGTAATTTCTAATTTTGTCGTTTTGCGATGATACAAAAGACAGCACCTTTAATTGGTCGAGTTATGAGAGAAACCAAACACGCAATTTGGCCTGGAGCGGCGCGGCGCAGAGAGCAATGATGACGAGGACTTGAGATGAAAAGGAGAGGCCCTCGGCGCGGCGGTCGGCATGTAACACATATTAGCGCCTACAAGACTGCATGAATACTTCACGCATAGCGTCAAACGCAGTGCGGTCAGCAGCGGTCGCAGTGCAACGCATAGCGCCTACAAGACTGCATGAATACTTCACGCATTGCGTCAAGCACAGTGCGTTCAGCAGCGGTCGGCGTGAAAGGCATAGCGCCTACCAGAGTGTAGGAATACTTCACGTATTGCGCCAAACAAAGTGCGATCAGCATGGCGCGGCGGTGGAAGTTAAAATTATTGAACCACATTATTATGATTGTTCTTTCATAATTTTTTCGTTCATTTCTTATTAATGGAAGGCATTGTCCACACAGAGACAGGTTTACGGAACTTAATATACTGAATATTTGATGAGATGATGTTCATGAACTCTAAAGCCTACTAACTTTATTTCAAAGATTGTGCACCCGCAGATCGTCAAAAAGCGTTGCCGAGATCATAGTCCTACAAAAAAAGAAAGGAAGGAATGGACAACGAAAGGTGCCCTCGACAGAGGAAACCACCGACATTCCGCATACACATTTCGTGCCGATGCCGATAGGTTCAAGTGCATTACCGTGATAAGTAAAAATGCCGTATGAACATCCTCATATTGCCAAATTTACCCCCATGAAATATGAATTTTCGAAGGAATTTATAAGTGCTCGTCCTTGAAATTAGCATACATTACAGATTTAATTGCGAATGAAATTCTTTCGAAGATGGAAGAAAAATATACACAAAGTTTTCCTGAAAATTCGCATTCTATGGAGGGAGACTTGACGACGTCTGAAAGCTCATACGGCGTTTGTCCTTTGCATGCCCGGAAGTACCTATAGGGGCTCGACGAGGAAAATCCCGCACTTGGGCGGAAAAATGAGAAATGCAGGCCGGGGGCAGAATTGCATGTCGAAGTCAGTGCCGGCATCTCGTAGCGCTGAATAATTAGAGGATTTATGCGCGAAGACGCCAAGACATTCACATCGGCGGTTGACATAAGACAAAACACAAAACGAAAGGCAAATCAAATATAAATTGCCGTTATAATGAGGTTCGTGCTGGGGTTGCGGCTTTGGAGGGGGCGGGGGAGGGGGACGCCCCGGCCGCGGTGCTCTTGTGCTCAAATTGATAAATCCCGGGTAATTTTGAGGAGTTAAGCTATGCTGGCTGGTAATTGAATATGCACAACAACAACGGCAGGAGAAGTGATGGTCGAGTCGTTAAATTCATCTTTCACTAACATGTCGGCGCTCGGGCGAATGAGCGAATGAAGAGATGGGCCAACGGGTTGCTTGAGTCAAAACCGCACCCTTGCACATAGAGTTTCGATGGGAATTAAGTTGTTCTTGGTTAGGAGGGCAGGTTTGCTCTCCACCGCGGCGCGTAGTAACAATTACTCACTCCTCTTCGGATGTTTCGTGCGCTGCTGGTCCTTAATGTTTCGCCGGATTGCCTAGCTCTAACGCTGCCTCGCCGGTCCGGCGGTTGTGTGATTTCCATTTCGCGCCGCTTATAATTACCTCCGTTTAGAGTTAACACCACTTATGAACTTGGGAAACGGGTAGAAAGCTCCTCTCAATTTCAACTGTCCCTAGAATTCTTGTTTTCCGCGGTAGGAAATTTAGGAGAAATTTCTGAGAAACAAGTTTGAGCGCATGAACTGCAGTTGAAGTACGGTGATTCATATGGACTGTATTTTTCAATTAGAAACTTCAATTTCTGGCTTAGACGAATTTCTTCGGTTGTCTTAAGTCCGACTTAAGACAACTTAAGTGACTTAAGTGACCAAACTTAAGTCCAATGAGCCGAGTTAGCGGGGTTTCCACTTTATTTGACTGTACCAAGTTTGCAGCCACGTCAATTCTGCGAATGTATTCGCTCCTCATCTGTGTTTTGTAAGTTTCACTGCATGTAGAGTTGGACCTCCGCTCCAGTTAATGTAGAGGACCCAATACTAACCTCCTTTATCCATTGCAACCATCTACTTTCACCAACCAGATGGCTCTATTTTCTTTTGTCTTCATTGTCGATTATTGCTTTGCCTATCGATTTCAATAGTTAGCTCGCAGTCGAGGAACTTCCCGAGTTCAAAGCTACAGATATCCACTCATATTTCAGTTTTCAAAAGAAACCTTTCCTGCAGTTTTTTCTTGAAATTTCTTCACTATAATTCAAACATATTTACGGACAATTTAGAGTAAATCCTTTGCTTGGTTTCTTTAAGAATGAAACACAGTCGGGGATTTTTAAACGTTGCAGTAGATATACGCATTCTACAACTTCAGCACTTCAGCTAAATCCGTACACTATGGCGCTCTGACCAGTTCGCTCTCGAAAACATTGATAGGAAATAGTCTATCGCTATGTCTATCAAATCAGCCTGCGGTAGTACTATCGTGTTTTATGCGAAATTTCACACGAGATAATGCCCTTAATTGCAATTCCCCGTGGCATGCAAGAGCTCCATTAAGATGCGTCATTTTGGAGCTAAGAATCGACCTAACGCGTCGATTATCCATTCCGAAGGTCCCATTGATCTTGTAAAAGATGTTTAGGAGCAAGAACGGTAGCAGGCGAGAGGCGACTACAGCGTTGCCAGATTATGCGATACAATATGCATATTTTACATGGTAAAATGAGGGAAATCGCGTATTTTCCAGCACTCTGGCTTCAATGGGCGACGATCGAGGAGACGCATCCCGCACTCACACCACCCCGGATCGGAAAACACACACGCAGCGAGTACAAATACCCGAGCGGGAATGAATGAAAGACCGCAGTCGCGTCGCGGTCTCGCCGGAGGAGCCCCGCGGAAAAACCGCGCAACTGCCGCGGGAAAGTGTTGGCGTATCCGCGGTTTCGCCCCGGGCGGCGTATGAAGACGTCGGCGGAGCGGCGCGAGTAATGGACCATTAAGATCTCGTCAACTCCGGAAGCACCGATTATTTCCACACACACACACATGCGCGCTCTCGACGCGGAGCCTCACACGTTCACACTCACACAGGAGGCAGCCGAGCGTCAAGGCAGGTGAGGCAGGAGCCGGAGGAGGAGGCGGGAGCGGCGATCCACATATCGGAGGAGGACACGAGAATCAGAAATGTCTCCTCCGAGTCCACGATCCCGACTCGGATGTTCTATGTGCAGGGCGACCAACCGTGTACCGGCACGCCGTATGGGCATCCCGGTGTAGTCGAATTGCCCCCGATAATGTGTTTTATGGGAGTTTTCCATCTAGGAAACTGGAGTACCTAGAGCGGACTCATCGTATGTTGAGACAAAAGTCAAGTATTGTTTAGGTCACCACTCATCAGTGATGCCATTTGTCTGCATGTATTAAACTGTTGAGTGATGCTGATTCGGAGGTAATCAGATATTAACATTTGTCTCAACATACGATGAGTCCCCTCTATATAGGTAGCCACTGTTCAGAGACAGGTGACTCTCCACTCATATCTCGGCTATGGTGGAAGCTTTTACTTTCGGGACTTCAATATTAAACTGTTGACTTACCTACACGATTGATGTTCAACAACGTCATGGCAGTTTCGTTTTGCAAACAAGCCGAAGTTTGGGAAACTTGTCTGGGTCATTACGTCACCTGAAGCTTATCATCCATAATGTAGGTAGGTCAACAACCGAAAAAAGAGTGATGCCTGTTGCTCCCTAAGAATTGTCCATAAGGAACTATTGAATCCCCGAAAGTAAAAGCTTCCATCTGTCGCCAAGAGGCCAGTGGAGGGTCTCTTGTCTCTGGTTCTATACCTATAAAACTGGAGTACCTACATAAGCAGCTACTGTTACACGATGAAATTGAGCCATCAAATGGCTACGTACAGAAACCTTTTCTTTAAATACCAGCGTCCCGCATCACTGAAAAAAAAGTATGGTGACATTTTCTATGAGTCTACTTGATTTTTTACACAGTGATACTATTTAGTGGAAATAACCAGAATTATAGTAGTATTCGCCAGAACTCTGGTGATTCTTACCATAGTATGGTAAATGCCACCATAGAGTCTGGTGTTTATTACCATATTCGTATCACTGTGTCAGAGATGGTAAAATCTACCGGCATATTTTTTTCAGTGCAGGCATTTGATGAAATGGGAGAGCTCTGATTACCGCTGATATTTGAGGAAACTGTTTCTGACCTTGTCTATTTTTGATGCCTCGATTTGACCGTGTCATCCTAGTTTATGGGGAGAATGCGGACAGGTTAGTATTTTTGGAGGTCATAGGTCAGGGATCTTTTAGGGTACAAAAGGGCAGTCAACCCTAACCAACCCACCATAAAATAAAATTTCACTCCAAAGATTTTTAAAAGCACATCTTCTTAGAACTTAATTTTTACACATACTGAGTTTTCCCTGCAGCAGATGTGTCCCCATCGCTTTAATCTATCCTCATATCTAGAAATTTCCAGGAAAAATTGCACATTATCGGAGGAAATTTGGCAACGTGCGGATGTTGGTATGACGTTTTTCCTTTGCGCGGTAGTGCTGGTGTCACGATTTATATTACCGAAGTCGCCCGCGCTGGGCCGCTCGTCGGTCGCCGCGGCGGAGCAAGGAGCGAGGACTTCCATCAGCTTTTTTTAATGTATGCCGCGGGCCGCCAGGCCCCAAGCAGCATGGCTTCAATTACATTGGTGAATTAGTCGGGCTAACAATTCCCTCGTTTGTAATTACCCCATACTCGGTCGTTGGGTGCATCTACCTGTGCACTTGTGCAGTGCTGCACCGCGACTTGACGAGACTGTACCTTCGAAAAGCAGGGCGAACTTATCAAACTCTGTCGTTTTGCCGAAAACAATAGCAGTGGCGACTCCTGAGAGTTGGCAACACTGTTTTTACTATCGTTGAAAAATGCAAAAATGACGTTTTTAGAAAATGGACCTAATAGACCTTTATTGATCGAGCCCTCTGCTCTACTGTGTTATGGCAGAGAGTCGTGAGTGAATTTCTATACGAGCCACAGTTAGCACATACTTTTATGTGTATCGAGGCTCACCCCAAAATGTACTTACTATTTTTTTCTGTAACAAGGTAGCATTGTCCGCACGTAAGATTTTCAATAATCACCCAAAAGACTCTTAGACATTGTTTCCATTGGAAGAAAGCTGCAGTAACAGCGAAGATGAAGTTCTGAGGGAGCGGATAATTTCATTGAACAAATCCTTTTATCTTACTGAAATGTTCAATACTCATCCGTAATTCTCATAGAAATTGTCCAAATGAATGCTAATCGACATAATTTACCTTTAATTGCTAAGAAAGAGCTATTAATTCATTTCATGTTAAGCAAAACAACAGTATGTGCTACGTCCTGCATGTTTGATTGGTTACGTTCTGAACCTAGGAAAAACAAATGTGAGGTTGGGAATTGGCAGAAGAAGATAATATTTTACACAATACGTCAGCGAATACAGTTTTTTCGTTGATTGATCTGGACTTAATTCTGTTTCGTCTATGAAATGATATGGCGTCAATTGCAGCCGACAAGAAGGTAAAATGACTAGCTTCTGAGTGATGTTAATTCCTCATATTTGAAAAAGAAAAAAAATATATATTTTTCGAGGTTTTCCATTGTTCCTGTTCCAAATTTAACGCAGACTGTATCGACATCAACATGAAATATGGGTCGCTTAATGTTTGGATTGCATTTCGCAAAAAGGAACCAAGAGCATTCCGCTGAGATTGTACAACTTTTTTTACCTTGCAAATATAGACTGGTCATCTATACAAATTTTATCTTCACTCCTAATAACCTATAGATTCAAGACGAAAAATACCTTCGTAAATGTAATTTGTTGCATGATTTCAGTAATTTGACTGCAAATAATGTAGGTTGCACAATCCTGACAACATTGGAATGCTCTCGATCCTTTTTGCAAAATGTAATTCAACTGAAAGTAACATACAAGAGCACTACTTATATTTTTCTCAATGTACGATTTTTTGCTGCTGCATGGCGGAATGGCACTACACCTCAGGTCTCCGCGACAATGGGTGCAACGAAATGGCCGCTGGCGGCGGCCCGGTTGCATGGTGCATATGTCCCCTCGATGCATTCCTGGCAAATGCGGCCGGCGGTGGGCGGAGGAGGAGGGGAGAGGAGACCATTTTGCGAAGCCCGGCGTGTGTGTCGTAGTTCGAGGGGAGGCGCATAGGCGACTGAGCTGGAGCCGGCGCCGGGGGAAAAAAAGGGAAAAAAGGGGGAGGGCGCGGCGCGCGGCGCGGGAGTGGACACTCGCGCCAGGAATGTCGGAACTAACAAGTTGCGGCCACTGAGCATGTGGACACTGGAGCCTATTGGCAAACAAGTTTCATCACAAATTAGCATTTTTTGCTCCACCCTCGGCTACTGTGCCGCCAGCCTCAGCTACCGGCCGCCGCGCCGCTGTGTGGCTTCCACCATCGCCCGAGGAGCCGAGACCCCCTTCTTTTTCCACCCACATCCACTCCCGGTCCTTTTTCCTGGGAATAATCCGCCACCGCGGCCGATTCTCAACAAACGGAACCTCGTTCAGGAGCCGTTCAGTGGCGTGGCGTGAACTGTGATATATAGATTGTTATGCCGTTTAAACCTATGGTAAAGAATCGATTATTAAGGTGTTCGCTGCGGACACCCTGTTTATCGATCCTTTTCCACAGGTTTAAATGGCATAACAATCGATATATCACAGTTCACGCCACGCCACTGGAGCCATTCATCAAGGGAGCGTCCTTAATGGTCTCTTTTACTATATTGTCACCTTCCGACTAAAGTGTCACAAGGGCCATGGGACGTTTCAAAATTTCCACCGCCATTTAATTTTTTTACAACGATTTTTTCAACGAAGGTGTGCGAAAATTTCGGTGAATCATATTTGTGCTACCGATGAAATTCAGTGAAATTTTCAGATAGATAGATCAAACAGACTCCGCCAACAATTTCGCTGTTAAAAATAAAATGGCAGCGAAATTTTTGAAACGTCGCATGGCGCTAGTGATACTTTGGCCGGAAGGTGACGAAATGGACTATATTTTGCTATATTAGGAATTACAATTTCATACTCAGTATAAAAGCATATGTGTGTATCATTTGTTTCCCTATACACACATGAGAAGACATTTCCGACCACACAGTATATACTCATGTCAGCGTCGCTGAAGTTGTGCAACTCCTTCTTTTTAAAAATAGCCGCAAAATCGCCCATTTTGTACACTTCTCTGACAAAATATTCAGAATAATAGAGAGCAAATTTGAGGAAAATTTCAGGACGGGGCTTACATCTCTATACCAACTTATAGTTCAGTTGTTGTAAATGTATGCACAATCAAAGCAATGTTGACTTGCTTACTGGTTGGTCGGAGGGGTCCTCATGAGTGTTTTTATGGATGAGCTGGAACTTGTGGTTCCTCGTTGAGTCATTGCAAAATGTAGTCCAAAATACGGAACTCTCTGCGGATGGAGGGAGACATGGTGAGCGTCACGCCATTTTGTTTTTACATGTTAAAGGGTAAAGACTTACGTCACAAAAGTACAAAGAGGGGAGAGGGGGCTAAAAATGCCGAGTATAAGTGCGTTACATAATTTATGAACGCTCACTAAATACGTAACGCCAAATTCGAGGTTTTTCAAAACCCCTATACCGCCTACCCCTCGTAATGCCTTTATGACGTAGGTTTCTATCCATTGATACGTAAGAAAAGAAATGGTGTTCCGCTCCTATCGACTTACACCTCTTCACCCTCAAGAGTGTTACACCCCCATATGTGGACAACCCCATATCCAACTTTAGGAGCCATCTACATAGTCGCATCTTGAACAAATCTCTCCCTTGGGCGACTTCATACGGTTTACATTGAGATTAAGAGGCGTTTCAACTAGCTGTAAGCCCTCAAAATAGTATTCTAGAGAGGACACTTTTCGCGAGCCTCAAGTAAAATTCAGCAATATAATTTTGGATATGAATCCTTGCAAGGGATAAATTACAATAATTTTCCACTTTTGTCTGGTGGCTTCTAAAATTTGATGAGAAGTCAGGACACTGAATAAGATGATAGCCTTCATGTGAAAAGCACAAAAATATAGAAAATAAGAATAAGGAAAGATGAATTTAGTATCGCCTGTTCATGAGACCAATAAAAGAAGAAAGATGACGCTGCGTTGACTTCTCGGCAATGTCGGCCGCTATCTCTAGGAATCAGCTAGAGTTGAGATGTAATAAGCTTTAATAAATTCTTTTTTTTTTCAAATCTTGGAATTTTGAAAAATCGGAGAAGAGTAATTCACACTCCTTGAATTCGTGAGTAATGTACGAATCGTAAGAGGTGATTGTTCGTCATGATATCGTTATTATCGTTGAGGAAAAAACTAGATTTATCTGGAATTTCCGTTGCTATGGCGGATCGGAGATGCATTTTCCCCGATGTTTTCAAAATTTTCCGCGCTGCATGTATATTCCTACTTTATCTTGGTGGCATAGGTGATCGGAGAACTAATAACGCGAACTTACGCTAATTTGCGCGATGGTAGCTCAAATCAAGCTCCCTACTTCGTCGTATCTAGAGCAAAAAGACGTATAACTGCTTTTCAACGTTGGAAAATTATCACTCGAGAATTGCACTTTTACTATTTTAAAACAAAATATTGGATACTTTTGGCTACATTTTACTGAATTCACTCCTGATTACACGGAAAAATCAGTACAGTTTTTGACAGAAATTGTGCAGTCATACTCTTGTGAACAACTAAATTGTTTGAATCAATTTTGCAATCTTGAAATGGAACAACGTTCGTTTGTCAGGAAAGTGACAATTTTTTCCGAAGTTTTGGTGCATCAGCCTCTCTCTTGATTCATGCGCAGATTGGAAATCCGGGCTGTACCCTCCTAATGATATAAAGTTTAGCAAAATCTGTCATTCTAATAATCACCAATTTTCCGACCAAGGAATTTGCACTCCCCCAAAATCACCTGATTTGCCTTGTCCGTATCCACAAGAAAGCTAGAGAGCAACCCTCATGTTCTAATTAATTTCACCCGGATGATTTTCGTAAGTTGTAGCGTTCAAAAATTAGAATGCCTCGTCTGGGAATGACTTGCTACCTTTTCTCCGAGAAAATGTCTTCTTAAAAAATACCGGTTCACACTTATCTTCTATTTTTCAGATTATTTCAGAATATGTGTGTCCTAGCATTGAAAAGCCACAAAAAATTATTAGATTTTAATGTAGTGGAGCTAATAATGGAGATTTTAAATCTAAGAAATAATCTAGGATAAATCTAAAATAGAGTTAATGTGCACGCGGTAAAATGTGCCACCGGGCAAGGTCGCGCATGACATTTTTTGCGAAAACCGCAAATTTTGATGTTAATTTTGTCATTGACTATAAGTTTAAGAAGTTGTATTTCGTATTAATCAAAATATAAGCTTTCAAAGGTTCCATTTCCAATCCGACTTTTTCTACCGACTCGGTTCAGTGTGCGGCGTCCTTCTCATATATGGTTCATAAAAAATACTAACCCCTAAATATGTTTAAAACAAAATTACGTGTTTGGGTGATACATTATTTACAAGAAACAGATGAAAGAACAGTTTTCGGAGATGAACTATCCGCTCTCTAAAACGATTGATGTCAGAAAATTTCTCAATTATTAAATAATGCTCTGTGTAAATTTTGTTTACTATATTCATTTTGATACTATTCAGGCAACGACTTTTATTTAAAACAGTAACGTACATTTCAAAACACGGATCAACAAATTCATACATTTCTGAAAATCATGCAAAATAAATCTAAATTTTTGCAGGGTGGAAGTCAAAATACTGCTTAACTGTCACTCTCTTGTAAAACATCCGAAGTATAGTTATTATGGACCCTTCTCAATTAATGAAGTGCGTCGCGTGACTAATGAACTGTCTTTAAAACATGTGAGACAAAGAGATATTGATTAAATTCACAAGAACATACGGAGAAATACAGAGTATTTACTAGTATATTAAGTATTTGTGACCATTTAAACTTCGATTCAGTTTTTCGCGGACGACAACGCCTGGATGCAACTATTCGTGCTCGGTGAACATCTAAGTTGCATAGTTGAAACATTGAAGGCGCACTAATTATTTTGATAACACGGCAGATTGCAACTATTCGTTCGATGAATGTCCAAGTTACATAGTACGACAATTGAAGGCGCACTGACTCTTTGAGTGCACCCACGACATTTTTTTAAAGTAATCCAAGGAAAGATTTGAGCCGTCGCACCTTTTAGAAACGTGTAGCGCCACGTTTCCATTTCAGTGTAAACTGGAATGAATTAGGCTGAAATGAGATATTTGGCTTGACCTGGCCGGCAACAAAAATCTCCTAATTCATTCCGATCCTCCCTGGTTATTCATAAGCTTGATTTTACTTGAAATTTGATTTATATTTTACATTTTTTATTATCAAAAAGAAAACATTTTACTTTAAAAGTTTTTGGCTCATCTCAGCTTTCCTCCTTATCCTCCAACACATATGAATGGTTTAAGGTGAAAATTTGTGCCCTATCGCGCTGCTTGTTGAAATCGATGGACAAAGCGATACATGAAACAGACAAAAGGATAAATATTACAGGTGTGAAAGAGACTGCATCAAAAAGTTCTGTTCCGCATAAGTTCTGTTCTGACGTCATATTTACCAACGGTAATCGGCACAGATTGAAATCAGTGGAATCTAGGTGTCATGAGCGAGTTTGCAAAAAATTAAAGAAAAATATTATTAGAAGTATGATTTAGTCGGATATTTTACTGCGCAACATTGAGTTATGACGACTAGGACTCTGATTGATTGGTTGATTGATTCAAAGTTTAATCCCGAATGTCTTTTTCGTCACTTGCAAAATTAAAAATATATATTCAATGTAATCTAAATACAGTACTTATGCGCTCTTTGTAAGCATATTCTAAGTTTGTCCCTGAAAGAGAGGAAATTAGAAAAACCGGTTAAGCACCTCATGAGATCTGTGAATTTAACACTCATTATTATTTCAAGTATTTAAGGTTTTTAGAAAAAATAGCTAACCCTACGCTGAGGATGAACTTTCAAAAGAAAGAGATTGGGCAAATATTGGGAAGGATTGGACGATTCAATCGTTATTATTTTACGAAAAACGTTTTCCTTTGAAATATTAATTTTCTTCCGAAGAGAAGGTGTCTGTACGGAAAGTGGGAAGGGTAGGCTGAATTTTTCGTGAAAATATAGGAATTAATTTAAAAGGCGCATTCAAAGTTGCCCGAATTGACATGTACGGCCATGAATTTTTGATGTCTTCAAATTTCTTTTTTATGCTCTGATTTACTAGTATGGAAACTTTTACCACACTCCTACGTTTCATTTCCTTGCTTGCTGTAAAGTCTAGAAGTCTTAAAGGTAAATGTAAGAATTTTGAAAACGTCGGCCATAATTCAAAAGGTCACAAAGGAATAAGAATATCTTATTAATCAGCGAAATTTTCTTGATCGTTGGACAATGAGCTGAGCGTCCGCAGAAATTGTGCATGCAATACTGAGGCACGCATAGTTAATAAATGTAGTTTAGATATAGCATCAAATATTAACGAACAGTTTTGAGGCATTTCCTTGATTTACAAATGCAAAGAAATATTTACCATTCACTTGCATCGAGTAAATTTTTAAAACATTTATATCCGGGAGTACATAATTTTTCCGATTGAAATATTTAAGCTTTAAGGAGTCATTAAAATTCCGGAGAAAAGTTGCAATTACTTCACAGCATCGGTTTTAACTTCAACTTGTGAAGTTTAAAGGGGCTCTTGATTTTGCAAAGTTGTGTAAAGTTGAGGCAAACGATTGAATGTGGACCAGACTTTGAAATGAAATCGATGTTAAAACAGGCAATTTTAGTTATGTTTATAGGAACCTCTCAATTGCAGAGCTTGGCATTTCCATTGCTAATTAATACTTCAGAGAGGAAACTATCGAGTGAATTTTCTGAACTCTTTCGTCTATATAATTTTAAAATTATAAAGAATCTTCAGTAAAAGTTTTAAAGAATTACGTATATTAATTTTAATATTTATAAAAGAAGTATTAGTGCAGATTCTGAGGCATCGCAACTGAGAAATGCTCTTAAAATGACCAGCGCTCCAGTTTTATTCGCACCTGAAAAATGATTCGTTCTAAATTAAAAGGAAGAAACCTTCTAAAAAGCATCTTGTTTTGGCGAGCACGAAAAACTCCTTTGCAATAACTAATGAAGAGCAAGCTGACAAGTAGTTAAAATTTCACGTAGTGTTTTTGAAACTCTCTTCCACGTATGAGATTCATGGGTATTTTCGTCGATTCTTAAATGTTTGCTGCAAAACGAATACGTCCGTAAAAGATTTCAAGAATAAACGGATCGAGTAATTTTTTTACAATATCAAGAAAAACACATTAAAGAAAGCAAAAATTGAAAATAATGTTTCATGGACGCCCATTACACAACCAACATTTTAATTCGAATAAAGAGGCGGAAAATGAGGATCGCCCGATTCCATCCTAAATCCGACTTCGCCCCAAAACTCGATCCTGATGTCTTCGATTCCATCAATAAATTTTCACGTAAATTTGCAGTAATCACAAAGGCAGCATAATAGATCAGCACTGACGGGCATAGGAAAAGCGCCGTGCCTCCAATCAGGACTTTGTACTGTTCTTCCACACATACTGTTCTATTACAAGAAAACCTGATCACCATATGATGCTTCATTTTGTAAATTATCTAGAATGGAGTTACGGCGTTTTTACTGAGGACGGTAAAATAAGCCAATATTACCAAAAAAGAAGCACACGAATGCAAGTTACAGTTTTCATCCGTGGTTTTTTCCCCTTTCCCTCCTTTGTTTTATTGAGGAAATAATTCAAATTTGGTTTTTTTTCATTCTCGTTCTCTGAAAAATAGTTAAGATAGTCGATTCGTGTTAAAACATAGGTTTTAATCGTTAAGAAGCGCAAAATCACGGTCTGAAACTAGAGGAGATAAAAATCAATTTTTTGACTAAGCGATTTCAAAGCCGCCTGCTGATCATGATGATGACACCCTACTAAAATGCATTCGTCCAGTTTCATACAGAAATGTATCAAATATTTTTTTAAAAACATTTTAGCAACTCTATATTTACGGGCCCTGTGCCCTCTGTGCCATCGAGTGTTTTATCGCTCTTTTTTTTATCATCACTTCCTTCTAGAACGGCAGAAATTTTGTGAATCTGCACTGCCCCCGGGGCAGCCTCGCGGGAGGCAGCACTCACCTCTTTTGACATGGTGAGTTATTTTTTTTTTTTTATTTTTTTTTTTTTTAAATTCCTTTTTTGAAGTTGCCACTAATATTTGTAAATAGACTGGCCGTAACGGAACTGAGCGACGCTAAAAAAAATAAGCGCATGTACGTATAAAGTGTTTAATCTTCTCACAAAAAATACCTCTAAGCAAATTTAAATCAAAATTTGTTAGCCCAAATCGTCCAAAAATATCACATGCTGTTTACGTCACATACTAAAGTATGTTACACCACACATCCTCACATGTTTTCCAGTCTTCAGAGACACAGACTTAATAAATGCCGTTTCGCTGGGTAAAATATGTAAGACATTACACACTTAGGCGCTAAGTTTGCGCCCTATTAATTCGCGGTTAGCTGGCTATGACAACACTGGACCTGAAAAACTTTTTTGATAGGCTCTAGAATCAGTGAAGACCATTTACAAAGGATTCTATTGCGGGAAAGAAAGCCATTGAAATTTGTAAACGCAGAGAAAGTCCGCTATAAGGTGTCAAAAGTCATCTGGTATTATTCACGAATGGGCTTCTAAACAAGGTATTAATGAAACCAGTAAGTGAGTCATGTACTCTCTACAAAATTTCAAGAATAACACGAATCATACACCGGGAATCCTGGAAATCAACTTCTAAACAAGAAAATAGTGTTTACAATTATTTGGTTACAATTATATTGGTTCAATGGAAAAAATACACATGACATCACTTGTGTAATCCAACCTGTTCCATTTGACCTGTGTTAAAAGTATTTATTAATATCTTGTTAAGGACTTAATATCCGAACTCCCCGTTACGTGATTTGTCTTGTACGTACATTTTTGATGAGAAAAACATGGTTTTCGCTTGTAGTTTGGACCTTGTTCAGGGCCCATTATTTGAAATAAAAAAATCATTTTGGCCCTCAAAACAACTGGCAAAATTTTGCCCGTAAATTTCTTGGTTGGATCCAAACACTGAGCCCTAAACTTTTTCTTGGGTGCATATTTTAAGAAACTTGCTTACCTTATGGAACGTCCAACCAGTTTAAGTTGTTGAGAACAAGTTATTTTGAGAGGTAAGTAAACAGCACTAAGTTTTCAATGTCTTTAAACGTGCACTTCCAACGCGAACAAATAGGACAACATTCATAGTTCATGAGACTAGTCAACTAAGTAGTTAAGTTAAGTAAAAACCAGAACCGAGAGGACGACAACCGCGAAACTCGTCAAGAAAACCGTTCGCTAATAGGAATTCTGTCGACCGAAGTTGAGGATTCAAAATAAACGTGGACGGCGCAGAAACTCACGTGGCCGAACGAAAGCAACAGGTGATAATCCCGAAAACATACTGTACACGGTTCAAAAAAACCCCGCGCCCGATAACGAAAGTAGGGGATTTGGGGGAGCTGACGAGGAACGCATGCGCCGGACCGTCGCGTCGGGGCCAGAACTGGTTCCAGCAAATCCAGAACTCACACTAGCCGGCCTGCGCATGGCGATTGGTGTGTTTCCGATGCTCTATTTTCCTTGGCACCGCCCCCACCATAAAGCAAAATTTCCTCCGTCCCATCCAGTCCGCGACGACTTCAGTTCCACGCTCTCCGTTCGGATGAGCCGTTCGCTCACGGTCCCCTGCCCCCCTTGTACCCCCTCCCCCCGTCCCCCCGTCTTCTTGGGCCCACCCCGGATTGGAGGACCTACATGGGGGGAGTATGGATGTCGCAAGAAACACTTTTTAACATTTTAATATTTGAACATGTGAGGAGCGTTGAAAGAGGAAGAAAAAAGTGAGTGCGTAATGATGAGTCATTTTTTGCGAAGTATTGAAAACCCGTGAAAAGTTTGTCATCAATTTACAAAATTTCGGAGGTCCTCCCCTTCCCGGTCCTCTAAGGCCCACCCCTGATTGGAGGACCTATATGTGGGGAGTATGGATGTCGCAGAAAATTAATCAAATCAGGCATTTTATCAAATGCTTGGGCAGATAGTCAAATTTTAACGGTCTCCGAAATTTTGTGAATTTATGACAAATTTCTCACGGGTTTTCAATACTTCGCAAAAACGACTCATCAAATTTACGAACTCTCTTTTTTTCTTCCTCTTCAAATGCTCCTTATATATTCAAATTTCGAAATTTTAAAAATTCTGTGTTTTATGACATGCTGCAAATTTTAACAAAAATATTCGCTAAGGAGCTGAGAACCGTTAGAAATTCTATTCTATTATGCACATGTTTACAGAATGAATTATTTTGTCGATGATTAGCAAAACAATTACAGTTTCTATTTAAGTTAGAAAAATTGACTATTTGCCTAAGGATTTTACAAAATATCTGATTTGACAATTTGCTTGGGACATGGGCATTTCGATAATTTTGGATGTTATAGGTCACGGAGCTTTCAGAATCCATAAGGCAGCCAACCTATGAGCGTAAATTGTCAAGAATGATTTGTTATTACAATTGTTCTGGTCCGTTTTTTGTAAAGCCGGTATTTGACTTAATTTTTTCATAAATTTGCTTAGTTTTGGGGAAGGGCGTTCATTTATTGGTATCTGGATATTGGCAGCGGCGTTTTTTCAGTGCGCTTTTTGTGTTACGAGTTTGGCTGCCCTTTTGAGTCCTAAAGAGTTTCTTGTTTTGACAAGTCCATGCTCTCCCCATAGGTACTCTACTCCCGATCGTCTATAAGTTGGTGATAATTTCACACAGCGTGCGTGAGGAATCATTCCAACTTCCGCAAAGTTGTAACACTTTCTCAGAGAGAGTATGGAGATCCTTTGGGAGGAAAAAAAGGCGGACCGGAGAGGCGTGTTGGTTTATGCTGCTCTCTGACTGAATACTCAATTTTTAGGCTGTATTCATCGTCATCATAAAAGCTCCATGGCTCCATGGCTCCATGGAGCCAAATTCAGGGACTTAACAAGGGAGTGAAATAATGCTGGGTCCACACCATCTAGCGGACTTTGAGAGCTTACAGTACACTGAAAAAAAGGAATGCTAATTCACCGATTTAGGGTGGAGCAAAATTTGCTTCACTTCGTAAAGCTGTCTTATCCGTGCACGGTGTTGAATCAAGTGAACGGCTAGCACGAATTGCTACACCGATTTGCTACATCTGCGCGCCTTCATGCAGTTAATCTTGCATCGAGTGTCTTGGAAGTGTAACTGCATTTTTTGGTATTGGTACTTTGCGAACAGTAAAAATAGCTCAATAGTTAGGTTGAAATAGCGGAATTTACGGAAGAATAACTAAAAAGGTAGCAGACGTAGCTTTTCAGAGAGCAAAATCACCTACACGCGTGTGTGTAAGTTAGCTGTTTGTGTAGCGATTTTACCTGCATGGTTTGCACGTTCGTTTTTTAGCTACAACATGCCATGAAATACCCGCGTGCACGGCAATTTCAGCAATATTTTTCAGTGTAGTGTTTTTTATTTGAGCGCTGAGTAAAAAATATGATAAACTCAAATTTTTTTTAAAAAAGTGATTGTGAGCAACCCACGACCACGCCAGAAAATGTTAGCATCTCCGATTTTCCGAGCCGACTATTCATCGGATATTCCTACGGAGCGAAACGGAATGATCTCCGTGTGCAAAGCAACAAAATAAAATGTTCTCGGCGAATTCTGCGTTCGATTATGATTTCATTTCATTCCGCATGGAGCGCCGGACGGAAACGATCACTTGGCAGGTAGTCGGGTCTCGACTCATTGCCGCCCCTCTGCCCACTCCAAGAAGTAACGTCCTCCGGAAGCAAAGACATAAAGACGGAACACTAAAAGCAAAAAATGAAGCTTCTAGAGCTTCTTTTCAATCACCTCTACTATTGGCTAGAGGATTGGCGGCGAAATCGGGACAAGTTTGAATTCAAATGTAGGGCGGGAACTAATAAATAAAATTGCGGAAACAAAGTATTTTAGGTTGATTTTTGCCCAAATTCAGGTACACACTCATATTTTNAAAAGCGGCTCATACATACATACGTATTTCTACCAAACAGACCTATGTGGAGGTGAGAAATATGGGGTGTGCTCGTTAGTTGTCTGGCCGTAAGAGTAAACGAGAATAAAAAAGCTCCAGTGACGTCAGCTGCAACGAAACCGTCCGGCGGTTACGTCCTCCATGGTGTTCTTTACTCATGAGCCCTGTCCACAAGGCTCTCTTTCCATGCCCGCGGCTCATGAGTTCCGCATTCAGATGGCACATAGGTCTCTTTGATAGAATGTAATATCCCGCTTTCCCAATTCTTCAAAAGGAACCACGCCCACTTTTACATTGCTTCTTATGCAGCTTCCACGAGCACACCCCATATTTCTCACCTCCACATAGGTCTGTTTGGTAGAAATACGTCCAAATGCTTGTAAGCAACCCGTGACCGAGCCAGAAAATGTCAGCACCTCCGATTTTCCGAGCCGACTATTCTTCGCGGATATTCCTACGGAGCGAAACGGAATGATCTCCGTGTGCAAAGCAACAAAATAAAATGTTCTCGGCAAATTCTGCGTTCGATTATGATTTCATTTCATTCCGCATGGAGCGCCGGACGAAAACGATCACTTGGCAGGTAGTCGGGTCTCGACTCATTGCCGCCCCTCTGCCCACTCCAAGAAGTAACGTCCTCCGGAAGACGGCGACGATTAGTGAAGTGGTCGGAACGTTTCGATTCGTTCAATGATTTTCCACGAGTATATAGCTCTGCCGTTCTCAGCAAAAACGTCTTATGATCCTTTAGATGTTGCCAATTCCGTCCGATAAAATGCAAATTCCCTCGGGCAGATTAACGAAATTGATAGACTAAGTAATAGATATAAGAATGCAAAAAGAAAAATCAGCGATTTTATCGGTGGGAGAGGGTGGTTGCAATGGACAAAGGGGGTAAGTATTACCTAGACAAATCGTCTAATAAAATGCAAATTTCCTCGGGCAGATCAACGATATTGATAGACAAAGCAATAGACAAGGAATAGACCGTCTTCTATAGTGGTTCGATGTATTGTTTGGTTCAAAACAATAGAACATAACCTCAAACATTTTCAGGATTTAAGTTGGAATAGCTGAAAGTGAGAAAATTCCTAACATTTTCACTTTCCATTGGTATTTGGTACTCAAAGTAATAAAAAATCTATCACAAGAGACCCGTTCCTTCAGATTTCTAAATTGACTTCTGAGGCTATGTCTACAAGTTGAACCAATTGATATCGATACAAGCTCACCTGTTTGACGTATCAAATACGGTCTATAAAAAAAGCAAAATCAGCGAACTTATTAGTTAGAGTGGGTGGTTGCAATGGACAAAGAGGGCAAGTATTGAAGTAACTAACGACAACCCTCAAGAGCCTACACGCAGTCGCAGTCCATCATTTCCCCCCTCTGTTTACGAGGACCACCCGTTCCAACTAAAAGAAAAGCTCCATTTTCCCTTTGTCTAATTTGTCTATGAATATTAATAATCAGTCCACAGAATGGTAGTCTAATACTGAGTCCACACAACTCCGCGCGGAAATGAAGTTAAAAAATTACACAAATTTTCATTAAAATCGAAAAATATGAACTCTAATGAATATCAGTGCAAGGCTGAAGGTAAGAGTGTTTAGTTTAGGCAGATGCATTGGTAAATTTAGAATTTTTGACTCTAAATGGATTTTACATCAGTAGAAATTGGACAGCATTGTAATAAGCATACTGAGTTTTCCCGGAGCGCGGCAGGGCTCGCGTCTAATTTCCTCGGCTCTTAATCGGGGCGAGAGGAAACGCTCATTCGTGGACATGGATTGTGTTTTCCTCTCTTTTCCCGTTCGGAAAATGAGAGCTTTTCGCGGCGCGGTGCGGCGCGGCGGTGGCGGTACGAATCCAAATGAAAGACGGTGTCTTTGGTCGGTTGCAGTGGGTGGGCAATCAGCAGCGGGAGACACACTGGGACCGCCACCGCCACAGCCGCCGCCGCACAATGGAACACAGAAATGAAAGAAGTCGGACAAAGTGTAAAAAACTTTAAAAGCTGAAAATTCCGTCAAAACTAAAACTTATAGTTTTGAAAGTGGCATTATTGGTATCTTCGTAAAATTTTCTATCAGAATCACTCCTAAAAATTAAAAATTTGACTAAATAAACACTGAAATTTCCAGCTTTATGTCTTGTCCGACTTTTCTCAATGAATTGTTACACTGTGCGGCGCCGGCACAAAAACACAAAACGCCGATCCCAAACCACGCTTACGTCCCTCAATTATCTTAATAAGTCAGATAAAGTCGATGGGAATTTCCGCCTTTCTGCTTCAGCGATGGATCCCTCGATGTGCGTTCTCATTTTAATTTCCATGTTCGTACCTCTGTATTTCTGCTCTGCTTCGCTGCTCACCAGCGCCGCGCCGAGGGAGACTTCGGTGTGAGCCAATCAGAACTGCTAATGGATATTTCCCGCGCTGGGATTTTCTTCGCGACGATTGGAACGTGATAGGTCGAGTTATCCAAAACATGTAAATGTCCTGAGGTAAACGTGTCAACGTTATCAAAATTTCGGGTAAATAGAGGATCTATAGGAAGATGGTAAAACATGGTCAAAAACAAAAATTACCAGCATTGGCGGATCCAGAAAATTGGCAACATAGCCCTCTCTCCATTTATAGCAATGGAAATATATCGATTCTTAGAGGGGCCAGGTGCTCCGCCAAGAATTGATTATTTAGCATAGTTTAAAGGGAGGAAATCCGGTGTTGCCAAATTGCTGGATCCGCCTCTGATTACCAGTCATTCTGATTGAGCAGATTATTTGAAGAAAGGCATAACCGCCAAAATTCAAGTTTCCAAAAAAATATAGAAAAACTTGATCTCTTCGATTGTCCTTCATATTTCGGTTTGAAAAAATTACCAGTTATCTAGAACATTTTCTTCCAGTTTTTCAGAGAATTTTCTTTTCAATGGGTCAGTTGCGCTGGTCATGGAATTGTGTTTTGATGCTTGATTCTTATAGATTAGCGGAAAATAATAAGATATGTTCAAACAGCGACGATTCTACGATTTAAAGATTCTCGCGAATGGTTTATTATTTCTCTTCTCTTTAAATGTTAAATTGTTTTGGACATTCTTTACTAAGTCTTCTTTTACTTGAGAAGTCATTCGAGTCTCTTATCTGATTCTTAAAAGTCATGTTGAAATGGAGCTACAGCTATGATCAGTGCTACTAGCGCAGTGGAATGGATTATTTTGTGCAATAGGGCTCAGCGATCAGCGTATACCTCGGAGACTCTAACGCGTGGATAGAAATGTAAACCCATACCGTGGCGCTTGTAGTGCTTATTGCCTATGTGTTTGAACGACGAATTGCGACGTGCTCATTCACTTTTAGCTCGTAATTGAGATCATGCATAGTTTTTCAATAAGTTTTCCTCATTCATGTTCGAAAAATTTTACAAGAAAAGGAACATGAAGAGTTGTCACCTCTTCAGTAACTATACATTTATACAAATGAGATGTCTCTTTCAGGCGCGACATAGAACTTCGAGTCTACTTTTCGAGGTAAGGTATTTGTTATACATATACGTTATGTGTGCTTGTTATGTAAAAGCTCGTAGTTATGGACATCAGTAACGGAGCTCGGAGAACACATATTTTGGTCATGGCGTTTCCAAATTTTCAGTATAGTTTTATTTTTTCTCGGCAGAGTGAATTAATTTTATCGTTTGAAATTTTCCCAGAATATTCTGTTTACGTTAGAGGAAAGTGAATGAAATTAAAACATAACCAAATAAATAAATAAACATATATTTTTTAGTTTTCCGTCATATACTATATACCTGGAACGTCGCAAATCGGAATGGTTTCGATTTGACTTTCACGATCGAAAAGCACCGAGGAAAATTTCGGTTCACACCATATTTTTTGTCTACAAATATGACATTTTCCAGGCATTAAAACCTAACTGCCTTTGTGGAAATCAGAGTTATCTTTAACTTATACGGAAAATTTTAAATTTTACTAAACATATATGTTATCTGAACCACGTCTAGGTTCCTATAACCGAAAATTTCAATCGTCTGTTCCAAAGAACGTTATTGTGGCTTATTTCAGCCTCAGTTCGGTCCTTGCAACCGAAGAGTTTTTCCCATACAGCACTTACAGAGCAATTTACAGAGAACTTGGGACTTTTACATGGCGCCACTTAATCGAAGCACCCGATAAATTCTCGACGGAACCTACCTTTACCGCACCGTTTTTCGTATACGTAGGAGTACTGTGGTTCCAGCGGGGTTTAATCCTAACTACGAATGACTCAGTTGCCGGGCCGAGGAACCGCGTTGCAGATATTTCAAAATTACCCTTTTAATCGTGCAGAGTAAGGAGGCGAATAGCCGCACAAAACGGCAACAGCGCCCATAATTATCGCACCAGCAACGCGAACGGAGAACAGTGAGCAATGAGCAATGAGCACCAGCACTTGCATGATCTCTGATCGCTGATCAGCTGAGCATATATAATTAGTCACAGGGTTGCCAACTCGTACTCTCTGCACTCCCGTACGGAGGAAGAACGCCGTATGAGCCATCAAAAGTTGCCAAATTTAGTTAAAAAATCACGGATTCTTGGGAAAATTCGTAAATATTTTTCTTTCTATTTTTCAAAGAATTTTGTTCGTACTTTCATCTAAAGAGCCTGAAAATTTCAAGGATGAATATTCACAACTTTCCTTCAAAGTAAATCTTTTCGCAGACGAAAATTTGGCAACATTCGATTGCTCATGAGGCGTTTTTCCATAGCACGGCTCGTTGGAGTTTATATACCGCAGCGCCAATGAAAATCGACCTATCGTCATTTGAAATTTTCCTAATTTCCTCGCGTAAAATACGAATTTTCTATAAAACTTTTGCGTTTTTTCCGTCGTTTTTTTTTGGAAGTAACATCTCAGCGATTGAATCCACCGCTTCTGAAGATTACATGGAAACATATTCGTGCCTTGCAGAAAAAGTGAATATTTCAACAAAGGTGACTTGCCAACGTTTAAATGAACTTACGCCGTTTCCCCGTAGAGCGGCAACATACCCACGACCTCTCGACATCAGGAAACAGTTACCAAACAGGTACTCTTAATAAGTGCAACCAGATTCCTACTTTCGACTCCCCTCCCGCCATCCCTCCCCCGGCGAGTCAGTCAGTATTGTTTTGTGCAGCGCTCACAGGGAGTAGAGTCAATCACCTAGCTTCAATCAATTCCAAGAGCAAAATGGCGCTGGCCTGATTCCCTGAGACGTAACTTGATGCATAGAACGATCAAAATACTACGATTCAAATCAACCGGGGATTTTTAAGGGTGGAAGGGGAGGGTCCTCTTCCTTTCATTTTGACATGGAAATTTGATCCATTTTAAAAATGTAATTTTTGCTCAATTTTAGTTAGCCTTAAAAGGTTTCCTAAGTCTAGTGATACAAACATCCATGGTATGATGACTGAACTGAAGTCAATCGGTGGTTTGCAAAATTAAGAGGAATGCTGGTGGTGCGGTACTCCTACGACTTGACATTTTTATTTTTAATCAAATTTTATGGACTTTTGCAGGTTTCTGAATTTTACTCTTTCCTGAAACAAGTTTAAAGCAGATCCGCCAAAGCTGCTGAAGTAATTGAATCGTCCCAATTGCATTTTACTATCTTTTCCCATAAAAGACCGAGAGCGCTGAATGTAGTTGCCCGAGAGTTGAGAATTTTGATGATTTTTCGATCGGGGTACTCAAATGTTGCGAGAGTCGCAGGTAGATTGGATAGATAGATACATGAAGAAAAACACTTCGTGCATAGGACCCGAAGTTGAGGTCATATGGATCTCTGAAGTTTTCTGATCACGCATCTGAAAACTTGAGGTCGAGTTGCCGAAGTTCGGGTAAGACATCGAGGTACTTCGGTATGTACCGAAATACTTCAGATGAGTGACCCGAACCCTTCGGTGCATATTGGGAGTACTTCAGATGTCTGACCCGAACTTCGGCAGCTGGACCTCAAGTTTTTAGATACGTGATCCGAAAACTTCAGAGATCCATATGACCTCAACCTCGGGTCCTACGCACGAAGTTTTTTTCTCCGTTTAGTCTTTTTCGTCTATAGCTTTGTCCATCAATGCCAATAATCAGTCCGGTGAGCCCGTATAAGACCGAGAACGTAGATGTAAGTGACAGTGATAGAAATTGTCCATGGCGTGACGCGTCAGGATCGCCGGCAGACAAATCGTCACTCCTCTGACGTAAGGACGTACGTTAATTTCTACCTGAGCCCTAGAAAGCATAGAGTCATACGGAGAACAGAGCTCAAGTGGAAACTGAGATACGCCCGACGAAATGGAGCTCGGGGGCCCGGACCGCGGCCGGTGGAGGAGTGGGCAAGGCGGGATCCTCGCTGATTGCGTGTGTGTTGGGGGCGCGATCGCGAAATCGCGGGCGGGCGGGGAGTCGATTCGGGTCCTGGGTTCGGGTCCCGCCGACTAGGAAGATGGATCGTAGGGCAGGTACCCATCAGACTCTTTTCTCCACCACCGCTGCCCGATCGCCCTCCCAACTTTTATTTATTGTTTTCTTTGCTTGAACTTTCATCGCATCAGAGGAAGAGCCCTGAGAAAATAACTCGGGAAAGAGATTCAAAACTCAGGTCCGAGGGTTCCTTAGATGGATAAAGGGTCGTCCTTAAATCACCTACCCCTACACGGGGGTTAGGTGTCTTGGTTAGAATTACAGGGTGTAGGGGTTATAGAGCGGAGCGAAGCATTACGTAAAGTGTGTAAATGATTTTTTAAAAAAGAAGGAAAATGAGGCGATCCCTCTGGTGGAAGTGGGTGGTTACAATGGACAAAGGAGGTAAGTAACAGACTAACTAACGGCAACCAACAGCGGGCTGATTATTGAAATTGATAGACAAAGAAAACATAGGGGGTGTGGAGCGATCCTATAGTGATTGAAATATGTGGTTCTTATAGACTAAGGGAGAAAATGATGGACTAACTGTCGGGTGGGTCTAACTTCTCGAGGGTTGCCGTTAGGTAGTCTATTACCTACTGCCTTTGTCCATTGCAACTACCAGCTTCTACCAATAGGTTCCCTCCATATCCCTTTTGTCATCTTTGTCTATAACTTTGTCTATCAATTTCAATAATCGGCCCGCAGGATACCCTACTGTTAATCCTTCATTTTCCCCCTTTTCTCTTTAAGAACCACCCGTTTCAACCGATAGAATCGCTCCACTGTCTGTGTGTGTGTTCTTTTTCAATAATCAGCCCGCTGGTGTCCATAATCTCCCGTCTTCGATAAAGTTCGATTCACGCTCGTAAGTGAGAAACGCTCCACTGTCTGTGTGTGTGTTCTTTTTCAATAATCAGCCCGCTGGTGTCCATAATCTCCCGTCTTCGATAAAGTTCGATTCACGCTCTTAAGTGAGAAACGCTCCACTGTCTGTGTGTGTGTTCTTTTTCAATAATCAGCCCGCTGGTGTCCATAATCTCCCGTCTTCGATAAAGTTCGATTCACGCTCTTAAGTGCGGCAACAGCGGTGGCCCAGTCGTCGTGCGAATATCGGTAACGAACAATATGCGCACTGCAAGTCCTGCTTGACGCTCGGCCGGGAGATGAGCCGTTGCCCCGGTCCGTGCCTGATGCCTGATGCCTCGCGCTCGCCTTGCGCTTTTACGGGGGGTCATGTGTAATCTATTAGCGACTTCACCCATGGAAACAAAGGCTCGCGTGTTCGGCCACGCTCATGTTCGTCCGTCTCCCGAACCCGCTGGCGTAGCGGCGTCCGAGTGCCTCGCCACGCCACAGCGCAGCCCGCCCGAGCCGAAACCGCCCATCGCCCGTCGGGTCTCCCATGGGTGAACGCGGTTTTTGGTTTTCGGTCCCGCGGGCCGGATACAACCGCGTAACTCTAATTAGGATCCAGTGTGGATCCGCGCGGTTTTTTCCTCGGCGCGGCACAATAGGGTTCAGCCCCGGCCTCGGAGCTTCGCAACTTTCCTGGAGCTTGCGTCGTGTCGGGGAATGGCGAAATCGGAGGGGGCTTTGGAATTAAACGGAGGGATTCCGAAACGCAAAACTTGCCCTCTGAGTCTGCGGCGAGGGGCCCGATCATAGTTTTGACCACGATATGAGGTTGTCATCCGATTAGTTTTTAGGGGGAAAAAATTACAGATTGAGCTTCGTCACACATACAGAAGGTCCACTTTGTGACCTATAATGGTACTCTTGTATGTGAATGGCCAAAGTGCAAAAACACGTATACTCTCATTGCGGTAAAACCTCCCTCCCTTATTAAAGTCCCTCGAAAAGAAACGAGCCAACTTCATCTATAGCTTGAAAATTTTACTGATTAAAATCCTAACTGAGAAGAAAAATAATCAGAGAGGTTTTGCGGACCATAACATTGGCAGTTTTTTTTTGAAAAAATGAAGTATGAAAGGAAGTCTGCAACGACGCAGACGGATATACGTGGTTTCGCGTTACGACCGTCAATGTATCGTATTTGCTATTTTCTTACCAATACTGACGTAGAGTTTTACGAGAAACACGATGGTACCACTGGTTTCCTCCAGAACAGACTTTAAAGCTCTTAGCTCTGTAAATTAAGGCCATTATAAAGAAAATGCCCCACGCCACGATGAGAGTTCACCTCTATATATCTAGGGTGAAAAATAAGCTATGTGGACAAACGAGGGGAGGGGCAATCGCCCCTCTTTCCTTAAAATGACGTCACTGATATGATCCTTTACTAAGAGAAAAAATTCGGTCGTATGAACCGTAATTTTGATGTTACATCGGCCGCACTGTTCGGTTCAACTGTACTCATGGGTCTACTGTCCATACCTCGATCCATGCAACCGAGTTTTTATTTTGGTTCGGTTTGAAAGCACGGTTGCATGAGCCAAGAATACGATTTCTAGACGCGAAATTGCCGTTTCAAGAACGGAGCAGTGCGGCAAAACACTGTAATCAACGGTCAATATTGTTGTTTTGATTTGATTCAAAAAGGTCGTCCTTAGTGCGGCACGAAATCTAAATCAAGACAAAATGTCTCATTTCGCCTTCAATTTTGATGATACTTCAAGCACATTCACAAAGCACGAATAGTTGTATGAAAGAGCCGTGTGACTCTATTTTCCTTGTCCTGTTTTCATGTCTTGATTTCCCGCATTTCATTGCGCAAGTACCTGTTACAATTGAACATCTTTCGGAAACACAAAATGCGACAGGAACATGTAACATCGCAAAGTGAGTTGCGTGGTTTTGGAAATTTGCCGTTATGCCCGGATGTCGGAGATTGTTGTTTCGTTTTGATTGAAAAAGGTTGTCCTTAAGTGGGGCACGAAGTCAGGGCTATGGCAAAATGTCTCATTTCGTCTTCAATTTTGACGATACTCCAAGTATATCCACAATGCACGAATAGTTGTATCAAAACGCCGTGTGAGTTCGAAATCATTGTCAAATCATCAATCATCAATCGTCAATCATGTCAATCTTTGTCATCTCTTGATTTTTACCACCTCAACGGCATTTATCTACCTAGATGTCGAGGAAAGTATGACTGAGTTTTTCTCCTCCCATTGCAGTTTGGAGGACTCAAAGTAGATTCGCATCGCACGGGGGCCGAGGTTCGAATCCATGCGTCCCGGACTAATAACTTCATCGGACGCGCTAAAGTTTCAATAAGCGGGCTGACGAGTTTCACACTTGAGAACCTGTTAGCGGAGAAGATCCTCTCGTGTGGCGTGGGCGAATGCATATAAGTGAGTTCCATTACGAGGCAATTGAATTCACTTTGCAGCGATCGTAAATATGATTAGATGCATGGGCAGCGAAGGCGGGGAAGCGCTGCTTCGCGAGAGGTGGAAAGTCCGACGATACCTCTTTGTCATTTGCACGTATTTAAATCAAAACGAACACTGTCCATTATGACATGAGCCCTGTCTTGCACGTATGCTTATGGATCTCTGGGCTCATATCAGAATGGATGTAGTTCCTTTTGATTTAAATACGTCGATTTGACCGCGCCGCGGTGCTTTTCTCTTGCCCTCTCACCTCGGCCTCGGCCGGCCATTAGCCCAGGGGTGGGAGCTCCTTAGCCGCCCGGCACGCCACCAATATATATATAACTATATAATATGCTCATATGATCTGAGTCCGACTGCCCGCTCTTGAGTCCGAGGATGACCTGCACGCTCTTAGCGTCTAGCATAGTCCACGCCTGCCGTGCTAGGGAAGAACGCTGTAACCTTCAAATATTGCTGAATTTTACTCGTTAAAATACGAATTTTTAGGAAAATCTGCGAATATTTTTCTTCTGATTTTTCATAGGATTATATTCGAGATCAGATCTAAATTATAAGAGAATCTCGAGAGAAAATATTCATAACTCCTCTTATTAATGAACATTTTACTGGAGACAATTTGGCAACTCTCGAGCGTTTTTCTTTGGCATTGTAGACATCTTCTGGGTCGTATTCTGTCGAGGCAATGGAAAACGCCGTATGGGCATTCAAATTTTGTCAATTTTCCTCTTGGAAAATATGTATTTTTGGAAAAAGTTTTAAAACAATTTTCTTGAAACTTTAAATAAAATAACGAACAAAATCCTCTGAGAACTAGGAAGAAAAAATTTTACTAATTTTCCCGGAAATTCATATTTTGACGAAGGATATGTGGTAACGTCTGAGGGTTTATACGGTGATTTTCAGAAGCACGGCAGTTCTCCTCCTTAGTGAGGTCCTGTGTAAATAAAATTGCGATTAAGGGACGTTTAAGGAAAAACGTGACGCTCCAGGGAGGAGGGAGGTCGAAAATACGCCATTATGTTTTTACATGTTAAATGATAGGAACCTACGCCAAAAAAGCGTTGTGAGGGGGAGGAGGGAAAGTCGAAAAATCCTAAGCTCTAGTTTAAAATATTTTATGAACGGCCCCTTTTGGAGGTTGTTGATGTAGCATTATAAAAAGGACGAATTTCACGTAACTCCAGCAAAATTGAACCTTTTAATTATGGAAATAGATTGCAAAGAATCATTGTGACCTTCTGCTACACAAAATATACGGTAGAAAAAGAAAAAAAAAAAATCCTTCACGTACATACCGGGTGATCCGAAAGTCTCGTATCACCAGCCCCCGTCATCACCTCGCCACATAACTTTTGAATAAGTTGAGATGGAGACTTACAATTTTGCGAGTGCTCCTGGGCCAACTGAGACGACATTTGGGGGCCCCAAAATTTTAAGGGGACAATACCCTGAAAAAAGGGCAAGAATCTTAGGGCTTGCAAGGGTCGGTGTGGAACTATTCGATCACCTTATATGTATATGTTACTTCATCATTGCACTCCCTGGCGCTATATGACACTTAACCGTTATTGTCCACCATCGGAACTTAACCATTCGAGTACCTCAGCATTTTCTTTCATCCATTCTTAATTTCTGAGAGGCAAGTCATTACCACATTCACAAGGCCTGCAATTGATACCGTGGCTGAAATCCTCGTTTCCCCCGCGAAGGAACCTAACTAAATTTCAATGTTGCCAAATTTCCCTCGCAAATTGCATTTTCACCAGAATTCTGTACATTTTCTAACCGAAAATTTCACTAATTGTTCTTTTGATCTCATACGAAAATCAGACAAATTTTGGACACAAATCGCACGAGTGTAATTCTTGTAAAAAGGTTTAATTGTTTGAGTGGATTTTGCAACTTGGATTGGAGTTACGCTCTTTCATACGGGAAACGACGAAATGTGACAACAGGGCGGGGGAGAACTCTTAAACAAAGATAAATTACGACACTATGCATAGCGATCTTTTCTTATTTCTGGTACTACTCTCTTTATCTACCTCGTTTATTGCTACTATTAGGTCGGATCTCACAGTTTAATCTCGCAGCGGGTATAAATCATATTTACTTCTTCGCTTTTAGACCGACTTTTGCAAATATCTTTTTCGCTAATCTGGTCTCTCCGTGTATGGACGGTTCGTTTCCAAGGTTTGTGGGTGCATGGACTCTTTCCGTTCTTTAATTTCACCGAGCACTTATTTTCATACGCTTATTGCTCTTCTGTAAATGACTGATCAAGTCTTTGGATTTTCTTGTCTGAGAATTCGGATGATGTTTAGAAGTTTGAATAAGTTGTTTTTGCATGAGCGTGCCTTATTGAATCCATATCAACACATTAAGGATTTTTATTTTTTGTTAGCTTTCGATGATTTCCTGTTCGAGTTTGCCTATTTTTTTCCCCAACAACCACTAAGAAGTCAGGCTTTGATTTTAAACTATTTTTGGACCGCGTTTAGCAGACAGGAACCAAGCCACGTCAGCTATTGTCAAATTTAAATGGGGAATTTAATTTTTTACAAGAGAACGTTTGTGCGAATTCCTTTGAAAATTTTAAGGTATTTGCTTCACACTGTGCAGAAAATTCACTGAATTTGCACAAAAACCGCACAACCGTTTTCATGTAAACAATTAAATTTCTCACTTTAATTTGGCAACAGCTGCTGTGGCTTGGTCCCTTTCTGCATAACAAAGTCCAATTGTAAGTAATTGAATATCCGGTTTTCGTCATTGCTTAGTGAGGCTCGGCTACATGACTAGTTTTTAACAATGTTGATTTTTCATCTCAATTTTTCGAGGAATTGGCGATTCGCGCCTATTTTAGCGTTACGCGTAACGCAGCCCTAGATACACCACTCCCTGTAACGCACACGTACTCTAGGCTCAAACCTGCCACCTCGGCTAGACTGTTATGTATTTTCAGAACTTTTAGGGCATCAATAGTATTTTAAAAGCTCTAGGTAGATGGTTATTGAGCTCAATTGTCGATTGGTGAGAAGCAAGTGACGATGAACCCAAATAATAGCGGGAAATTCAAAGCGGTCGCGTAGAGAGCTGACGGTATTTAAACGAATGAAGTGATGTAGCGCTGAAGAAGCGTCATAAACAAACAACCGATTGGCAAATGATAGGTTAAGCGGATAGTTCAGCTGACGTCCGGACGAACCCGGTAATATTTAAAGTCGCCTTCACATGTTCTCCAATCTGGACGCTCACTTTTTACATCCTTTGATCCAGGGATGCCAGTTTTACAGCGCATTTTTCGATTTGCCGATAATAATACACACTTAAAATGAACTAACAGGACATGGAAAGAGTTAGCGGTATCCCCTAAAATTCCGGCATTACCTCAATTTGTTGGATGATATGGGCATTTCAAATTAATTTTAGTATTACCGCAACTCAAGTTGAGGTAGTAGTCGCAATATTTGGGTTAGTACCCTAATTTATTAGGGTACTACCACAAGTAATTGAAGATAAGAAATAAATGGATCACATTTTGCAATAAGGAACCACTATTTCTGACTCATTTTAGAGACAGCATACATGCCATCGGTTTTCTTCTGGAGAAAGCTGATTTTACGGAAGAGCAAGAGATAGTGGCTCCATTAAATGTGATGTGGAAAATGTAACCCATGTATGAAAATCGAGCTCCATTAATTGCAAAAAAACAAACTTTAAAGTGATCTTTTAAGTGAAACTTTAACATGATGCTCTTTAAAAGCAAGCAACTGATAAAGAAAAGATGACGAAAGAAACACAATAACGACGTTTAAGACGCTAAGACATAATAAGACGTTTCGACCTATTATTTCATGGATATCCTTCAGTACGGTTTGGGTAAAATAAAAACAAACAGATCAATTATACAGGTGAAAAGTCGTTTTAGAGAAGTAATCCCGTTTGAAGAGATGTCTCCGAAACATTTTATCGTCTTCTTAGATATTTTAAAAACATCTTTCAGGCGTCCTGGTGCTATCATGGCGTGCGCAAGAACATGCATAAAAACGGCGACATGGCGTTATACCTTTCCCTGGGCCCAACGAGTTGGACCATCCATCGCACATGAATGCAAACGCTGGACCGTTCACCGATATCACACGAGGGCGCCGAGATAATAACGGGCGTACTTATTTATTAACCATACGTACGCGCACGGACGCATCTGCTCATCACGAGATCATGCTCTATTGTTTCATAGAACCGTGATTTTTTGTTACCCCTCCCTCCCTCCCCCAGCTCTGTGAGTCTTGCCACAATTATCATCCGTCCTCTATTTTTTAAATGGCAGCCAACGATTTGACTTCTCTCGTTAAAAGCGAGAGAAGGAGACAGAGAGGGATTGAATGAAAGAGAGTCAATTACCGATTCCAATCCTCTGTGCGTTTTTCAGCTTTTACAACAGTTATTAGTGAAATTTCTCCGCAATGACCTAATCATCGTGCGGGACGCAGCCCTAGACCCTTTTTTTTTACAGCTGATCCTATGTATTTAACATCATTTCGAGTGAGCGCCGTAGTTTATGCACTTCCTCGTGGTCGGTACCTCTCCTGCAGACGAGATCGAAGTCATGACGCCAAGGCTTAAGTTTGCCAAACCGGGCACAATATTTTCATCATTTTCCAGAGGTAGTCGTGGTTAAAAACTAATTTTAAAAACTATTGTAAGTTACGAAAAAGGAAACCCTTTTCCTCTAATTTTCTGAGTGAAATTCAGGTCCGGTTAAATTGCCTTTACTTAAAAAAACTACTGTATCGTTCTTTGAAGCTTTTAAGACTTTTTATCACACGTGTTTAGTCTCATAAAATGGCACACAACCTTTTAAGAGTTTCTTTTTAAATTTTCGTTCAATGAAGAAACATTTATATAATTTTATTTCTCACCGATTTTACTGTAGCAAAAAAATAAGAAAATAAAATAAAAATGTTGTGCAAACAGTGTATCTTTCGGAGGGAAAATGCTCAAATGGGCTCTTTTCTCTGTAATGAGAATTCCATAGTGATACTGAATTTTAACGCGCGGTGGCAAAATCACCTGTCTGAAGTAATATACGGAAAAGAATTCCTTCAACGTAACTTTTAACGATGTTTTCAAGAGCTGTCTGTTAATTTATGAGTTTTTATCAAAGTCTTTTTAACAGTAGTCACAGCAAGGAACATTCATAGTTACACGGAGAAAAGAGTCAATTTTCTGCACTGTGTGGCAATTGCCTCCCAGGCGGTCATCATGTGCGTCGTTTAGCAAAGTATATACTTTGGTCGAACGCCGAGACCGGTCAAATAATCGAAGTGGCGTCCGGTGGTCCTCGCCTGGCGTCATCTTCCAATGCACTAATTTCGCGACGCCAATAATGCATGTAAGAAGGGGTTACTATTGACAGGCCTATTCTATCTTTCCTTGCCTTGCTTACTTTTTTGCGTGCAGTTACCTTATCAATTTGCTTTCAAGAATCTATACAGAATCTAGGTTTGAGTGTAAGAGTGAGTTGAGGAGGGGGCGCAAAAGTTGTCGACAGAAGGTGAAATCCACTGGGGAGGGCATGGCCGGATTTACCTACTTGCCGCCTGTATTTTGCCGCCCTCTTCTTATTCATTTTGAAACATTTATAAAAACCATCAAGTGAACGTGCCGGAGGAAGAAGGGTGCATAAGACGCGTTCATTCGTGTTGGACACATTTTTTGCGTAAGCCCTGTCAACACTATACTAGCAAAAGTTCACGGAACTTCGCGGGAAAGTTCAGTTCCGTAAACCTATCTCTGTGTGGACAAGGAGTTTCATTTGTAAGAAATGAACTAGAAAATTAAGATAGAACAAACATAAATGTGGTTTAATAATATTAACCTCCGCCGCCGTGCCGCGCTGACCACACTGTGTTTGGCGCAATGCGTGAAGTATTCACGTAGTCCTGTAGGCACTGTGCGTTTCACGCCGCGCCGACCGCAGTTCGCTGTATTGTGTTTGACGCAATGCGTGAAGTATTCATGTAGTCTCGTAGGCGCTAATATGTGTTACATGCCGGCCGCCGCGCCGCGCCGAGGGCTTATCCCTTTCATCTCAAGTCCTCGTCATCATTTCTCTCTGCTCTGCGCCGCTCCAGGCCAAATTACGTGTTCGGTTTCTCTCTTAACTCAACTAATTAAAGGTACGCAGTCTTTTGTATCACCGAAATACGACAAAATTAGAAATCAATGAACTCTCAGGAAATGAGAGATTTCGTCACCTTTTCTTGTTTGTAATTTTATTCTGAATCCGATTTTTTTTGTAACTGCATTTGAAAAATTGCAAAATTTTGCAAATTCACCATCGACATACTGCCGTGCTAAGGGAGAGCGCCGTAAGAACCTTCAGGCGTTGCCAAATTTCTCCTGGCAAATCACTAATTTTCGGGAAATTTTTTGAATATTTGCCCACCAATTTCTCAGATAATTTTGTTTTGTAATTTGATCTAAAACTTCTGAAAATTTCAAGGGAAAATATTCTTAATTTTCCTCAAAAATGAACATTTTATCGAAGGAAATTTGGCAACTCTCGAATGTTCATACGGCGTTTTTCCTTAAGACGCACTGGAAAAAAACACATTGGATCTAGGTTCCAGACTCTTGAAAACATTGACAAGAAAAAATACTCTTGATTCAATCAGATTTTTGCTTAAAAAAGGAAATCCGCTTAAATTGAGAGGCTTGGTTCTTGATTTAAGCAAAACTCTGATTGAATCAAGAGTATTTTTTCTTGTCGATGTTTTTAAGAGTCTGGACTCTAGATCCAATGTGTTTTTTATTCCAGTGCGGCAGTATAGTAGGACGATTATACTTCCCGACGAGACAGGATGCGTTGGCGCAACGATTCGCACCGAGCAGGCGACACCATGGATCATGGATCATAGATCTGGATCACGTAACCCGGCTGGATTTTTTGTCCTTTCCTCGGTGGCGTTTCCTCACCGCGCGCGACTTTATGTCCTCCGTGACGCAACAGATGCATCAGAAAAGTTAGCGGGCTCTCAACGCGTAGCGGCCGAGCCGGGGAGCGGGGAAGCGAGCGCAGTTTCGAAGTGTGTTATTAAATTGTCGGGCGCTATCGGCCGAATAAATCAAAGTAGTACACGCGGGTTTATTAGCTTATTGTTCGCAATTTGGCGTATTGGCAGTTCACATCTTTATCCTCCGACGCCGGACGCACTTTGGTGAGTTTGCGTCTGTTTGTCCCATTGTTGCCACCCAGGTCGAGCCGTTTTCTGCACGGATGTAGCCAGGTCAATGTAGAGTACCTGTATAGCGAGAGTATGGACAGATCGCTTCATGGAGGGCTTAGGGCCCAAAAGTGCAGCTACCCCTCTAACCAACTTCTATCGTACAAAATTTCACTGCCAGTCTGCTGATTCCAACTCTAACCAAGATGGCTAAGAATGTACATAAATGAGCGTTCTTCCGCAAAAATGAGTAAATTTATGCAAAAACTATGTCAAATACGTGCTTTATAAACGATGGTTCGTAACAATTGTATTAGTAAATCGCTCTGGATAGTTGAAATTCATAGGTTGGCTGCATTTCTGGGCCCTAACTTTATTCGCGGAGGCATCGGTGAAGGCCTGATGGATTTTTGGAGTTTCAAATCTGTCTATACTCTTGCTATACAGGTACTCTAGGTCAATGGAGCTTTTGCACGTCACGGGGATTTGCGACCTAGGTAAAACTATAGAGTACCTATATATAATGAGAGAACGGACAGGTCGGTAAAGAGATATTATTCGCGAAATTTTGCGTGGATCATAGTGCTGAAATCGCAAAGTCTCGTGGCATGCAAGAACTCCATTTTCTGGCGGTGGTCAGCGGAAGGCCGAGCAATTTGGGTCTCTTCAGTGCGAAGAGAGGAGGTCAGGGTCTCTTATAGGAAATTTTGAAATATGGACCTCGGTTAGATGCATTTAAGATGCATTTGAGGATGCACTTTGACCGCTTGCAAACGAAAGGTACTCTACCGACGATTCTTGAAACAAATCTCATTTTTCTATTTTTCTTTTAATCTTTCCTATTGTACTCTGAAATGGGGGAACATAGCAGTTTTGTTGTGCTTTTTTTTACCGTGAATTTTTTACTGTGCATATTTTTAAGGAGGTGCATATGAAAAAATGGTAAATTCTAGAGGTACTTGTTAATACTATTCCAAATTCTGGAAAGGGACAGGCTTACCTAGATTAAGCAGTGCCTAATCTTTTTTTTTCCTTTCTAAAATATTTGAGAAAATAAACAGTTCAATTTCGCGCTTTCTTGAAACGTTACCCATGCATCACAGCGAGCAAAAGTTCATCGATTTGAGGGGCAGCTTGAAAACAATGGACACACTTAAATACCCATTAAAATACATACGTTTAGGCAAGATCGTGAGCTTATTCATGACGTCGTTTTAATGTCAAAAGGAAATGACTCCGTTCTGAGGTGATCTCTGTCATGCCTTTGACTCCATGGTCTCCCCGGCTCACGAGTTGCATGAAGTTACGCCCTTTGAGTTGGCGAACCACGATAAGTCGTATGAACACTGCATATGATCCTCCCATCGTGCCGGTTCTCAGACAGGGACGTCAGGTACTCGGGCGTTATGAACTGGAAGCAAACGGTTCACCAAGATTTTTTTCCCAGTCTTAAAAGCATCATGCATGTTACGCAAAGGAGTCTATTGCTTCTCATGTCTATTATTCTGGTGATATAGGCTTAACTCTGTTTGTTTTATCTCTTCTTCCCCTTTTTTTTGTCTCCTTCCATACCTCTTTCTTATTTTTCTTCCTATTCTTCTTCTCATTTCTTTTCTACATTCCCACCCCTTTATTCTATTATTCTGCTCATAAAGGGTTTTCTATGCTTCCTTAATTTCTTCCTCTTCCTTTTTCTTATTTTTCTTCTGTAATATCTTTCCATTCTTCTTCCTATTCTTCTTCTCGTTCCTTTTCTATATTTCCTTTTCTTTTTGCTTCTCTTTCTGTTACGACCCTATTGATCCACTCACAATGTTCCAAAAGTTTGACTGATCATTGCCAACAGTTCGCCTTCAATAAGTTGGTACGCGATGTGAACAGCTCAGGAGCAGTGATAGTTGCTCGTAGAAGTCATGAGTACTCTGTAATTGCTATTTAGAGAGTTTGTTGATCTCTGAATGTGAGCTTTGATCAATTTTATTATTGATCTTTCAAAACTCTCAAACATGAACTATCCTTCATGAATAGAGATGATAAGTTACATTGTTAAAAATCGTGAAATTCAAACTTTTATCGAGTAATTTAGAAAAAAAAGAAAAAAAATTGAAAAATTTCGGTCACATCCTGAAGATTCAAAAAGGAGGGGCTTATCCAGCGTAATTACGGCGTAATTGAAAGTAGCTGCATCTTCATGAATTTCATTTAAAAATGGCAACTAATGAGTAAACTGAGCAGATCCTCGCTTTTTGAGTGGAACAAAATTGGATCCGTGCAAAACGTCAATTTCCAATGTTTAAAAGATATAATTCACTATTTGCACTCGAAACGATAAAATCTACGTCATTTTTCAAAAACGGTAATGAATGTCATCTCCTGTAATCTCGGACCCTCATGCGTAGTTTGACGCGTAGTCGTTCCCTCAGTACAACGAGCAACAGTCGAAGGAACGGTTTTCTACACTGCGATGACTGCAGTTTTTCTCATTGCAGAGCACGTACTCCTCGATCGGGGCGGTCGAGCCATTCCCATTGCGACTATCAATAATAGAGATCATTGCCATTGGTATGTCAATTGCGACTGACATTTCGTCCCTCTCGTGAAATGGAAATCACGAGAGGTATTTAGTAAGAAGAGAGAAAAGTTCGACAGGGCGATAACATCAGCGAGTGGCCTTGCATTACGGTTAAAATCAGTGAGAGGCAATGGGTACACGAGCATCGGAGAGGCTTCATTTGAAGAAGGACGTAAGCGCTGTGGATGCCCCGCAACACTTAGGTTGTTCTTCGGGGGAATCGTTGAATTGATAAAACTCCGGGCCGCCCGGACCGCGCTGGGCGCCAGTTGGAATGATTTACCGTCGGTGTGGAGTTATCTGCCGGAGGATCGGCGCTTGGTGCTGTTGGTAAAGCGTTTAGTCTCCTCTTAGCGGACATTGAGGCAGTTCAATTACTCGCGTCTTCATTGTCACTTCACCGACCATCGCGTCCAAATCTGCCGCCGCCGCGCTAAGCGGGAACGTCGTATGTGCATCCCAATGTTGCCTAATCTCATTAGTAAAATATTTAGACGCAATAGCCCGCTCCAGACGCTCAAACTAGCGGTTCAGTCTGAGGGCATCGATGTGCGCGGGTGTTGACTGTTGAACTTCAAAGGTCCGTGGGCTATTTGAACCAAAACTCCGAAAACAACTACCATAAAACATACGGCTTTCCCTCATTTTTTTGTCATAAATGTGAAAATTATACCGTTTTTTACTGTTTTTGAAAATGTTCAACAGTTAACACTCACATCAATGCCCCCAGACTGATCCTCCAATTCGAGCGCCTGGAACGGGCCATTCAGGTGAAAGAAGTCTCGTAGTTCGTTTGCAAACTTCAGAAATAACCTTTTTTTAACTCCTGACGTACCAACACTCACAGCGGGCCGATTATTGAAATTGATAGACAAAGCTATAGTCATAGAAGACGAAAGGGGTACGGAGGGATCCTATTGGTGTAAACGGTTGCGCGCTAAAGCGCCTTCATTATAGAGTGAGAATTCGAAACATGATAAGCGCCATTGGGTGTTGCTAAGATTGTGCATTTTTTTCCTCTCTACAGAAGAACATGAACGAAATAAATTTGTGCAATTGGGAACTCCAATTTTCAGCTCATCCGTAAAAACCCGTAAGTGCATAGGGAGAGCCCACTGGCTCCCCTATGTGTGTGTATACGTTGCGTTGTTTCTAAACTGTGTCAGAATTGTAGTTCCCAATAGCAAAATGAAGTCCAAATGTCTCAGCGTAGTAACTTATGACAAGGTATTTTTTTCAAATTTACTTATTTCATATCTTTTTTCTTCCATTTCCATTTCCCCTTATGCTTCTTCTCCTTCTTCCCTGTCCCAGGACTGGATTAAAGGGGGTGGCCATGCACGTGGGCCGCAGACTATGGCGGCAAAATGAAGGGGGCGGCAAATTTTGGAATCTTTTTTAATGTAGGTATCAAAAAAAGAGAGGAAAAATCGGATTCAGAAAATAAATTACAAACGATCGAGGAGAGACGACAAAATCTCTCATTTCCTGAGAGTAAAAGTATAGTAATTTCTAATTTTGTCGTCTTTCGGTGATACAAGAGACAACACCTTTAATTAGTCGAGTTAAGAGAGAAACCAAACACGCAATTTGGCCTGGAACGGAGCGGCGCAGCGGTCGGCATGAAACGCATAGCGCCTACAAGACTGCATGAATACCTCACGCATTGCGTCAAACACACTGCGGTCAGCTTGAAACGCATAGCGCATACAATACTGCATGAATACTTCACGCATTGCGCCAAAAAGTGTGGTCAGCAGCGGCCGGCGTGAGACGCATACCGCCTACAAGACTGCACGAATACTTCACGCATTGCTCCATCTGGCTCCAACACAGTGCGGTCGGCGCGCGGCGGCGGCGAAAGGTAAAATCATTAACAACATTTATGACGAATGAGAAGGGGGCGAAAAAATACAGGCGGCCCATGGGCGGCAACTAGGTGAATCCGGCCCTGCCCTGTCCCCAATTTTATGATAAGAATAGTTAGCGTTATCACTGAACTCTCCGCACTGAACTCTCATAAGGAGCGAGACTCAGTCGCGCAAGCTTACCAATAGCGCCTAAGATGTTTTGCAGTTTTGCTCCTCAACCGGCCGACCCCCTTTCTTTGGCATAAAATTGAAAAAATTTGGCAACGTCTCGATGCACATAGGACGTTTCTCCCCAACTCGGCGGTTTGGGCCTTGGCGCATCGTACACTGTGCGGCGTGGAGTACTGGAGTCACTTGACGGAACACCGCCCGGACCGAAACCGCATAACTGCAGGACGAACAGCCTGCAGATACGCGGTTCTTATACGAGGCGGCTCAACAGTGGTGATCCGATTCCGAATCGAAATCAATTACATGTTTACGGTGAATCCCGTTGATAGAGCCCGTCGCCCGAATCCGGCCTTAATCTCGGCTAATTATCTCTACACGTAGATACGCTCAGATAATTGCGCTCCCCATTGTCTTGTCTCCTCCGCCCCCCACCCCTCTTTTTACCACCTATCTTAAAGATCATTTACACATATAAATATTCTCAATTAATCTTGCTCCGACCAACGAATGCTGAAACCGCCTAAGTCGACCTGTAGAATACAGGTATCTTTACGGAGTTAAACGGTTTTAAAATCAGCCGAGTCAAATGCTTCGGCGGTCGGTGTCTTTGGCCGGGCCGATTTTGCACGTTTTCTAATTACGATTTCGTAACCTTTGGAATCGATCGAAAGGCTTTGACGAAGTTGCCGGATTTCGTGATGGAATTTTCGCACCTTGCGCTGTGTTTGGGGGGTGAAGTTGCTAATTTTCTGCACGACTTGTAAACCGTGGAGATCTAGCTCACGCCACCTCCGCCGCGTTCGACAGAAACAACGGATTTTCGTGGCGTTTTCGATGGAGTTTTGTGGTTCTTGCTCGGCACGTCGGACCTCCGAGACCTGCAATGGGTTGGTATTGTTCCCCAAGTTATTCAAATTTTACGGGCGAAGCGAGTCACTTGCACTGGAATTTCGCAACATAAATAATGGAACTCACACTTCTCTGGGCAACGTCTCTCGTTGACCTCCTGACAAACCAGGAGTGATTAAATAGTTTTAAGATATCACAAACTTTTTATAATAGCCCAGGAAATATTGTACTGAAACAAAAGAAAGAAAGAAAAGAAGATACACTGTTAAGTTCCGTAAACCTATCTCTGTTTTGACACTGGACAAGGCCTTCCATTTAGAAAAAATGAACGAAAAAATTATGAAAGAACAAACATTAATGTGGTTTAATAATTTTAACTTTAATCGCCGCGCCGCCGCGCTGATTGCAATATGTTTGGCGCAATGCGTGAAGTATTCCTACATTCTTGTAGGCGCCTTGCGTCTCACGCCGCGCCGCCGACCGCTGCTGATGCTGAACGCCGTGCGTTTGACGCAATGCGTGAAGTATTCATGCGGTCTTGTAGGCGCTAAGCGTTACACGTAGACCGCTGCTGACCGCGTTGTGTTTGATGCTATGCTTGAAATATTTATGCAGTCTTGTAGGCGCTGATATGTATTACATGCCGACCGCCACGTCGAGGGCATCTCCTTTTCATTTCAAGTCCTCGTCATCATTGCTCTCTGCGCCGCGCCGCCAGACCAAATTGCGCGTTTGGTTTCTCTCATAACTCGACTCATTAAAGGTGCTATCTTTTGTATCACCGCAAAACGACAAAACTGTAAATTACTATATTCTCAGGGAATGAAAGATTTTGTCGCCTTTTCTCGTTTTTAATTTTTTTTCATACCTACATTTAAAAAAAAAATTCAAAATTTGCCGCCATGGGCCGCGGCCCATGTGGCCACCCCCTAAATCCGGCCCTGAGCTATCTTATTAGTGACGCAGGTTAGACTATAAGAGAAAATGGTGGACTGACTATACGGTCCCTCGGGGGTTGCGGGAAGTTAGTCCGTTATTTAAGGTGGAACCCTTCATAAAGCTCTCGAAAAATTCATTGTAGCCACCTACTTCCCATTAATAGGATCACTTTATACTCCCTGTCTTTGTTTTGTCTATCGCTCAGTCTATCAATTTCAATTATCACCTCGCAGGTCTGAACTGAGCCTCAAAATAAGCTTGATCTCTTTAACAATTTTTTTTGACCTGGGGGGCGGCTCTTGGAGAGCGCGAAACATCCTTTGAGAGATAGAGCCCCTTAGCGGCCAGGGGGCGCAGCCCTTCGTTTCTAAGGTAGGCCGAAAGCTTTCACGGTAGGTCTTAAATGATTACAATGTCTCTGCGTAGGGCCAAGACGGAGAACCAAGTGCAGCGACGAAAGAACCACGATAGGTCGCGCGAGTCAGAGAGAGAAACGATCCCGCAGTAATTTTTTCCGTCTCGTCAGTCGGCGGCAGCGGTGGCGGCGGCGGGGGGGGGGGGGCAGCAGCTCCGGGAGACCGAACCGGCGAACCCGGTCGCGAACCCCGGTCGCCGGTCCGGCGAAAAATCCATACTGCTCAAATAATCATCGGCAAGAACAATTACTACTCGGCAAAGAGCGCATAAATCGTAGGCAATTACGAATTGAGACACAACAATAAACGGAAAAATCGTGTACAATGCACCATGCATCATATCCCATCACGACCCGGGCCGGGGCCGGGGCGCGCGGAGCGGGGGGCGGGGGGGGGACCTCTCACGAGTGCATGAATCATAGATGTTTGTACACGATTGATCAGTCTGTGATTGCACCGCGGATTTCGACCAGATCTTACTTCCTCATCCTCGACCGACGGATAATGGTCGGATATATTTACAGCTCAATCGAGGTAACTGGATTGTTTACTTTTCTACTGTTCTCTGACCCTCCCCCCTCCTCCCCCGGACTTAATTTTGACTCCGCGCCGGAGTCGGGGCCCTCCTACGGAAGACGGCCGTAAGTGCGCCTCGGCGTGGGCCCCGGTTTGGACGTATCCTTACGGGTGCTGGGTCTCGCGTTGGGGGGTACTTACGGCTGTCTTCCGGAGGACGGATCCGGGGAGTCGAGGTTGGTGGTTACGTCCGAAATTCGTCCGCGGGTATTCGCATTCTTTTGCATAACCGGTGGGAACTCTGGTTGCTAGACTGTGCTGAGAATGTTGCGGTTATTTTACGTTTTCGGTTCGGCGATAGAAAATAACATGTGTAATTTACTACTGGGGCCCCCTGGTTTCTACGCGGCTCGCCCCCGACATCAGGCGCTCTGCACCTCTCGTGGGTCTACATAGAAAACCAATGCCGAGATTCAAAAGGGACCTGTCTAATTAAGTGACGTTTTCTGCTCACTAGAGGATCGTTCCGTTGTACTTCTAACGTAAGGGCGTAACTCAATTTCCGCATGAGCCCCAAAATACATTGATTAACATGTAAAATATGGCTCATGAGAAAATTGAGTTACGCCTTTACGTTATAGAAAAGACGTTTTGGTATATTTTGACTATTATTAATGTGTATCAGTGGCGTAGCTTGTAGATTTTGGGGATTTGGACCCCATCCTTCCATGACTGGAAAATTTTCCGCAAAAACTCACTTCTTGTGACGAGAATTTCCTACGTTTTGAACTTCCCTTAATGAGGAATTTTTGACCATGGACATATGAACTCTTTTCCCGAAAATTGCAGAAATGGATTCTTCGTATAATAATCTAGATTTACCTTGCGTTTCGGCTTAATTAATGAAGTATTGGAGCCAAAAGACCGAGTTTGGTGTGGCTAAGTCTGGGGTCGTAGGCGCATGTGAAGAACCATTATCCGTAAGTGTCCTTTTTCTGCGGCTAATTTTCCGAGTCCAATTTTGCGTAAGTATAGCTGCAGTGGTAGCAGAATCAGTCTTAAACCGCTGAAAACTGCTAAGTCATTAAATAACGCTTTTTGTAAGTCTTGAATACTTTGATAGCAAAGAAGATTTTTCTTATTTCTTCCCACACAGAAGTAATTAATAGACTTCATTTTTGGAAAAGTACTCATAAGTTCAGCATTGAAAGGCAATACCTAAGGGCACCGGTCCTTTTCCGGAATAAGGCCACATTACGGAAAATTGTAAAAAATTCCTCCCTCAACACTGTAAAAAGTGTAAGTTTTACCAATGGTCGTTATACATTTTAGGGTTTGATTTAAGTTCCGACGTAAGTCACCATCAATGGCTAAAAATTAATAATAAAAACTTCAAATGCGTTTTTATTTCAACGCGATTTTTTCATAGGGGCCTTTTTTCCGAAAAGCTCCTAATTTTATTACACAACATGGCGACCTGGATAGGTACTGGAGTGGCAGGCACGGAGTGGGGCAGGATTGGGAGTCCCGTCCAGTGGCGTGGCGTGCTTTGCGATATATCGATGGATCTGCCATATTTAAACGTATGGAAAAAGATCGATATTCAGGGTGTTCGCAACGAACATCTTAATAATCGATTCTTCGCCATACTTTCGAATGGGGAAATATCGATAATCGACCATTCACGCCACCCCACTGATCCCGTCCGTCCCTTTCGACGCTGACCCCGTGAGCCGTGATCGGAGATGAGCACCTGCTATCTCTACCCTCTTGAGACGAAACCCCGTAACTCCGCTGCAAATCCCATACAAATACGCGGTTTCTGCTTTAGATCTTACAAGAGATGTGAGTATCCGAGCCATGATTCCATTTCAGTCCGGTTCCGGGCCGATGCGCTACGTGTTCCCACAAACTGTTGGTTCATCATTTTTTGGACTTGTTCTCGGAATATTTTGTGTTCTATATACATTTCTGTTTACGAGAACACAGAATGGCGGATATGTAAATGCGGGTCAGTTACGCTCGTAAAGTTGCGTTGAATCTAATAGATCAGCAAGCAGAGGTAGAATTTCAGTTGGATGTTAAGAGGAGGGAGCAAAATTTCGAAACATTCCGAAAAAAGCCTAGACATTTTTGTGAATTTGCCAGTCTTTCACCAGATCAAACATATCAACTTTTGATCAACATTCAAGTTTTGAAGGAGGGGCCAGTGCGCCACCGGAAAAGGCATAAATTCACCGAAAAAGAGTCGGGTGATTTTGACACACTTAGTCCATATTGGTGTTGTGCATCACCGTGTTGGTGCTGCACAGAAAACTTATCGGAGTTGTGTTCGAACGAACTGGTGTTGCACTGGTTCTACATATTATACCGCATTTTTGCATAGCTCAAGACTTGGATCACTGCACACAGCAAGTCTATCTGCATGCAAACTTCAGAGTAAACCCTCTATTTCCTGTAGGATGTGTCATGTTTCTTTGCCTCTCCCTTATTTTTGGCGATGCTTGAGCAGATACGTTCTTCCTTAATAATTTCTCAGTATAAATAGACTTTTTCTTCAAAAAAAAAAAAAACTTAATTAACCTATTTAGTAACTTCGTGAAGTTTTACTTCGTAGAGAGCCGTAACCAGAAATCCATTGGGGCACAAGGCCATCGGCACTGAAACATACCCTGTTTTTTGCGTTTAAGGACATTAATATTTTCTGCTTATTTATCAGAATCAACATCAGTGGGTTGATTATTTGGATTGACTGTCTGACCATTAGCGTCTCATCTGTCTATCAAATCTGTAGACAAATGAGACAATTGAAAACTGGAACAATTCTGCCGAGGACATTGCAATGCGCTAAGGAGGCATGTTTTAGACTAACTAACGGCAATCCAAGCGAAACCCTTCAGTTAGTCCATCGTAATTCCCCTCAGTCCGTAAGAACCACCCGCTTCAAATAATTGGATCGCTCTAGGTATTTCTTCTATGTCCTCTTTGTCTATAGCTTTGTCTATCGATTTCGATGGACAGGACAACCTGCAGAACACGATTCTGCAACGGGCGCGGGTGACTTTACGACATGGAAATGTGAACGCGTTAAAGCTGATCAGATTTGACGCACGGATCTGTTTATTTTCTTGTTGAGTGGGTAAGGAGCTCATAGGAAGTATGGAATAATGCGGCTGGCAATGAGATAGTAGTATTGAGTGAGCGCGGTATGTGGCCTTACCCGGATTAGACACACAGTGCCACCAGTCTTGGAATCGTTACTTACGCTCACCCTTAACTTCCTCCTCCTCCTCCTCCTCCTCCTCCTCCTCCTCTCTCCTTCCCCCTCCTCCTCTCCTCCCCCTACGCCCAGCCACTCCGCCTTATTTAATGAATATTTTATTAACGGATACTCTCTCAAAGTGTAGGAAATCAGACCAGAAACTACGTGTTTCCGTTCACTCTTAGCTCTTGCGGTCCTTGATATGTCGGTGTGCAGGAAATGTAGTCGCTCAAAAAAATATCTTGACACCCTGGGCCCCCAGTAGCGCAGTGCAACGAACATATAGAAATCATTTTCAATTCGATTCAGTCAAATTGCAATTTACCATGACATTGCAATAATTTTACACAATTTGGTCATTGAGTCCTGATTATAAACACTCAATAAATATATTCCATGCTTGAAGAAGGTAGGCAATATTCGATGCAAAAAAATTATAACTTATTTCAATTTTATTGAAACAAATTTCAATAGGAGGTCGAGCCTTTTCCAGCAATGATAATACAATTTTACCATTTGATTGCAACTACTCCCAATCTCTGCTTTTTGGGGTCGTGTTTCTAGTGAAATTAACACGATTGCAAAAACCAGGAAGGTAACAATGGTGTTAAAACTTTAAAATAAACTCAACAACATAAGACAGTTTCTGCGGCTCGCGTAACTTGCATTTTACATATGCATTGGCAATTCTTTGCTCTTCTGATATAAAGGCGCATCTTGACTTCCACATGAGCCCCAGAAATCATGGATCCATATGTAAAACAGGGCCCACGTTGATATTAAGATATGCCCTTAAGTCATAGAGGGGCGACGAGTTGAGACGTTTGGGCAAGAAAAGCCACTACATTTCTACTATCGAGTGATTTTTTTTAATATTTCGCCCAGAGAATTGTAAAATAATTGGGTATGTTCAGTAAAAGTTTCAACGAATTACATACATATATAATTGCTTTGATCATAATGGATGAAAGTTAGCGTAGATTCTGAGACAGCGATTTAATTCTGGCAAGATTGTAACACTATAAACACACTATGCATAAGCTTCACCCTTTATGATTGATACTTATCGAGCAAATAGCCTGTCTTGAATCGATTTTTTAAAATGAATTCAAGTGGAGGACAATCAGTGTGCCTGATGGTGAGCAATGCCTCTGATTATACATAAACATAAATTGCTTTTATCTGTCATTTAGAAATGAGGCCTTTTGCTACGAGATATACCTTCAGTTTACTTTTCATTCGAACTGTATTTTGTTTTCTGTACCCTCGCTCTCCAAAAAAAATAAGCTTTCACTTTTTAATTTCCGTCGGCTGGCATGGCACAGTATGAGTTATAATCACAGCCATATACCAGGTCCTGACTTGGGAATCTACAGCCACCTGTCGCAATATGTCACTCAAAATCCCATGATAATTAAATACCTGAGACCTATAACTCTCCTCTCCGGCTCCGTTGGTATGAAATGTTTAGATTCCAGCGCAGCTCGGCTGAATCGCCGAACCATCGCTCATGAACCGTAATCTACTCCAACGGTCAGTTTCTCACAGAGACCTCTTCTGGTACCCGGGTTCGCCCTCGTATTATTGAAATGAAAGTTCTCTCCAACTGGTAAACCGGTTGATGTCAACGCAAGAACTTACGTAAAGGAGTAACTGCTTATTTTAGCGAGGATCAAAATCATGATTGTGTACTCCTTTTGCATTTCCTTGCACGTTTTTTGTCTCCCATCTGGACCAGAGTTTGACCTGAACAAGGGATGAGAAAGTATACTGAACAAATTTAGGATGTTGGATTAACATCCTGGTTGATAGAATATGTGCGACAAAAACGTTTGTGTCAACTACCCCTAATGTTAATTTCACATACTGAGAATGTTAACGTGATCTGTCCCGGTTTTTTATTGTGTTGTTGGACTGGCGTGTAATATATTGCATCAATTAGGTGAAAAATCTAGGCAGGTTTTGACTTTTTAGCCAAAAAAGATCGATAACCCCTGCGCGTGAGCCCAAAGAATCATCTTCAAAATAATTGCAAAATTCAGAAAAAAATAAGTAGGATTTTTTTCAAGAAAACACGTTTGAGTCGATAAAAAGACTTTTATGCTGAATGCAACGTTTTACGAGTATTCCAAAAAAAGTTCTCCTTTTATTTCTCTGAATTTTGCAATTTTTTTTGGTAGAGAACCATCAAACTCCTGTCGGGAGTCAAATTCGGAACATACTGAATATACAGCCAGTGCTACAACCACTACACCAGGAGGTCGACGAACTGGGGTGCCTCATCCGTAACAAATAAATGTCTTTGCCGTGGTGTTATTCCAGAGGCGGGCAGCTTAAAAATGCGCCCGTTTCTCACCCAGATGGCAAATCAGGAACAATTTTTTTTTTACTTTTTCGGTGCGTTTACGTGATTTTAAATTCATTTTTTGACAAGCAAGTCTTCTCTTCATTCCAGCAAAAATCTGCAAGAAACCCACTAAAATTTTGCGCAAACCCAGTCGTTACGAATCATGTGCGCCTACCCAGTCGTTATAAATCATGTGCACAAACGTTATGCAACCAGCTACGCACCCCCCCTCCCCACCCAAGCTGAAAGGAATCGCGGCGACAGGTGAGGGAGGGCACACGTAGACGGATCTCAGAACCAGGTAAACATCTCAGTTAACAGTTGCGTCTGCGCACAAAGTGCCAGGCAAAAGGGGCACGCAGGGGGGGGGAGGGGGAGACGAAGGGGCACGCTGAGTTGGTCCCCCATAAACAAGAGCGCTGAATAAATCTTGATCGACAAGCGAAATGATGTGTTTATAGAGACCCACGACCCCGCACAGTGGATGAGCAGAAAGTGGATCAGAGGGCACCTCTTTCTTTAACGATTTGAGTTATGAATCAACATATTAACCGAGCGCAATTTATGGATCACGGCGGGCCACGGATCGAAGCATCGTTGCCAACGTGACGTCAGCGGATACCTCAGCTTTACTAAGGAAAAATCGCGTATCTCCCGTGGAGCTCCTATGGAGATCCGTGGTGTTTCCTCAAACTTTCGAGTTAGCGGCGAGATCTGGCGTGGCGCTACGGTGTGGCGCAACCTGGCGCTTAGCTGACTCCCCCGCATAACCTCTCGTTCCTGGTATGACTGATTTCGAACATCCTCGTTCCATCCATCCGCCGTGGTGGAATTTTTTCTCACTACACCTCAATTTATACATTCGACAGTCCAAAACCAAAGGGCGACGCCTGCAAGACCTGTTGAGAGGCCGCTCGTAAATTGTGTTTCACATAAGAGGTGAGGAATTCTGTGCCAACGAGGTATATACGTGGCTGAAATATGTATGAGACGCCAATTTTTTTAATAACTCTGCCCCCTGGGAACCCCTGGAGATTCGTGTCACTGCCAACTTAATGAGAATTATTGAGAAAGTTTGAAGAAAGACAATTCAGGGAAAAAAATTGAAACAACGATGGCAATAATGGGCCCGTTGCAAACTTTTGCTAGAGCAAAAATAAGAGTTGTTCCTTAAAGATAATGTCTCAAAAATCACAATGAGCGAATCGGCAAATTATGGAATGCACTCCTAACTTCAAAATCTGCGTGAAAACTTTGTGTTTTTTTAAGCTTCCCGCCTCAAAAAGAATACTACGGCACAGGTGAACATCTCCTTGGAGGGACGTTCCATTCAATTCCTGCTCAACATAGCCGATGCTACCGCGCGTAAGTTGAGAAGAGCACGAGGTCAATCAAGGCGGATATCTATCAGCTCGAAAAACGCAAATTTATTATGCAAATTGTGAAAGTTAGTAGTGCATTTCAGACTTTGCCGTTGCGCTCATCGTGATTTTTGAGACATTTCTCATAAGTAACAACTCTTATTTTTGCTCTAGCAAAAGTTTGCAACAGGCCCATTTGAGAGGAGGATTAAACAATTGGACTACATTTACCAATGAGTAACTAATATTTTAAGCTCTCGCCGTATCCTAGTGGAGCGGAATAAGTGTAATCCAGGAATTTCTCATTATCAAAAAATTAATTTAAGTAACACGATTTTCTGTTTAAAATTCGTATCGTCAATTGCCGTTACCTTCTTTCCTTTGGGATTGGAACCATTCGAGAATGTCACGTATAGGAATTTCATCTAGGCTCCTCAGTTAACAGAAGAAACATTTTACAAATAAAACAATACACTAGCTGAGATGCCTTTTTGAAAGATAAACTTTGCATTTGAATAATGCGCGGAGCGTAGCACAATGGAAGAATAATCGAAGTTGGGTTCGAACCCAACATGCAATTATTTTAACTCTGCGGTGGGCCGGGTTGCATACGCTCAATTTTGCAGGAGAAATCTGAGATCTGCCCGCGGCTCTCGCGATAGAGCACAGGTGCAATTAGTGTTTTTCTCGAGCGTAACGTTCATTTCGGTCAACGGTTTGGACGCTACTGTCGCAGATTTTTAAGTCGCTATTTTTACAAACTGAGATGCTTTCAAAAAATTGAATTGAACATAGCAGCTATTTTAACGTAAATTTTGTTTGCGGCTCAGCTTCTCGGAGTCAATTTCTCTTCATTTGAGAGGGTAGGCAATATGCGCTCCCAAGAGTTTGAATAGTGGTATCAGAATTTCTGGTCTTTTTTATACGTGTTACTATTGCTTTTACCCTTATCACACTAAGTAAACAGAAAAGATTGTACTGCAGAAATTTTGCGTGCTTTTTAGATAGGTTTACTTCCTCCTCTTGTTTCTCCTATTCCTCTTTTCATTCAATTTATATTTCTTCTCTGCACTTTCTTCTTCCTTTGCTTTTTATAATCCTCTCCTACCGTTGCTTTTTCTTCTTCCTTTTCTTTTACCTTCCTCTCTCCTTGACATTCTCTTGATATTCTTCTCTCTTCACCTTATGTTTTTTTCCATTTTTCAGTTTCCCTATGCAGAATACAAGCCTTTAATAAGCAAAAAAACATAGAGTTCAGGAAATACAGGTCGAGCCCAAAAATGGTAATCGATACCCCTCCCTTCAAATTTTTATGTCGCGATTCTTACAAACTGAGATGCTTTCAAAAAGATGAACTCGACACCTGAATAATGCACCGAGCAAAAAACAATTGAGGAATATACGAAGTTGAATTGGACACAACATGCAGCTATTTAACGTTAAATTTTGTTTGTGGTGCAGCTTCTCGCATTCAATTTTCCTTCATTTGAAAGGATAGGCAATATGCGCTCTCAAGAGTTCGAATAGTGGTATCAGATTTTTTGAGGAATGTTTGCAGTGGTTAATCATCGGTATCCCTTGCACGGGTCTAATATCAGTATAAGTAATTGAACAGTACGAATGGACAGTACGAATGAACAGTACGAATGAACAGAACATTTTCGAAAGACCTCGAAAACGACCTTAAAATGGATTCGTATGAAACTCGGTTGGACAAGGTTAGTGTCGAGAGGAACGGAGAATGAGGCTAGACGGAGGCAAGGAACGTTAAATTTTGTTTGTGATGCGGCTTCTCGCATTCAATTTTCCTTCATTTGAGAGGGTTGGCAATTTTCGCTCTCAAGAGTTCGAATAGTGGTATCAGATTTCTTTAGGCATTTTTGCAGTGATGAATCATCGGTATCCCTTGCACGGGTCTATTACCAGTATCAGTAATTGAACAGTACGAATGAACAGTACAAATAAACAGTACGAATGAGCAGTACATTTTCGAAAGACCTCGAAAACGACCTTAAATGGATTCGTATGAAACTCGGTTGGGCAAGGTTAGTGTCGAGAGGAACGGAGAATGAGGCTAGACGGGGGCGGGATGGGGCCGGGGGTTGTTGGGCGGTTTGGCGCTTGAGGCTTAATTATTTGTAACATGAAGACATCAGAATAAAATAGGAAGTTAATATCATTGGTGCAGAGCTGAAGATAGTGCAGGCTGTAACATTGTGGTATCGCGTGTTGGCGAAGATTAGCCCGTGCTCCATCACTCGCTCCCGCCGCCGCCACCGCGGCAGTGCCAGGTACACGGCCCGACTTAACCGCATGTTATCTCTAATTACTCCCGGCTCAATAACCGCTGCGCCTACGTATGTCATGTATGCAACCGGCAATGCTCCCCGCTACAACCTCTCGCTTGCCATTTCTCCGATTCCCTTTTGTGCTCTATTGCTGAGATGTCAGCGAGGTAAGGCGGGGGAGGTTTTTCTTTTTCTTCCATTTTATGCTTGGTTACTCCACAGGGTGTTCCAGTGGAATTCCTGAGGATGATTTTTTAGCTCAAAATAAGAGTTTGTTCCTCATGGACATGGTTACTAAAGTTAAACCCTTATTAGAAGCTATATGGCCCGTAAAGTTTTATGAATACAGTTCCTATTTTTCTGGATTTTTCCTATTTTTTTAGGTTCTGGATTGGGTCCCCCCAAGCAGAAATCGTAGAGGACGCCCTACCAAACCGTGGATTGAGGGAATAAGGCAGGAAATGAGGAGATGCGATCTGCCGGAGGAGCTTTGGCTGGATCACTATCAGTGGCGGTTGGGTGTCGCAGAGCGCACAGAAGCGCTATTATAGCGACTTGTTAGTTAGTTATATCCTATTTTTCTAAAAAAAAAAAAAAAAAAAAAAAAAAAAAAAAAAAAAAAAAAAAAATGAGGACAGTTTTGTGCCTTTATTTTCTTGAAAATGTATAGCTGAAAGATATTGTTAGGGCCTTAATTCTATAAAGTTTCAAAATTATATTGCTTCCAAATTTTCTATTACATCCCAAATCGAAAGTAGAGTTTCATTAATTAAGATTTCAGTCCGAAAAATATAATGGTATGGGCAATCTAATATTGAAAATTCATGTGATTTTCTCTCTTCATCTTCTGTCTTTTTTTCAGTGTTTGCTGGGGATGGTCCATGCAGTTTCCATTCGTTTTTAAAGCAGTATGTGATGTATTTTAACGCAGCCTTTATTGGTTCACAAGATGCGTCTTTCGTCAAGTAGTCCTTCACCCTTATACTTGCAACTTGACGTTTTCATTGATTAGTATTAAAGTTATGGCTGCTTCATAACGGTCAATGACATCTCAAGAATCAACCGGACCACATTTTGCAACAATGAACTATTATTTCTGTCTCAATTAAAATACAACTTTGGTACTATTCCTTTTCCTATACAGATAGGTGCTTTTATGATAGAACCAGAAATTGCAGTTCCTTATTGCAGAATGCAGTCCAACTCTGGGCCAAAAATACAGCTGTAAAGAAAATATTGAAGCTATCTTCACTACATATGAGAAAGTCCTGTTCATTTCTTTATGGGTCATACACCACCTTAAAACATGCGATGTTTCAATTGCCACTTGTTTTTTAATGAATTTATCCCCCCCTCTCCCCTCTCGTGTCTCGCCTCTCCCCTAACTTTCTCACACCGCACAGTGGATCGAGTCAATAAGGGAGGTCGGACATGAGTTTTTTTACTAAAACAGCAAATTTTGATGTTATTTCGTCACAATTTAAATTTTGAGAGGTGCTTTGAGAAGAAAATTTCACGAAGAAGCCAATCGACCCACTTTTAAAGCCTCAAAGTTTTGTATAAACGGAGTTATAAGCGTTTAAAGTTTCCAAATTTTATCCGACCTCCCCTTTTGACTCGCTCCATTGTGCACCGTCTGATTTTGACGCTACCACTCACTTCAAACAGGCAGTAAATACGCGTTTCAAGATCCATGACTCACGATCCAAACGCCACGTATGAATACTGAGATAAACAAATAAAAACCTGAGCACTCAATATTCTTTTCATGATGGAGACGTAACCTGCGTTTCCAGGAGGGGAACCCACCGCGCGGACCCGCCCAGCTCACGCGACTGAAAGAAGGCCGCCGCCGCGGTGAAAAGACACCAGGACGCCGAACAAAGAGGTGCACCCGAAAGGTCAATTGATTTAAAAAGGAACTCATTATTTGGGCGCCAATATTGTTTACTCAAGGAGTAACACCGCACTCGCACACTCGCTTGCATTCAAAGCCGTGCGCGAGGATCACGGCACGGTTAACCGGAGCCACAACAATCGCAGAGTGTGATGGGACCACTCAAAGCGTGCTCCTCCATCTCTAACCATGTATTTACATCCCCTCGTACTTGAATTACACAGTCAGCTGTCTTTTCTGCATTCTGCGTAAGAGTGAGGGGAACATAGTTTCCTTGCGTTAGTTCCAAAACATTCTGACCTTCCGCAAGAAAAGGAACCTTACAGCCGTTATCATAGTGCACTCCTTAATTATTGGATTGCATTTTGCAAAAAGGAACCAAGAGCATTCCAATGTTGGTAGGCTTGTAAAATTTACGATCTCTGTAATAAAAATACTGAAGTCATGCAAAAAATTAAATTTACAAAGGTAAGTTTTGTCTTGAATGTATTATTTATTGGGAGTAAATATAAAACGTGTTAAGATGATCAGTTTATATTTGCAAGGTAAAAAAAGTTGCACCATCTCAGTGAAATTGGAATGTTCTTGGTTCGTTTTTTCAAAATGCAATCCAACTAGTTCAGCTATTTTCATTAGAATGAAGATCTTATATCGTCAATATTTTTATTCATTAAACCCTTAATGCCTTGAGTTTATTTTTTAAAATGTTTTATATGTGTCCTGTTTTTTGAAGTCTTTGAAGACTCCTGAAAGTAAGTAGTTGAAAAAAATTAGGGTAAGCGCAAAACGCCTCGGGGGGTTGGATTGCGAAGCAGCCCAGGAGCTACCCCTTATAGTTGTGCATGTAAAACATTAGTAATTTTCAAAACATAACTCAACGTCCATACGTAAGAACAGCTTTCACAACTCTGTCTGGCACTCTGCTACACCTATAGCCACCTCCTATTCTCTTATACTGCCGTGCTAAGGGAGAACACCGTATGAACCTTTATAGGTTGCAAAATCTCCTTCAGTAAAAAACGAATTATTCGGGATAATTTCCCTCAAAATTTTCAGGCAATCTTGTTCATAGTTTCATCGAAGATCCTGGAAAATGTCAAGGAAAAATATGCAGAACTTCTCTCGAAATACATGTCCTATCAAGAGAAATACGACGACTCTCGTATGTTCAAACAGCGTCCTTCTTTAGTTCGACAAAATGATCTTTCTGGGAGCCGGCTCCCCCTCATTTCTTTTAAAACTCCTTCTCACCATCCTTTCACCAGGCGTCCCCTCCGTCTCCTTCCGGATGGAGCCCGATCAAGGACCTTCTCCGCAAGAAGAAACCCAACGTTGAAACATGCAAATATTCCTACTGAAGCTGGCAACCATGACCTAGGAACGGGCCTTGAGCAGATTCGTGCATTCGCAAGCTTCTATCAATCAAGCTCGGTCTTGCATCGAGCTTTTTCCTTCCCGTTTTTCTTTTTCTTCCTCCTTTTTTTCGGGGTGCATGTTTCGTCCTCCCAACTTTTGCCTGGCAACTTCATCGACTCCGCTCACCCGGCTCACCGTTGTCTCTCTAACGAGGAGCCCC
>NW_017553907.1:1710323-1759644 GCF_001854935.1 Bemisia tabaci
TCCGGCCCTCCGTTATTTCTAATGAGTCGGATCGCCCTCACTAACCTATCGACCTGTTGTTCTTCTTTATCTTCGTTTCGTCGCTTTGCCCCTCCCCCACCCCCCATCCTGCCTCCGGGCGATTCCTCCGAACCCCCTCAAGAAACACAGCCCGCAACTTTAAGCGCATTAATTGGAGCGGCGTTGAATGATCTGACTCCGAGCGTTACTATCGTTAAAAACTCTCTTTTCCTGTAAAAAAAGAAAGAAAACAAATCATTAATAAAAAAGAAGAAAATATAGGTATCGGCACCCCTGAACTACTGCCGTGCTGAGGAAGAGCGCCGTATGAGCATTCGAGAGTTACAAAAATTCTTCTAGTAATAAATGTTACTTTTTGAGGAGATTTATGCTAATGTTCCTTTGAAATTTTTGAATACTGTTGATCGAATTGTGAATGATGTCCTGGAAAAACTTGGGAGAAATTTATCCACAAGTTTTCCAGGAATTTCGTCTTTCATCGAAGGAAATTTGGCAACGTTTGATGGCTCATACGGCGTTTTTCCTGAGCATGGCAGTGAAGTATATTAATTAAATGGAGTTCTTACATGATCGTGTGAGGGATTTGCAATTTAAGTACTTTTCCAATGAGAAATTTCGCGGGAAACAAGATGGTGCCACTGGTTTTCTCTGAAATCAGCTCAAAAGCTCAAAAAAGCTCTCAAAGTTGATGCTGTGAAGGAAGGGATCATCCACGCTGCGGTAAAAATCGACCTGTATATCTAGTCAAACTCTCCATGCACGGATAGGAATCAAATGTATTGGCAGGATTGGTGGGGCTCCAACTTGGGATTCTCCAAACAAAGATTTAACCCTGCTGCGGGCTGATTATTGAAATTTATAGACAAAGCAATAGACAAAGAAAACAAAAAGGATATGGAGGAATCCTATTGGTGGAAGCGGGTGGTTGCAATGGACAAATAATGTAGATAATAGACTAACACTAACGGGAGCCCACGAGAGACCCGATAGTCAGCCTATCATTTACCCCCTAAGTCTATAAGAACCACCCATTTCAACCAATAAGATCGCTCTATACTCCTTATGTCTCCTTTTTCTATAGCTTTGTCCATCGGATTTCAATAATCGGCCCGCTGGCGTATTTTCTCCTTATCTATGCAGAAAATTTAACTAGATATAGAGGTGTACTCTCAGCGCAGTGTGGAGGATCCCTTCCATTTTGGCCTCGCCATTTTGGTTTTAAGAATTTTCTTTGAGCATGAAAGTCGATTTCAGAGAAAACCAGTGATTCTCGCGAAATTTTATAAGTGGTAGGAAAAGGGTTCAAATCGTAGATACTTCATACATGCTGGAGCTCCATTGTTCTATCAATGCTTGATCGATGCACTCGATGTACCGATGCGCAATTTACTCCATTTCATAGCATGCCACTTTTTCAAAAACAAGTTGAATAAAGTAAGAGCGTTGTCCTTGTGCCAAAAAACAACGCAGGATTTCTCTGAGGTGTTTTCCTTGTTCTTCCGCACGTTACGCGAAATATGGTTTTTGAATTTCTAAAAGAACAATCGGGGTAAGATATGAAAAGCTTTTCGTAATCTATATTCTAGATACGAACGCACAAACAGGGCCGGATTTACCTTCTTGCCGCCCATGGGCCGCCTGTATTTTGCCGCCCCATCTCATTCGTTTTGAAACATCCATAGAAACCGACAGATAAACGTGCTGGAGGAGGAGGGGTACATAAGACGCGTTTACTCGCGTTTGGCACATTTTTTGTGAGAGCCCTGTCAACGCTAGCAAAAGTTCACGAACCTTTGCTCGAAAATTAAGTTCCGTAGACCTATCTCTGTGTGGACGATGCCTTTCATTTATAAGAAAAGAACGAAAAAATTATGAGAAAATAAACATGAATGTGGTTTAATAATTTTAATTTCCGCCACCGCGCCAACCGCACTGTGTTTGGCGCAATGCGTGAAATATCCATACAGTCTTGTAGGCGCTATGCGTTTCACGCCGACCGCTGCTGACCGCGCTGTTATTGACGCAATGCGTGAAGTATTCATGCAGTCTTGTAGGCACTATGAGTTTCACGCCAACCGCTGCTGACCGCACTACGTTTGACGCAATGCGTGAAGTATTCACAGAGTCTTGTAGGCGCTAATATGTGTTCCATGCTGACAGGCGCGCCGAGGGCTTCTCTTTCCATCTTAAGTCCTCGTCATCATTACTTAGCCGCTCCAAGCCAAATTGCGTGTTTGGTTTCTCTCTCAACTAGACTATAATGGAAGGCGCTGTCTCTTGTATCACCGAAATACGAACAAATTAGAAATTGCTATACTTTAACTCTCAGGATATGAGAGATTTTTGGCCTCTCCTCATTTGAGATTTATTTTCTGAATCAATTTTTTTTCTTGATACCTACATTTGAAAAATTTACAACATTTGCCGCCCCCTAAATTTGCCGCTATGGGCTGCGGCCCATGTGGCCACCTCCTTAGTCCGGCCCTGCGCACAAACACAGACAAAATTACAAGACACACGAAATTGCATTGCAGGAGTATAGAATATTACATTCTCAGCTAGATACTCCAGTTGTTTTTTTGTTTTTTGGATTAATAAGATTTTTTATGGAGCTCTAATAATAATTCGGACAGCATTTTGCAATTAGGATTTTAGCTCTATTTGGCCTATCATGTTATTTTAAAAGCATCTATCTGCAGAGGGAAACTAGGGAAACCGCATTATTTGGGTTGGTAACTTAATTTATTGGGGCACTACCACAACTAATTGGGGTTTTACCACAATTATTGAAAATGCCTCACATCATCCAACAACCCCCTACCTTTTTCCCGTGATAATTATAATTATTATAGTAGAGATTATATTATAATTTTACACTGATAAAAAAACTCCGGCCGTGGAAGCCGCACTTACGGGCCGTGTACTCAAACGTCCACGTTCCGGGCTCAGAGGCCGAAAGTTCCGGGTATGGCACCCAGAGCAGTCGAAGCTTCGGCTCTAGCACCCGGAACTTTCGGTTTCTCAGCCCGGAACGGACGTATGTCTTATATAGACATACGTCCCGTATGTCCGTATGCCCGTATGTCTTGGCTCCCAGTCAGCACCGCAATATTTTTAAAACATTTTTAAAACATTTTTGACATTATTTTGTAATTATTTTTAAAACATTGTCAAAATATTTTCAAAATTGCTACATGTTAACTCCATGTACATATTTTTAAAATATTTCCAAGGAAAATTTTAAAAATATTTTCAAGGAAAATTTTAAAAATATTTTCACGGAAAATTTTAAAAATATTTTCACGGAAAATTTTAAAAATATTTTCAAAATATTTTATCGAAAATATTTTACCGGAATGTTTACCTATTTGTATACCATGCGCGCTCTATCAATGGTTATTGACAACACTATTCCCATCTGTATACTCAGCGCGCTCTGTTAAGTAGATGTGGAAGTACAGGCAAATTTCGTCATTTTCATAGTACTGCAATTTTATTACATTTGAAACATGAAATACACAAGTACGGAACATTTTAAACCACTTACCTGAATTCCTGCGACGTTTAGGAGCGTAAAACACCCGGACGCCCTCGTGCGGACTGGAACCTGGGCCGCGGGTTTGGTAGCCGAGCACTCTAGCCACTGAGCCACAGAGAGCTCATGGTGGGCCGGGTTAAAATCACGCCTGTTAAAGCATGCGTTGCGTCAGTGCGCGGCTCGTTCCTGTTATTTGTTTTTTCGATCTCACGTAATAGGTACTTACATTAAATTTATACTAATGTAAATAACACCTCATAATAACTAAAAATAAGGACTTGAAAATATTTTTAAAAAATATTTTTAAAATAATTCAAAAATATTGTTTGTAAATATTTTTTAAAAAATACTTTAAAAATATTTTCAAAACTTTTTTATTAATATTTTAAAAATGTTTACATACAATATTTTTGAATTATTTTCAAAATATTTTCAAAAAAATATTTTCAAAATATTACTTAAAAAAGTTTTGAAATATTTTTGAAAATAGTTGGAAAATATTTTTTAAAAATTATTTACGTGACAATATTATAAAAATATTTGTATGCTTTCATTTTATAAATAATTACATTAAATATTTTTACAATATTGCTATGTAAATTATTTTTTAAAAGTATTTTCCAATTATTTTCAAAATTTTTTAGCAATGTTATTTAAAACTTTTTCAAAAATATTTTTTAAAACTATTTTAAAAAAGTTGTATCAATATTTTTCAGAGGATATTTTAATAGCAATAATGAAAATATTTTTAAAATGTTTTTAAAATATTGCGGACTGACTGGGATATATGCCCATAACTTCTTCTTTCAGTATAAAATTACTGAAAATATTATAGTCATTGCATAATTCATCAGAAGAAAATTTTTTATAAGGACCGATTGAAAACTCGGCAACCACGTCATCTTCGACTAAGTTTTCCCTCTCATCCGCCGTAATTCGTTCGTATTCAAATAAAAAGGCCAGCTTTGATTTCAACTTCGTGTCAAGACACCGGGGACGACTGACAATCGCGATCATTCATCAGGGAAAAATAGAATCCTCGCAGCAAAAACAAATGAAAACAAATCGATCTGGGTGTGTCGCCCAGCGCCTCCGCCTAATTGACAACTCGGGCCGGGCCTCTTTCCTTAAAAAAATAATGGGTTATGATCGCTGATCGGTGACGTCACGATAAGAGATTCCGATACAGCGAAATGTCGGGGGTTAAAATTAACGGAATCGGAAGGGAGAGTAAAGGACAAGGAGCGACTCATTGCGAATGAGCTTGATCCTGCCCTTTGTGATTTTTCAATCATTAGCATCTTATATCATAATAAAAGACAAGATTATTTTAAAAATTATAACTTATTCTCATTTTATTGTAACATCATGTACACTGAAAAAAAATTCTCGGCGTTTTTACCAAGGTCCGTTGGTACCTTTACCATCTCACTTTTTTTTACCAATTATTGGTAATTTTGCCAAGACAGACTGGTAAGCTTACCTAAAAACCGGTATTTTTACTGTTTTTTTCAGGTAAGAATACCACTTTTATTAGTAATCAATTCCCGGTAACTTTGCCCATTTATCTCGGCAATTCTACCACAGTCGATAAAAAATATTGGCGTTTTTACCAAGGTCCAGTAAAATTACCGAGAAAGTTCAATACTTTACCGAGATTTCTCGGTAAAATTACCAATTTCATAAATGGTAATTTTACCAGGAAAAAACTGGGATCAAATAGAACCCTGAATTCTTGGTAATTTTACCCTTCTCCTAGTTAATACACCGAGATTTTTTTTTCAGTGTATATACATTGTCACATTGTATACATTTCTCCCCACGGCCACCTATCCTGTGGAGAACATTGTATCATAATAGTCTCAGATTTAGGTCTTAGCTAAGTCGTAATCTAAGGTCTAGGATTAATCATATTGTAAATATTCTAATTTCTATGTACAGAAGGTGAATGATTCAAAATAAACAAAGAAAAAACGTATATCGTTATCCCTGCTCGGTATGAGTGGTCTGCCATTTAAATGTTTTGGAAAATTTGAACATTTTGGTTTTGCAAATTATGGAATTTGAGCTCTGATGGTTTTTAATTTAATCTTTAATTCACTGATAAAAGTGCCTGGTACAAGCATTACGATTCTTGAATCGGCCGTCAAGAATTGATTTAACCTTGAATAGAGAATTTGCAAGTGCTTGAAATTTGATGAATTTCGTCTTTAAGTTGAAACTTCTGAGTAATCTGAACACGAGGAGGACACCCTTTATTTCTTAAATTGAACAATTATTAGAGGAGATGTAAAAAAATTATATAATCTTTTGAAATACCTAGTTAAATGGAAAATGCCGCCAAGTAACGTCACTAAGTGATGAATTTTTTTCACTTTTAAAGCTATTTTTTTTACTATTTTCCATATCAGGAAAAATTATAAAAAAAACTGCGAAATCTCATAGGCAATCAAAATTTTTCGTGCGAATTAGTCATTATGCGGAATTTCTCCAGAAGCAAGAAACACCTACTTGGGTTAAGCGAAAAAAATAGTTTGTTCTTCCTAAAAAAATAAAATGCGAGCGCGGATTTTCAAGCAACGCAAACGAGATAAATGATATGGTAGTTTCGCTGTCAAAAGTCTAAAAGAACCCTAAGTAATGTTTTAAATTAGGTATTTATTACTTCCGCAGATTTCCACCTGAACCTAGCTTTCCACCTAGCTTTTTATCAGTAAGTGAATTTACTCCGGCATGGAACTCATACTTGGACGTATTTATGCTAAAAGGAACTATGTGCATAGGGTTTGTATGCAACATACCTCCTTTTAGCATAAATACATCCACTTGATCAGCGCCCGATTAAAATCCTTCCGTGCATCGACAAGTGCATCAATCGATGTTAAAAGCTCACAAGTCCATTCCCTGAAGAGCTCTAAGCTCCATAAAAACGCGTGTATTCTAGAGCTCACCAGATATCGCGATTGGGATACGCGTTCCGGCGCGACGATACATTTTTCATCGTGCATGGCGGGCCTTTGAAAAAGCTGGATGACACGCCGAGGACGAAATAAATTAGGCGGGCGCATGCGATAAAATAAATGAGCGCATTGATTAATTGTTCATCCCGCAGCGAGAGTGATTGTCGGAGGGACAAGTGCCGATCGAACATTCGAACACAGGACCGCGACACGACGCCCGGCCAGGTAGGCAAACCGTCGAGCTCGTGCTATGTCACATGAAATTGAAAATAGAATACCTTTTCATTTCAGCCGCCGAGCGAACGAGCTATTGTCTTCAGTGGCGTGGCGTGCTTTGCGATACATCGATTGATCCTGCCCTTTAGACCTGTGGAAAAGGATCGATGAACAGCGATGAACACCTTAATAATCGATTCTGTATCATATCTTCAAATGGGGAAACATCTATAATTGATCATTTACGCCTTGCCACTAATTGTGTTTTCACAATGGGTCATCAATTGGGTGTCCCAAAAAAGATTCGACCATTAAAAAGTTGCGTTTTCTGGACAAAAATGTGGTCCATTTCGTTAAAAAACAACAGAGGCCCAGGACTCTGAAACTTGGCCACAGTTGTTTTTTAATTAAATGGAACACTTTTTTGTCCAGAAAAGCAACTTTTTGGGAGTCGACTTTTTTTCGAGACACCCTAGTCACCAAACTATGAACAAATTTTGACTTGCGAATACATTTTATCGCAGATACTCGACGCGTAGAACGCGACGTGCGCCTTAAAATCACGAAAAAGTAACTCAGAAACCGAGAAATACGCAGTTCTGAGAGCGCAACTTTTCCGCAAAAAAACGCCTCGGTTTTGCGCCGAACCAAATGATGTCATCCGGCAGCAATCAGAAGCTGGCACGGGCTTCTACAATTTCCGTCAAATGCTTTTTCACTCCTCGTATATGAAAACAATAGGAAAGTCAAAACTATATATTCAGGATCTATGAATCGAATTTCATTTATCATTTTATTTGTTTAACGAGCATCAGTGGAAATAAATGAGAGGAGACAGCGATTCGACTGTCGTAGTACATTACCTCTATCATTCTCTCGCCATTCCAGCGCGTTTGAAATTCCTTCGAGCCTTTGGACTTTTTAAAAACGGGCTTATCCGGGATTTTGGCTCCAATAATATACGCAATAAATCACCGCAGTATCTTCTCACCTGGTACTTTCCGAATAATACATAAAAAACTCAAGATTTAGTGACCCATTTGTCAACATGGCGTAAAACACCCAGCACAAGTCCGTCCTGGCGAAGTGCTGGCCGTGGCGACTTCCGGCGCACAGTCGAAAGAGTCAATCAGGAAAGTCGGACATGAAATTTGTTTACCAAAACTGTACATTCCGATGTCTATTTCCTCACATTATGAATACCTAGGGGGTCCGCGGCCCAACCCCCGGGTCGCTACGTGCGCTCAAAGCGGGTCGCTTCTTACTCTTCTTACTTCCCTTCCGCACCTCACCCAGTTGAGTCCATCGAGCGTCTTTGAAATGATTTTATTCGAATAGAGAGGATAATTGGACGGAATTAAACAGGAAGGAACCAAGCCACGTCGGGATCGAACCGAGAGAAAGAGGATGAAAGTTTAGCGCATGCACAAGACGCAATGTAAAAGATAAACTTCAAGTTCAATTTCTGCAAAATTTGCTCCAACAAAAACTTTGAATTTTTGGCGATAGATAGTAGAGCAGTAGTTGAGTTCAAAACCACTCATAACTCAATTTTTCCCAAAATGTGGGTTGGTTCCTTTCTGCTTAACTCAGTCCAATTGGTGCTTCATGAAGAGAATTTCAAAAGGAAAACAATAGAGTCATTTTAAATACCTCAATGTTTTGTATAAACGGAGTTATAAGCTTGTAAAGCTTCCAAATTTTGTCCGAGCTTTCCCGTTGATCGAATCCACTGTGCGGCGGGGGATGGCGTCAGTCCGGTGCGGATCGCATGGAACTGCAGGAGCATACGTTCCGTTCCGTTCATGCTCACCGTGGAGTGGAACAAAGCTATCATTACCATTACTCATGTTGTTACTCTAAATAAGCGCAGCTCACAATAAAGCGCCCCGGAGTCGCAGAATCGCATCGACCAAGTGTTCCTGTTTCCGAGAAAAACACCAACCATCCACCGGCTCGCAACACTCCACCAACTACCACAAATTACGCTGAAATTAAAATAGGTCCAAAGTAAACTCGAGCATCGGGCGAGGGGGCAGCGGGGGCTCCCGCCCCCGTCGGTGCGTTTCCTGTCCGGAAACCGGAGTGGTTGGATTTGCAAGTTCGCCGTCCGTGGCAAAAACGACGTAAGTATATTCCTGACTCCACATTTTTCTTTCAGAAGTAACACAAAGTCATCCAAGGTTAAAACGCCAGACTGCGATAAGCCTGTATTCTAAGGGTCGAGATAAGACTTTTTTCCCCCTACAAGGGTTTTCCCCAAAAGTGCCCCCATTGGAGCTACGGCTTGCAGGCAAATTTTGGAGATAACATAGTTTTTTCTTCATTCTGGTGACAATTTTAGGCCAAACCTCTTGAAACATGGCTCCAGCGCAGCGGGCTGTCTCGTGAAAAGTGATAGACTAAGCGATAGACTTAAAAGACAGAAGGAAAACGGGGCGATCCTATTGGTGGAAGCGGAAGGTTGTAATGGACAGAGAAGGTAAGTAACAGACTAACCTAGCGACAACCCAAGTGAAACCCTATAGTTGTTATTCCATCATTTCCTCTCTTAGTCCATAGGAACCACCCGTTTCAACCAAAAGGATCACTCGATACTCTCTATGTTTTCCTTGTCTATAGCTTTGTCTATCAATTTCAATAATCAGCCCGCACACACGCAATTTGGCAATTTGGCCCTGGAGCTCAGCGCAGAGAGGAATGATGACGAGGACTTGAGATGAAAAAGACAAGCCCCCGGCGCGGCGGTCGGCATGTAACACATGTTAGCGCCTACAAGACTGCATGAATACTTCACGCATTGCGTCAAAGACAGTGCGGTCAGGAGCGGTTAGCGTGAAACGCATGGCGCCTACACGACTGCAGGAATACTTCACGCATTGCGCCAAACACAGTGCTATCAGCGCGGCGCAGGCGCAGCGGCGGCAGAATAAGTTAAAATTATTCCACCACATTTATGTTTGTTCTTTCATAATTTTTTGGTTCAAATCTTATAAATGGAGGACCTTGTCCACACAGAGACAGGTTTACGGAACTTAACTTTCGCCTAAAGTTCCGTGAAATTTTACTGGTAGTGTTGACAGGGCTTTCGCAAAAAATGTATCCAACATCGAGTAGGTAAACGCGTCTTATGCACTCCTCCCCCTCCGGCACGTTCACTTGATGGTTTTTCTTCATGTTTCAAAACGAATGAGAAGGGGGCGGCAAGTAGGTAAATCCGGCCCTGCCAGTATGCTCTATTTTTTTTTTTACATTTTCGGTTTAAATGGTGTGTCGGAGTTGTTTTCTCTTATTAAAATATTATGTCGAGAAAAATCGAGAAAACCAGCAGTGGATATACNCCGTGCTTTTCAATTCTGATGCGATCAATCCGCAATTCGTTCGGGAATCGTGACTTTTAGCATCAAGACCCCCCCTTTACCCCCCAAGAGAGGGTGGGGGGGTTTCGGGACCACGAAATTCGGATTCCTTGGGGTCAATTCCCTATTCAACCCCGCGGTCTCCGACTTCGTACGACCTAAAACAACCGAGAAAAAGGCCTGGTACGGGTGGTCTGAAACACCCTGTACGACGTTTTTGGTCTGGACGGCAGAAGTTGCCTTTCATGTGGAGCCGTTTCTTCCGGCCGAGAACTTCTTGGAGTGCAATTGAACACGTAAGGACAGTTTCGGAGCAAATTGATTCTTCACCACAAAAAACTATTTACCGTCGCGCTATGCGACTAGAAGAGTTTTCTGTGATTTGTCGTCGTGTCGGCTTTGCACGAGATGTTTTAGCAGGGAAATTCAACCGTGATGCTGGCGTATTTCAACGCACATTGAGAGAAGTCAGGTTACACATTTACAGTTTTTCGTTGCGCTGGAGAAAAAACTCGTCACGTCAAAGGAGCAGTTTATCGTGCAAACGTACGATTTAAGTCGTGGAAATGAAAATGGGCCTGTTGCAAACTTTAGCTAGAGCATCAAGAAGAGTTAGAATATGGCTAAAAAATCATAAATAACCCGTTCAAATCACCATGAGAGCGCTGACGAAGTTAAAAAAAAAAAAAAAAAAAAAAAAAAAAAAAAAAAAAAAAAAAAAAAAAAAAAAAAAAAAAAANAAAAAAAAAAAAAAAAAAAAAATACTCATTCCTTACAATGGGGCTTTAGCACCTGAAAATTGCAGCGGATAAGGTGGATTTTCAAATATTCGTCAACCGTATGTCACCAGGGACTTCTCTTACTGTAACTTAAAGTGCAATAAAATCGAAATAATTTGCAATTTTATTTTGTATTGCGAACTGCCCACCTTTTGTGAAAATATAACTAATTTATTTGATTGTTTAAAATTGGCATTTATCGACCAAATTATACAAAAATATTACCATTTCATGGTAAAAAAATCGCAATCAATTGCAAAATTATTCCAACATTTTCGTTGCTCTGTGCTACTTGGGCGTATGCACAAAGTTCCTTTGAGCACACTAACCCATTCCACAAGATAATGGCCCATTCTACATTATGAAATTCAGACGAATCGTCAGCTTTCGATGAAAACTCACGGGTGGGTACCTATAGATTTTTCAGGTTCACTCGTTGGCAGGCTACCGTGAACTCTCTCATTCACATCTGGTTCATGTTTCTCAGACATGAGGTGTTCTTCTCGTCTGAATGATCAAGCAACCTTGAGTTAATTGGTGTTACCTACAATTAGACCCGATTACCGCTCGGTTAAAACAATGTGCTGGCATCGAAAAACAGTGTCATGGAGAGGAGAAGGGCGAGGCGGAGAAGAGGAGGAAAGAGAATGACAAAAGAGGATCGGAAAACGCGTGTTCACTCGTATGAAACTCATAGACGTAGGTTCCCGATGAGACGGCAGAATGGAGGATCGAAAAGATGATCAACAGAAGATCTTCTCGTATTTGATCTGATAGGCACTATTGTGACTGGAGCTATTTTAACGCGATTAGACTGATGTAGAAGGGCGTAATCGTCAAACTCTTTGCAGGAATTGAATTTTCGACGGAGTTCTATTCTTTGAGGATGCACACATCTACCGCACCGAAAAAAAGTGAAGTTGATTTAATATTTTAGATGTAAAAAACGTGTGCGAGAACTTATAAAATGCAAAATTACCCACCACATCAGTTAGTTTTATATCTTGGTATTGCTGAAATGACTGCTATGGCGGGTAATTAAGCATTTTTTTTAAGTTCTCGCACATTTTTTTACATCCAGAATGTTAAGTCAACTTCAATTTTTCTTCGATGCGGGCGATACGTCTTTTGCAGCATTGCTATATCTGCCTTAAAGGAAAAAGGGCAAGATTTCCGATCCAATTCTCCCAGCTCAGGGTGCATCCTCATGATAAAAACTATTAGTAAGGGCACAAGCTATGATTTTCAATATTGTCGTCAACATACAATCATGATACTTGATAGACTTGACTGGCAAAATGCTACTAAAATGGTATAGCACTGAGCGGTTTTGTGAAAGAGAGGTGTGTCCATACCAAAACTTTAAAAAATTGCATTTCTTGCCCAATTTTTCCGCATCTCCTTATGTGACACGGTTTTATTACAGATGTTATGTGGAAAATTGCTTGCTTTGATTCGAACATAAATATCCTCAGGAACTTTAGAGAAAATTAATATTTTTCCAGTTGTCACGTAACTTGACCGTTGACAGTTGTGCCTCTCTTCAGATAAGCAATTCTTATGCGATTCTGGAGTAGACTTTACACATTTCTGATGTTTTCAACGTGATTATCGTGCGATTGACGAAAGTTTTTAAAATCTATTACGAGAAGAATTTGCAAAAGTCTAAAATTTGATGAAATTCATTTTTAAGTGGAAACTATAGAGTGAACTGGGCACAACAATATCTACAGTTTCTGCATTGAACTGGAAAAAATACGACCAAATGACCTAATCTGCTAAAATACATGTTGTGTTTAAATGTGGTCACAATGAGTTAGATTTCTTTATTTTTAAATATATTTCTTTAAAATTTCCCATATCAGAGAAAAAGTATAAAAAATACTGCAAACTCGGCTCATTCAGCTCTCTCAGAAGCAATTACTTTTTTTTAGTGCCAACTAGCTCCATTTGCGGCATTTTCTAAGTGTAATAGCTTTATTCTTAAGAACGAACAAATGGACTGAGTTAAGCAGAAAGGAACCAACCCACATTTTGGAACAAATTGAGTTATGAGTGGTTTTGAACTTGACCACTGCTCTACTATCTATCGTCAAAAATTCAAAGTTTTTGTTGGAGCAAATTTTGCAGAAACAGAATTTGAAGTTTATCTTTTACATTGAGTCTTATGCAGGAGACAAACTTTAAACCACTTTTTCTCGGTTCGATCCCGATGTGGCTTGGTTCCTTTCTGTTTAACTCCGTCCAAATATTGTTTAATTTATTGTATTTCTGCATTTTGCATCTATTTTATATTGGCTATTCATGATGATTAGTTTACATGCCTGATGACCGTCAGCCAAAATGCATCGGTATGTTTAAAACCGAATTGCATTTTGCAATAAATAAGCACTATCTCTGGCTCTTCCATAAAATCACCTTTCTGCATAGGGAAACCAATGGCACATATGTTGTTTTTAAAATGAGCTAGGAATAGTGGTTCTTTATTGCAAAATGTAATCCAACCGATCATCTTCATGTAATACATTATTTTTAAAGCATCTATACTAATCTATGAATAGTCAAATATTTTTGACTTCGTCAACGCTCTCACAATGATTTATTCGCGAGCTGCATGCTGCCGCACTAAGGATGAACGCCAAGTGAACATTCGAGAGTTGCCGAATATCTCCGTTAAAATGTTAATTTTCAATGAGAATCATGAAAATCCTCTTTAAATTTTTGGATAATTTAGATCTGATTGCGAATAAAATTCTATGAGAATCGGAGGAAAAATAATCTCAGATTTCTCTGAAACATCTCATTTTATCAAAGACAATACACTGAAGAAAAATTCTCAGCGTTTTTACCAAGGTCCGTTGGTATATTTACCATCTCACTTTTTTTTTTTAGCAATTATTGGTAATTTAATCAAGACAGACTGGTAAGCTTACACAAAAGCCGGTATTTTTACTGTTTTTTCAGCTAAGAATACCACTTTTATTGGTAATCAATTCCCGGTAACTTTGCCATTTCATCTCGGTAATTCTACCACAGTTGATAAAAAATATTGGCGTTCTTACCAAGGTCCAGTAAAATTACCGAGAAAGTTCAATAATTTTACCGAGATTTCTCGGTAAAATTACCAATTCATAAATGGTAATTTTACCAAGAAAAAACAGGGATCAAATAGAGCCCTGAACTCTTAGTAATTTTACCCTTTTCTTAGTAAATGCACCGAGATTTTTCTTTCAGTGTACAGCAACGTTTGAAGGTTCATACGGCGTTCTTCCTTAGGACGGTAGCATGGAGCAAAATTTCGGATGTGAACTGCGGGGCGTTGATCGGGCGACCGGGCCGGGACTGGGCCCGGCTCCCGGGGCCGAGGGCGGAGGAGGAGCCGGCAGGGGAGGAGATACAGGTGTGCAGCGATGCACTCTGCGGGTGGGGCGCCGTCGGGGGGGCCGGGGGACCGCGGGGGGCACGGGGGGCCACGGGGGTGGCGCGCACCCGGGTGGCTCCGCTGATTGGCAGATGTTCTCTTTCATCCGAAACTCGCGAGCTCTATCATTCGCGAGCGAGCGTAGTCGAGCGGATCCTGCGCACGCAGCCTCGCGCGGCCTCCGAACGCGAACGCCCGCTCCCCCCCCTGTCCCCCCGCCCGCTCCCCCCCGCGTCGTCGAACGCCGGGCTCCGCGGGAGATGCAGCGGCGCTTCTCGTCCTCACAACAGGTCTCCCTCTCTTCCGGACGTACGAATTCGGGGGATTTTATGCTCTTACGAGACTTTTTTCCGCGGAATCGGTCGGAAACTGGAAATGCCCCCCCTCAAAAAAGAAAAAAAAAGGGGAAAAAAGGCATCACATGTCGAATGGAGCATTTGGAACAGATCGTATTCGATACATCAAATAGGTGAGATTGTATCGATATCGATTGGCTCGAAACATTAACGTAGCCTCAAAAGTCAATTGAGTAATCTGACGGAGCCAAAAGTAGTGAAATTGCTAGGAAATTAGTAATTTTCAACTTTTCTGACAAATATCCTATCATTTAGTTTGAGGTGATATTCTATTGTTTTGAACCAAACGATACGTCGATCCACCATCGAATACGATCCATTGCCTGAAATTTGATGAATTTCGTGTCTAACTGACCTTATTAATTGGTAAGTGGTTCAATGCATCGTTCGGTTCGAAACGTTAGAACACGACCTCAAACAAAAATTTTAGGATTTAAGTTGGAATAGCTGAAAATGAGAACATCCCTAACAATTTCACTGTTCATGGCCAAATTGCATTCATGAGAATAAAAAATCTGTCACAAATGACTCGTTCCTTCAGATTTCTCACCGAAAAAAAGAAGTTGATTTAACATTTTGGATGTAAAAAAAAGTGTGCGAGAACTTATAAAATGCTGATTTACCCGCTACAACAGTTACTTCAGCAATGCCAAGATGTAAAATTTACTGCTGTAGCGAGTAATTCAACATTTTATAAGTTCTCACACATTTTTTTTACATCCATAGAATGTTAAATTAACTTCACTTTTTCCACGGTATAAATTTACTTCTGAGGCTATGTTTACATGTTGAACCAATCGATATCGATACAATCTCACCAGTTTGATGTATTGAGTGCGATCTGGTGAAAACTGCGAAGTGAACTGAGAACGAGATACTGTTGATTCATAAATCGAACCATTATTGGAGGAGTTACAACAAATTAACCTAATCTCTTAAAATACATATGTTTAAATGGGAAATGCCGCCAGATGAGTCACTAGTTGGTGCATTTTCATTCTTTTAAATATATTTTCATTCTATGTCCAACTTCAGAAAAAAATTATGAAAAATACTGCAGAATCAGCTCTTTCAGCGCTCTCAGACGAAGCAATAAAACATTTGCGTGCAAATTCTCCGTTTTTGGGTCGTAGTGATTGTTCTTTAACAGCTCCTTCTTTTACATCTTTCTTTTTTTCCGTAGACATTATGCACGGGAAACTTCCTTAGTGCCTTGGGAGCCGTCTCTAAATTACGTAACGCACTTTTTCGGCAGAGAACTTTAAAAGCGAGACCTCCACCTGGAGCGCCTTCAAAATCGATGGTACTCCCCGCTCCATCGGGCGGTTAGTTTAGTTGCCTATCCGAACCAGACCCAATTAACAAGAGTACTCATCTTAATCGTGAGTGTCCTAGCTGGTACCTTGCGTTTAAGAGGAAAAAACCGTCTGCTTGCACGCGTACTCTCAAAATATCGTTTATCTCCCTCTGAATTTTTTTTTTTTTATTTTTTTTTTTTGTTCAACATGAATAGATTGGGATTTGCCGGTGATTGCTAATTGCCTGCAACATTTTCATTAGTCGTAATAGCGACAAACTTGTTCTTATTCAAACCACGTGTTATGTTTCATAGCCGGAATAACCTGGGTCAAAGTGTTTTATGACCCTGCACTCGTCAAGGATATATAAACCGAACCTGGATTAGCAAAATAATTGATCACCCGCATGCTAGGATGATCCCTCACCAAACTCCTCTGTGGCATGATGTCGGAAGCTTTTATAAATGTTTTCTTTTTTGATACGCTATTAAAAAAGTTTCCATTGAGGGAAAAATTCGGGACTCTATATTTTTTTTTTAAAAAAAAAACTCTTAATACATATTTATGCCCTCCTCCCTCCCCCAGAATCCGAGACCTAAAATGAATTCCACTGGTAAAAAAAACCTCTTGGTTCAAGAGTGCAGTTTCTTGTCGCCGGATTTAAGAGTCTGGACTCTTGTTTTAATGCAAAATCCGCTTGAATCAATGCAAAATCCGCTTGAGTCAATGCAAAATCCGCTTGAAACAAGAGTTCAAGACTCTTAAATCCGGCGACAAGAAACTGCACTCTTAAGTCAATGCACCGCGGCATTGGTCCAAGAGGTTTTTTTTACCAGTGTCATGCCGTAGAGGGTTTAATAAAAATGTTTTTTAGCCTTGTTACACGCAAGTTTCTTATATTTCACTGAAGATTCTGATAAAAATTGGATTTTTTTAGTCAAGATTGCAACCTCAAAATATAGTTACGTTCCTTGGTCCAGGGTACGACGAAATGACGGGAGAGAGAGAGCAAAGACAAGAGATGAGAAAAATCACCGGAGCTTCGTGACCGATCCAGAATGTGTGTAATTATTTGTTTGTCGATTGCCACGGGTCGGATCGGCGATTACGGATCCGGGATTAGTTTCGTATGATTATTGGTCGTGAAAGTATGGCATGACTCGGATCACGATGTCATAAGCGAGCGCATCCTCAGGTGGCTCGGATGTCAACGTCTCCGTCTGCTCGTCAGTCGCCAGGCGAAGCGGAAAAGTAACTAATTCCGCATCTTCATGAGAACGGAGCAAATTACTCATCAGCCCGGCCGCAACATGCGGAGGAGGGAAGAAAAAACCTCGCAGCTCCCAGATAACGCTGAAAAACCACCACTTTCCCCATTTATACCCGTGGAAACTATGCGCATTTTATGGCACGACCTTGCAACGTTGCTTAGAAAAAAACGCGCGGATCGCTCGGGACCGTATATCAAAAAAGAAGCGAGCGACTACAACAACACAACACTCGGCCGCTTAAAACAATGCATTTTAGTGACTCCTGATTATTGGTGCTGAGTCTCCGTAGTTTTTTCTCCCTCCCGGTTTTAATTTGACCGCCGCGCCGCACACAGGACCGAGTCAATAGGAGAATTGGGACAAAATCTGGATTCTTTGAGAGCTTATATTTTCCAAATCTTAAAACAATTTAGTTCAAGGGTGGTTATTTCGTGAAATTTTGCTCTCTAAGAGACCCTTGGAAATTGAATTTGTGACAATTTAAACATAAAAATTTGAAATTTTACTAAAAAATGTTATGTCCGACTTCTTGGATTAGTTGGAACCAGTGTGCGCCGCTGCGCTCCAGTGTGAGAAAAGCTAGATGGGAAGCGCGGGATACATTCAATGAAGGGGAAAAGACAAAACAAAAAAAAACCTCCGGGGAAAAAGATTCTCGGAAAATATATGCTTACGCATTGCTCTGATTCAATTGCCATTAGCAGTCTCATTATCTGTGCCACGGTATTTCATTCATTGTATCGTTTTGTTGCTACTTTTCCAGTGTCTGCGTGGAAACCAGTTGCTGAACAATCAGCACGTGAGTAAGAACAATTTAAGGTCCACGTCACGGCGCAGGGCGGCAGAACTTCTTGAGTTTTAAAATCGTGGAATATTTCCGGGAAATTCTGAGGTATAAAGAAAAACATCGATGGCTGAATGCGAAACCACTTATCTCTTTTGAACAGAGATAAGCCAACTTGATAGCTTGACATTTTTCAGAATATTCTCCTAACATAAAAGAAAAATCAGGGTAGTCTTCAAGAAATTTCGTCACCTGGTTTTTAAAGGACAAATAAAGTACAACAGGAAATCTGCAACGGCGCAAAGGGAGATACGTGATTTCACACTCTGGCCATCGATATTTTTCAAAGTGTCGAGTATCCGTTTATGCTGCATGGGCTGCATGGGTCACGTTAACTGACCGTTGGGTGTTCCTTCACCCGATTAGTTCGATTTGTCAAATCGAACTTTCAGTTCGTGTAACTGAAAGTTCGGTTCGTGGAGCCGAACTTATGAGTGAAAAGTGGAGCAAAATTTCATAAAATTTAAAATCGTGACATTGAGCTAGAAAATTTCGAAGAATAATGAAATATATCGATGACCTAAGTGCGAAACCACGTATCTCCTATCAAGGACTCTGCTCTTTTTTTTTTTTTTTGGAAGAGAAGGAACTCAACTTTGTAGCCTGGCATTTGCGCATAATATTCATGTAACATAGAAACAAAATCAAGAAAGTTTTCAAGTAACTACATCGTCTACTTTTTTAAAGAAAAATAAAGTACGACTACACTTCTACAACGTCGCAAGCGAAGATATGTGATTTTGCACTGTGGTCATCGTAATTATCAATAACCAGTTACATTAAAGTATACATAAAAGTTCCATTTCACAAACCGAGTAGTTGGGGTGATATGAAACACCGAACTTTTTTTCAAGTGTATTGCGACATAAGTGGTTTTAAGGACAACTCGTTACTATGCTTGGGAATCCATCCTCACCTTTTGCCGAGTCCGTGGCAGGCGGCGCCAGCAGGAGCATGCAGCAAGATTACTGAAATATTGATGAACAATGAGAGTAAACACGCGTGATTTGAGGATTGCGTTTGTCGGTCGTGCATGGCAGCGGCTTTATTGCTGTGTACATTATCGAATCAATAATCGATATCGAATGACCTTGATCGATAAATCCCTACCTAAGCAATGCTATATATCGATCAAGGTCATTCGATAACGATCCATGGGGCAATGTACAATCTCACGATACGCAAGACGCATTGTAATAATCGCGTATCTGTAATGAAAATACTGTGAAGATACGCGGTTTTGCTGAGCGGGATAGCGCATCAGTGCGCATCACGCTTCACGCAGCATCCGACGGAGGTCCAGCCCTATAGCCGCGGGCCGAGGAGTCGCTGCGCAGATCCCGTTTTTCGCTCAAGTAACAACAGCACATCTCCGTTTGTAAATCGTAAATGTCGCACAGAATCTTTGTTTGTCCTTTGGCGTCATCGAAACATTCGCAAAAAGATGTTTTCGGTGACCAGTGCACGTGACAGAAATTCGGAATCATCAGTAGGAATAAATAGGATATTTTTGACAACATGAAGGATGTATAAAAGCTATGAATGGGATGATGTATATCGATGTCCAAAGTGCAAAACCACGTATCTACATTGCTGAGTTTCACAATTTTCGTAAAAAATACAAGTAATCATTATAGCTTGAAACTTGCACAGAATAATCTGCTGAACAATTAAAAAGAAAATCAACGACTTTTTTAAGAAATTACGATGACTAGTTTTTCAAAGAAAGAATAAAGTATAATAAAATGTCTGCAACATCGCAAACAGAGATGGTTTCGCACTTTTGCCATCGATATATAGGGATATTAATACTAATGAGACAAACCGTCAAGGGTTGTCATCAACCCCTTCCCAACCACAGTCCTCACAATTTTTTTTAATAGAAACTTAGTGCTCCTGTCCATAATCTCTCTAATGAGGTACTTTTGCAGTCCAAAAAAAACCCCTCTCGTCATTCAGGGGTTGGAGGCGGGTTGTAACTACGGAGATACGTGGTTTTGAATGGATTTAGACGCGTCGTTGGCGGGGTCGGCGTGTAGCAATACGATCGCATTGACCCAGATGGTAACATGAGGGCGGGGCCCCGATCAGACCGCGGTGCGCCGCAGTAGCGAAGCGTGAATCGATAATCGATATTTCTCAATTTGAAGCTATGGCAGAGAATCGATTATTAAGGCATTCGTTGTGAACACCCTGTTTATCGACCCTTCTCCATAGGTTTAAATGGCAGATCAATCGATATATCGCAAGGCACGCCACGCCACTGGCTCCGTGCCGCATCCGCGGATCCGAGCATCGATCCTCGAGTTTCCCTCTCTTTTTTTCCTCGGCTCGTCTAATTATTCTCTGGAAATAATGTGCATTCATTCTTTTCAATTGCTATGTCGAAATTTTTCGCTCATGCATCGATTGTTTGCCCATCGCCGTCGATATCAAGATCCCGATCCAGATGAAGGCTCCACCCTCGGATCCTCACTTTCGTCTTTTTTTCGTCGTTTCCCTCACGAAAGAACGTAACCACATCTCGATGTTGCCATTCCGCCTCGTAAAATCGCCATTTCCTTCACGAAGGTACGTACCTAAAATTCAACGTTGTGATGTTTCCTCTCGAAAATTGCATCCTCACCGGGCCAGGAGAATTTCGGTGAAACCTGAATGACCCTGAATTACGAAGTCTTGGACCCAAGATCGGACGATTAAAAATGTTCGACGAATTAGAAAATACAGGAATCTCGATGTATTGATAGTACCAAGCGGGATTATTTAAGAAAAAGGAGATCAGAAAGGTGATACTTAGAGAAACCACCGCCAATCTATTTCATCAATTATAAATTTTTCGCGGAATTTTGCGAGTTGCCTCCGTCTAACTCTATTTTATCTCGCAATTTTTATCAAAGCAACAAAAAGACTCGATCTTTTTTCTAGGAATTTTTTACCGGGATCGAGAGAGAAAGGGGTGAGAAAGTTGCGAGCTGTCTTTGCTATACCGGTCAATATCCACCCTCCACGTTATCTGCATGTACACGTCCGTCTGCTTCTGAGTGAATAGATGGGAAAACAGTTTGCATATGTAGGTACATCCACAAAATATCCGATTTCCGCTTCAAACTTTTTAGTTGCCATATTTAGGAAAAAAATAAATAAAAATAAAGTTGAGCCCCTTTTTGGCATGTTCGGCCTACTGGTCACATTTGCTACTTTGAACAAAGAGCTAGTAATTTTCACATAATCAATGGCCGAAGTGCGAAACCACGCAGTTCCGTTTGCGACAGGGCCGGATTAAGGGGGCAGGCACATGGGCCGCGGCCCATGGCGGCAAATTTTGCACTTTTTTAAATGTAGGTATAAAAAAAAAATCGGATTAAGAAAAAAAATACAAACGAGAAAAGGCGACAAGAACTCTCATATCCTGGGAGTATAGTAATTTCTAATTTTGTCGTCTTTCGGTGACTCAAGAGACATCACCTTTAATTAGTCGAGTTAAGAGAGAAACCAAACGCGCAATTTGGCCTGAAATGGCGCGGTGCAGAGAGCAATGATGACGAGAACTTGAGATGAAAAGGAGAAGCCCTCGGCGCGGCGGTTGGCATGAAACACATATCGACGGTGCAAGTCGGCAATCACATAACTCGGTTTGCGACGTTGTAGACTTCCTGTCATACTTTATTTTTTAAATGGCAAAACTACCCAACGGCAATTTTTTAAAACTGTTATGATTTTTCTTCTCAATGCGAAGAAAATTCTGCAAAAACTTCAAGAAATAATGTCAATTTGTTCTCCTTTCAGAAAATGACGTAGAGGCGGAGATTTTCAGACACCGCAAACGAGTTATGTGATTGCCGACTTTCACCGTCGATATGTGCGCCTACAAGACTGCATGAATACTCCCTGCATTGCGTCAAACACAGTGCGTTCAGCAGCGGTCGGCGTGAACCGCATAGCGCCTGCAAGACTGTAGGAATACTTCACGCATTGCGCAAAAACACAGTTCGGTCAGCGCCGTGCGGCGGAAGTTAAAATTATTAAACCATATTTATGTTTGTTCTTTCATAATTTTTTCTTTCATTTCTAATAAACCTATAACTTTCGCGCCAAGTCCCATGAATTTTTGCTAGTAGTGTTGACTGGGTTTTCGCGAAAAGTGTGTCCAATACGAGTAAACGCATCTTATGCACCCCTCCCCCTCCGTCACATTCACATGATGATTTTTACTGATGTTTCAAAACAAGTGAGAAGGGGGAAATTTTTCTTTTTATTTGTTATTTTTTTTTTAAATTTTTTATCGATAAAGTGTTGTGATACTTCTACTTAAACGATCGCATCAGTATAGAAGAATATTACCTGGCGTAAAGTGTGCTTTATATAAATGAACATACGTACGTACAACATATGTTACGTAAATGAGTATACGTATCGTATGAGTCCGATTAATTATTTACCAACATAACGATTCAATTGATCATGGTTTGTCTCCAGCTCAGCCCCATTCAGAGAAATCTAAAAGAACCACAAAAAAAAAAAAATAAATAAATAAAAAACGATATCAAAAACAAGACTATAGCAGTAGTCTTGAAGTCAAAGAAGCCATGATAATTGTTGTGTGGGTGAGGTATATGTTAGCATCGGAATCGACGTCCAGCGAAGAAAGCGCGGGAATGTGAGAAGCGTGAAATGATATTACAAACGAACGCGGAATAATTGAACGCATACAAAAACACACGTTATTATGATTTGATGCGGCTCGCAGATAAATGGAAATAACAGTTGTTACGTCGACCGCTCTTATTGTAAATGAAAGAGAGGACTAATTACCACACGCACAGGCCACAATTATATTTGTATACGACAGGTGCCATTCAAGAGTGCACACCCTCCATTAAATCCAATTCAAATAAACATCCATTGATGTCAATTCAGACGCGTACGTGGAATCGAAGAAAAAACGAAATCACGCCAAGGAACACATGAAAATGAAATCAAGTTTTAAGAGCGCAAAAATTCGGCGAATAAGTTCAGACCAGGATTGTTATAGTTTGAAATGTCCAGTTTAAAATATGGAGGGTGTGGAGGACAAAGGCGCATAACACTGGAAAAAAACCACATTGGATCTGGAGTCCAGACTCTTGAAAACATTGACAAGAAAAAATACTCTTGATTCAATCGGATTTTTGCTTGAATCAAAACGAAATCCGCTCAAATTAAGAGGCTTGGTTCTTGATTTAAGCTAGATTCTGATTGAATCAAGAGTACTTTTTCTTGTCTATTTTTTTAAGAGTCTGGACTCTAGATCCAATGTGTTTTTTTCCAGTGAAGTGCAGTTTCTGAAAAAAAAAACTAGATTCTAATGATTTCGGGGAAAACTTGTCTTAATGCACATTTCGTGAAAAATTCACTGCCAGATTCTAATTTTAAGTTAATGATTTGTCGTTTCCCGTACGAAGGAACGTAAGTTCATTCCAATGTTGCAAAATTGACTTAAATAATTTTAATTTTGTACAAGAATGCACCTCTGCAATTTTGTCCAAAATTTCCCTGGATTTTGCATGAGGTCTGAGGAAAAACCTCCTATAATATTCCTATAGTAAAATTGAAAAGATTCTCCTCATAAAAGTGCAATATACGAAAGAAAATTTGGCAACATTGAAATGCAGTTACGTTCTTTCGTGAGGGGAACTACGAATTGTGACGTAATTTCCTTCCTTTCGAGTCACTCTGCAAGGAGACAAACTCTCGTGAGGCTCGGTAGACGTGCGAGGCGAGCATCTTAAGACAACACGTCAGTTACCCAAGGTGACGTGTAAAATCAAACTAGAGTGCTGCGGTCTCGAGGATTACGGCCCGCGCGACCGAATTAACAGGGAGCTCAACGCTTCAGAATATCCAGGCCTCCCAGGCAGGAACCACGTATGTCCAACGTATAACCCATGCAGATACGCGCTTGTTGAGCGTCCCGCGCGAAAGGGACGCAGCGTCGGAGTGGGTTCTTTGAGGGTGGACGCGCGCTAACCAGCGCAGGCCGTGAGAAATTCACACTTCCACTCCCTTCTCCGACCGCAAGAATGCCATTTTGGTTAGTCAACACGAGCCGTGACTGAAATTAAGGTTCTCGCCTTGTTTCTGACTAATTTCAGCTGCGCCTCCGCGTACGCCCAGAGAGGATATTAAGATGTGTGGCTGTCCAGCTGAAGTTTGGACTCTGAAGTGGCTCCTCGGATTTCAGGTCGGTGTCTCCACGACTCTGATGTTTTGTTGATTTTTGCCTGTGCGAGTATTATTTTGGAAAAAACTAAATTTAAATACGTCGAGTGAGCTCTATGGGTCAAAATAAGACTACTTACCTTTACAGAGTGATCCAAAAATCTCCTACCACCAGCACCAGACACACCGAGACAAAAGATTGGTAGATTTTACCATATTCCTTCAGGCTGTACTTCACACAGCGTCAATTCATAGTGAATTCTGCCAGAAAAATGGTAGGCGTTAAGTTATACAGGTACAGGTAACCATTTCCCTAGCAGACTTAACTTAGAATTCATGCTATGTGAAATACAACGTAACGAAATAGTAAATTTTACCAATCTTTTTTCTCGGTGACCCTTGCAACCTTTTAACAAACTGAGATATGGACTTGAAATTTTTTGAGGGTTTCTGGGTCAAAGGAAACGAATTTTGGAGGGCCCTCAAAACTTCAAAAGAACCACCCTGAAAAGGGGCAAGAAGGTAGGGGTTATAGAGGTGGTGCGGGACTTTTGGATCACTCTGGATAAAGTTTTTTAGTTTTTAGTTTTTAGTTTTTAGTTTTTTAGTTTTTTACGCTCTAGTTGACTCCCTTTCCTCCCTAAGGCGTTACGTAATTTAGGGGCGGCCCCTTACTTTTTTTTACGCTTCATGTTCCGTCAGGAAAATTTTGCAAAATCCGATCGTTCATATCGTCATCCCTCTGGTGTTAGTGCGTATCTCACTTTCCTTGTGAGCCCTGCTTTCCGTATAACTATATGCTTTCCAGGGTCCACGTGGGAATACAGCTACGCCTTTACGTCAGAGGAGCGACAACACGACATGGCTCTCTTTTTTAGGGCGGTGGTACGTTTTAGCGTTTCACTCACCTCCGGGTAGATCCACCTCCGGGCGCAAGATCCGGCACATAAGAAAACGGTCACGCACGCAGATGAGATGAATCGGGGAGCTTTTTTGCTAGGGAGGGGAGGGGCGGGGAGGGGAGGAAGAGGTCCGGAGCGCAAGAAAAGGGGCGGTTTAAGACGGTCGAGACAAACTCGGACGGGAAGATAAGCAGTGGCGAGGCATGAAAAATCGATTTTCGATATTTCCTCATTTGAAGCTATGGTAAAAAATCGATTATTAAGATGTTCGTTGCGAGCACACCATTTATCGATCCTTTTCCATTGGTTTAAATGGCAGATCAATCGATACATCGCAAAGCACGCCACGGCGCTGAAGATAAGGTGCTCGCGGAAAAGGGTTTCGGGATGTCTGCGAGGTTATACTCGGGGAACGTGTGTTTTTGACAGGACACCCGTCCAGGCCAGTTGCAAATCCTACCTCCCCCTCCCCGCGACGATTCCCGTTTCAACCCCCCCACACCCACCCCCCGACCGAGGGTTTTAATTGCTCCCAACTGGCAACGCCCGCCTACATTGCTCACCTAGGGTTGATACAAAGCTACCGGAACGCACTTCGCCTCTGCGGGCCATTGTTTGGCGTCTTCGTCGTATCTGTAGTTCGAACAAATATAATAACTCACTCGCCATTGTATGTAGTGCGATCGCTTCGCGTCAAATGTCTGTCAATTAGTTATTCTGCCCTGCTTGGGAAGAACGCCGTATGAATTTTCAGGCGTTGCCAATTTTCTGCCGCTAATCCCCTAAGAAAAATTCCGGAAAATTTGTATAAACATTTCTTTCAATTCCTCAGAGAATTGCATTTGCAATTTAATTCCAGGTATCTGAAAATTTCAAGGAAATACATTCATAATGTCCTCAAAAATGAGTATTTTAAGGCGAGCAATTTGGCAACACTCAAATATTCATACGGTGTTTTTCCTTGGCACGACAGTATTGGGGTTGCTCGTTTGTGATCGCACACGACGAAGCCGGCCGAGTTTGTGTTGGCCACTCCTCTACCACTCTATCATGGGCGATATTTGTGCTACGTCCAGAAAAGCCATATATATCATGATACAATCTAGGTCGCACGACTTATAGAGGGAGCGGTAAGGCACTTTCAGGGAACGCGCCTTCATTTGAAACGCTGCAACCCGGTGCACATTGATGTCTTGTGTCGTTTGTTAGTTATGTGTTCGTTAAGCCAGGTAAACAGTTAGATGTCATAGAGTGAAATCCTTAACCTCCGGTTAAAAGGCAGACGCTTTCAATGCCTTAGGGCAGGATTTTCAGTTCCGAGATGTCTCATCTCATAAAAATCAGGTTAACTAAATCAATATTAACTATTGCCTAGTTCGAAAAATGAAGTGGCAAAAATACTGCACAACCTCCAGTATGTAAATTAAAAAGCGGCAAATGTTTCGTAAACTTACAGGCCGTAAACGACATTTCGGCGACTAATAGGAAAGTTGAGACTTACGCATAGCAGTTTTGTGTGCAACTCAGTTTTACTCCAATATGATTTTTCAGATGGATCTCTGGCGTAGATTAATGGATATTCCTAGAAGAGATTGCATCCGATATGAGGAGGTGTGGGAGATCATGAATGCCAATCTGAGCATATTGCATTGCGTTATGATGAAACGACATACATGGTGAGGTCATGTTTAGAAAATGACAGAAGACAGGTTGCTGAAGAGGGTCCTGAGATCAGGTTTCTCTCGAGAAGTTGAAGAGGGTGCCGAATCAGAGGGCAGAGACATGAGGCTTGAATCGTGCTTGGTTACCAAAGTTTTGTGGTTCGATTGGAAAAAGTGGCGGTCCAGGTGCCATGTAGAACGCTGGGAAGCGTTAATAAGCGATTGATGTTAAAATATTTCAATTAAAATTAGTGTCGTTCTTTGTATTCATATTCTACAAAGTTTTGGTCACATGTTCCTGTTTTTATCTCAAATAAAACAAATGAATGAACTGCTATCATAATTGGATCGCAGTTCGCCTTCAAAAACCGTTATGACAATATGAGTGACTGAGGAGCACGAATAGTTGCGTGCAGTAGTTTTGCCAGTTTCGCACAGGCCGGCAAGGAGCATGTGCTTAGATTCCTCTCCTTAATGCGTGCCTCTCATTCTCTTCAGTTCCCCTTCAATAACAATGATGACAATATGGGCGACTTGAGAGCACGAATAGTCGCTATTTCCACTCGGTCCAGCAAGAAACACATTGAAAATATCTGGTTTTTTCGCTCTCACTTGACCCCCATTTGTTGCCAACTCATTCGATTACAAACATCGTAAAAAGCGATTCATTATGTTCAAATAATTTCGCTACTGTGAAGTTCTTTTAAAAAAATAAATTTTTAAATAATCAGTACCTCGCGGAAATCGCAGACTCAATGAAAACCACTTTAGTTCTCTGATCCCTAATTTCACGAGTTACGGGTTATTTTAAATTTTTTGATGTTTTCGATCGACATCAATGTAACCTGGGATAAAATTTTCCTTAGAATTGTCCTGCTTTTCCTCACCGAAAAAATGAGAGGAGAAAAATGAATGAAGATGCATTTCCACGTGCACCGTACCTCCTTGTTCGCGCCGCGAAGGCTAGAACGAACACTAAATCCGATAATTTCCGTGAGCAGTTGTTTTTTTTTTTCAAGAAAGCGACGTTAAATCAGCGTGCACATTATAAAGTGTCATTCCCATGCCGAGGGCGGAAAAGCGGAAGCGAGGAAAAATATTTGTTGCCCATAACGATGCCATCTGCCATAAGTTTCTATTTTTAATTTATTACCCCCCCCCCTTCACCGCCATGCCGTTCCTCGTTAGTACTTGAAAGATACAAACTTAACCTTCTTGAACTATCCTGTCGTGCTAAAGGAAAAAACGGCGTATGATCATTCGAGCGTTGCCAAATTACCCCCAATAAAGAATTTTCTTTTTACCAAATTGACGATTCTCTTACTTGAATCTTTAAGGAGGATTTGACTTGTAGTTTAATCTAGGGTGTGTGAAACTTTTTAAGGAGAGTCCCTAGGGATTTAGCCTTAAAGGAAGTGTTTTTTTGCGGGAGATTAGGCAACGTTCGGATGCACATAGGTTGTTTCTGCCGTGGCGGGTGTATTCGCGCCGGTTGTTTCCCAATATTCACTCAAACGGTTGACTGCTCCGCGAGCTGGAACTAGCTCCGTCATGTTTGACTCATAAAATTTTCCATATTTTCCCTGTCATTTGAATACGGTTGATTCCTCCTCATTGTCCGCATTCGATTTGGAATCACTGAGTCGTCCCGACGCGGCGCAATGCTCGGATTGAGGCGTTATAATTATTAAACTATTCTCGTTCCGCAGCCAGATCCGAGGTCTGTGGATTTTGCCACCGGGATCTGGGACCGCATCTGCGCTGTCGTCTTACCGAGGAGAACGGTAACGCTCGAATTTTTGAACGATTATTGATCGTATTTGATAGTGGTTCGATGTATCGTTTGGTTCAAAACAATAGAACATAATTGCAAACAAAAGTTTTAGGATTTGAGTTGGAAAAGCTGAAAATGAGAAAATTCCTAACAATTTTTCTCTTGATTGCCATTTTCTACTCATAAGTATGAAACCTATCACAAAAACCCGTTCTCTTAGATTACTCAATTGACGTTTGAGGCTATGTTTACATGTTGAACCAATCGATATCGATACAATCTCACCTATCCGATGTATCAAATACGATCCATTTTCTTCAAAATTCTACTAGTCTAAATAATGAAGTGACGGGTTCAGTCAAATAGGTAAAAGTCTCAATGGCCACAGAAAAAAAGGGGGTCATCCCCTAAGATTTGTCGTTTCCCGTACAAAGAAATGGAACTCAATTGGAAGGAATGGCTCAAAAAACTCGATTTTTTACAAGAAAGTACCAACAAAGTTTCGTCCAAAATTGTTTTGATTTTTGCCTGAGATCAGAGGAGTGAAATTTTCAGTTGGAAGGGATTTCAGTCATGCGAGGGGAAATTTGGCATTATTAAATGTAGTAGGAGAATGTGAAAGAAGGGCGTATCCACCAGAATTTTGAAAATGTTTCTTTCTCGTCCAATTCCTCATATCCTCCTTGATGTGGACCAGACCGTTCTCTCATTATTAATGGACTACATTATGACGTTTGGAACTACAATTTCTGGTCTAGTTTAAAAGAAACTTTTATACCGTGGTTTTTACGAATAAGCCAGAAATTCTACTTCCTAACAGCAAAATGTAGTCCAAATGACATGTAGGACATGGATTGATTTTTCAAACAGGACTAAAAATTGTCGAAAACTGAAGTTTTTTAAGTTCTCTTCAAACTGGACTTTTGATGGTTACGCCCTTCCTCAAACAAGCCGTTCATTTCTCGACTTCGGCAGGGACTCCATCGATCCGATACGGCACGATCAGCTCTGATTGGCGTTTCGGCGGAACAAGATGGAGAATACTCCAAAAGCAGGAGGCAGGGCACGATCAGGTCGGAGATAAAGCTAATAGATTAGATAAACAGGCGAGCGAATCCGCCGAAGCGAACCAAGGCTCATGCTCCAAGGATAGAGCGCGCCGAAAACGGAGAGGGGGTGCAACTGGGCACTTCCTTCGACAGAGCTTGGACCGGGTCTGCGGCCAGCGGGACGGAGTTGCATCGTCTTCGGCGCCTGTTAGTGGTAATCAAAACCGAGTTGACGGGGAGGAGGATGCGCGGGTGTTACTTGGGTGGAGCTTGGAGGCAGCCTACCGTGCTAATCCCAAACCACCTATCTCCACCCAAGCTGCAACATAGTTACGTGGTTGTATCCATCCAGCGACTCAAAATTTGCTCTGTCACCCTAAGCAAAACATCAGATCTACGAGCATTTTCCACCTGAAGTTAAGCTCGGTTGGATTCGGCCCAAGGGCCAACAATGTGCTAAATAAAAACCGTGCTCAATGCCCGTTTCTACATGGCTTTCCCATTGAAGTTAAGCGGTTTCATTCGGCTCGACAGGCGAAAAATGTTCTAAAAGAAAAGCCGCGGATGTACATAGGTTTCCTATTGAAGTTAAGCGGTTCCATCCGGTCCGAGGGACCAAAACACTGTCGTGCTAAGCAAAAATCGCGTATCTACATCCGGTTCTCGATTAAGTTACGCGGTACCTGCTTAGCGTAGCAGAGGCGAGATGCGATGGTCTTACGAGATATGGCAAATTTGTATGGACGCGGCTCGAAGCTCCAAGTGAATGCGGTAACCAAGTTATACTGCATCTGTCTTATTTCTTAATATCACCCTCTCCACCCGCGCGCGGCGGCCGAAGCTCCCCCTCGCTCCCCGCCCTCGCCGCCGCCGCGCCCGCCCCGCCGCGCCCCTCATCAAGGGTAGATATAACTCAGTGTCCGAGGAGTCCCTATTGTTCTAATCTCGACTTACCCCCTCCCTCCCGCCGCGCCACCGCCGCCGGCCGTCCCTTTCTCGGCCCTTTCTTGGCGAGGCTACTTTGGTCCTTGTTTCCTCGCTCCTTGCATATATTAGGTATATTGTGTGGTCATCCCTGTTCCTTACAATCTCGCTCTCCCGTCTTCGTCTTGACAACCCCTTCCGCCCGCTCAACCCCTTCCCCTCGCCGACCCCTCGTCTTAATATATTTGTTAATCGATACTAAACTATGTACACGTTCCGACCTAGATGCATGTAAGTTCCCGCTTTGCTTTGTCTTATCTCAGCGCCAACTGCCCATTCCAGCTTCCTTTGCATCCTTCGTCCAGTCTTAGCTTGTCCTGCTCTTTGCCGCACGCCTCACCCACCCCTCTTATCCCTCCCTCCCTCACCGCCGCCGGTGTCTTGTCCACTTCTTCGCTTCCCACTTCTCGATCCGCGGCTACGTTCGCCTTCTTATGCGTCCGCTCCTTCGCCCACTTTCCGTCCACCACCCTACGGCCTGCTCGTCTTACCCCTTCCCTTACAAGCCCGGCCCGCTCTCCGGCACCCCGTCTGCCCATCAATTAACCAACCTGTGAATCAATCAATAAACGGGGCACTTTGCCTATGTCATTTTAGGTCTCGGCCGCGCATGCGCGCCGCCCCTTGCTCGCGCCGTCATCTGCCGCGGCTTCACCCCCAGACTCGTTTCGTGGCCCGGTATGCCTCGAATGGATCCGTTCTGCCGTGCAACCCGAAAACGTCATAAATGCAATTTTACATTTTTTGGAAACCATGTATTATAGCAGACAAACTTGTGTACCTTGGGACAGAATTCTTTCGCGAACACTATCAAAAACTTGACCCGAAAATTTGAGGTGCATGGGTAAAACGGTTTATATTTTATAAAGTGTTAAGTTCCAAAAAACGAGGGGAAATCTTGATGGACTATACGGCGTTCTTGCTTAGAACGGTAGCGTTAGGCCCTTAGCGAGGGTACAGGAAGTAGTGGCTAGTTATGTAGATAGTTTTGACCAATACGTCACGCAGGAAACTAAATAAGTACCACCACTGATTTTCATGAGGAAATATTTAAAAATTTAAATCGATGGCTTCTGTGCGAAAAACGTATCTTAAATGCGGAGTTTCAAAATGTTAGCCTCTATCTTATTATTCTCGATGGTGCCACTGGTTTTTTCTTAAATCCACTCCAAAGCTCAAAAAAGCTCTCAAAGTTCAAGCTGAAATGCGGAGGGGGCATCTCACAACCCTGAGAGTCCACCTCTATGTCAAGACAAACTCTCTATGCAAAGGTAGGGAGGAAATACATTGACAGGGCAGGGCTGCCACTTTATTTGGGGACTCCAAAACTGAAAACACGGCAACCCTGCTAATGTATTTGCTCCCTATCTTTGCATGGAGAGTTTGTCTTGATGCAGAGGTGAACTCTCAAGATAGCGTGGGATATCCCCTCCATTTTGGCCTCAACTTGAGAGCTTTTTTTTGAGCTTGGGAGTTGATTTCAGAGAAAACCAGTGGCACCATCGTATCTCTCGCGAACTTTTACATGAGAATCAGCAGTCAAATCGCAAATCCCTCACACATGCAACATCTCCATTATAAAAAGTTTCCCTCAAAAATAAATATTTAACGGGCAGAACTTCGGCAACATTCCGTTGGTGATACGGCGTTCTTCCTGAGCGCGCGGCAGTATTGGCCAATGACAACAAAACGGACCCGACGACCGTTGACCTTTTTTTACGATTCACACTGAGCGCAACAATAAATCCGAGGCGACCAATGGCAATAGCTCCAAACGGCAATATCAAAATGAGCGCGAAATGAAGCGAGTACCACGATATAGCGTGATTAAAGATTATCGCTCGATCCTCTTCGAACGAACTCCTAAGTGCGCTGCCAGCTCGAAACGCAGAAAAATCCGACGATGATAAAACCTCTTAAGCCCATTTTCTGACGAGCCCCAATACCCGTAAGAATTCATTTATTTTAAGGCTCACAGGGAAGGTATAGATGAATGATGATCGAGCTGCATCGAGGATCTCGGTATCCTTCGGCAGCGTCGAGCGCAATACAAAATGGCTCCCACGATCTTTTATCGATTTTCGGTTCTGCGCCCGCCTGTCCAACGCGCCGGCATCGACGTGGAAATCAAATCAATACTTAAAGAATTATTGTTATCGTGCTTATCGTTATTTTTCCATCTTCTAATGTCCTCGTCGATATATCCTGTCGATGAGGAAAGAATTAGAGTAGGGAAAACAATGTCCTGGTAGTTTAGCTCGCTCTGTGCCGCTGCCTAATTCCGTTCTGAACACATTTGCACAGATTCAAACGAATGTCAACATTTCCCCTCCTCTCTTTGACCTCAACACCATAATTTTGACATTTTTTCATCAAATGCCTTACTTTTTTAAACAACTTAATCTCCAAATTCAAGTTTTTCGTTCTTTCCTTTTCCTTATATTTTGCACATTTGCGCATATTTGTATGGTTTTTTTTTTATTTTCTAATGATCAACGTATTGTTATAGCACCTGTAAATAAATGCATTTACTTGCTAACCTAACCATTTTTTATGAAAATTTTCGTTTCAGAGTAGTGGACTTTCGTAAAATTGCAATATTTTGCCACAATGTACTTCCTTTCACACTTCATCCTGACTTAGGAATGATAATGGTCATGATCATTGAGCTGTAAAAACATAGTTGTAGTAACTTGTATTTATTACTTAATTTGGAACATACGAATGCGTCATTTTTATTATTGTGATCTAAGCAATGTTAAGTAGAAAAACTTATATGATATGTACACTTTGAGGTCAAGACGCATTAGTGTAGTTTTTGAAAATTGAGATATTCATGATTTTAAGTAAAACTAGCCAAAATGTATATTTTGTGAAAAATTCGCTCCAAATTCCAATTTTTAAGCATCCAAAAGTCAGTTTGAACTTTCTTTTCGTCACAATGAGCAATGTAATTCCGGAACTTCAAACACGTATTTCTGGGAATAGCAAAAACTGCATATATGCGCTCAGATCCTTTAAGCTCCTCATTTGTCCAAGAGACTATTTTCATACCTTCAAATGTGGGACTTAGTATCATTTGTGAGATCTTGTTGAGAAAACGTGCAGCGGATTACTTTAATTCATACTATGTCAAGAACTCAAGAGGCTCACCCACAAATAAAGCGAGGGATGTGTAAATTATTCTCCTTCAATCCATGATATAGGCAAAATAAGGCGCTCAAGAGTCGAATTAGTGGCATCCAGAACAGTAGCGAGAATCGCAACTTTGTGGCACTAATTTACCTCACTTTGAATGGATATGTAAATTAATCTCCTTCAATCCATGATATAGGCAAAATAAGGCATTCAAGAGTCGAATTTGTGACATCCAAAACAGTAGCGATTCTTGCAACTTTTTGGCACTAATTTCCCTCACTTTGATACCACTGCAAGGGTCACGCCCATATGCATAGTCGTTCCTTAAACAACGATTTTTCTTCAGGTGGCCTCGAATGTTTTGCGTTTGACAAAGGAAGGTCTAAGGATGCCATTATATTAGTGTCGTATGAGGGATAATTTTTACGAAACTTAAGTGGAATTTAACAGCTTAACTTAGAAAATAGATCCTACCTACTTGATTGAAACTTTTTGTGAATTCCTTTTAAATTATAAAAAATGCACTCATAAAATTTCACATCAGAATTTTTCTCTAGTCTCCATACGAACAGCGAATCCGCGAAAGCGAGTAACTCGGTTTATGTCGCTGAAGATTTCCTTTCATATTCATTTCCCTGATGAAAAAATACCCTACGTCATCTTGAAAACTTCCCTGATTTTTCTCCTCAGTCCCACGACTAATATGTGCAAATAATTTCAATCAATAGGGTTGGTTTTTTCTCGGGACTAGAGCTTTTGAAACACCGCCAGCCAGATACGTGTTTTTGCAGTTTAATCGTTGATATATAATAAGAATTGAATCGATGGCAAAAATGTGAAATAACGTATCTCCGTTTGTGTCGTTGTAGATATCCTGGCATACTATCCTTGGAAAACTAGCCAACTAATTTCTCGAAAACTTCTGTGGTTCTCTCCTCTCGTGGCAGAATATTCTGTATGAATTTCAACCTTTAAAGTTGGCACGTTTCTCTTCAAATAAATAAAACAGGAGGGGAAATTGTGAAACGCCGCAATGGAGATACGTTTATTGCACTTAAGTCATCAAAATACGAAAAAAACAGTGGCGAGTCTTGAATGATCGATCTATCGATATTTCCCCATTTGAAGCTGTGATAAAGAATCGATTATTGGGATGTTCGTTGCGATCACCTTGTTTATCGATCCTTTGCCATGGGTTTAAATGACAGATTAATCGATATATCCCAAAGCACGCCACGCAACTGAAAAAAAAATTATGCAACTTCTGATGTATTCAGGTCGATTCTGGATAAAGCTATCTAATTACACTGAGGGAGGGAGGGGGGACAGAGAGAGAGAGGCAGGTTTTAAATATGTATATCAGGCAGGTCAATAATTAATTAACTTTTTGAACTTATATGCTGATGAAAAGTTCAGAGGCTCCGAAGTAGTTTATGTAGTTTTTGCTTGGCGGTGTCGATACTGAAAGAGGTCGACAGTATCCTCGAGTTAAAAGAAAATCAAGGAGAGGAAAGTGCTTGCTCAGTGAGGCTGGTGAATTTCAAAATTGCGCTCCTCCGGGCCCCTTCATGAGCTTGCACTCATTTTTAAACCTAAATGAAAATCTGCCGATAATTGCGTTCATTATGGGCGCTTTTAATTATCGGAGCAATCGCTCTTTTGCCGAGCATCCGCCCATCGACTGAGCTTCACTTCAATGTCTCGAATCATGGATTATCTCATTACCCGGCTGCGAAAAGATTAAACTCGGGAAAAAATATTCTACAAATATGAGTTAACTTAATGGGAAGACTTTCTCTGGCGCAGTCAGAAACTTTCACCACGCATGCCACCTCTGTGTTTTGATTTTGAGGTTTTTATCACAGATATCAAAACGCATGACAAATTCGTGCCCTTCGTGCCGAAAATCGTCTTCCAAAGTGTTAAAACAAAGTTATAAACACTGTCTCCAAATGACCGTCGGACATTGAAATCGGTTTCAAAATGTTAATAGTATCCTTGGCCTTTCTTTAAAGTTTTAGAAGATGATTCTTGGTCCAAGCATCCCCTGATGAATTATCTACAAACATGAAATTTGGATTTTCCGAAAATAACCCACCAAATGGTTAGAGTATTTTTGAAATCGTTCATTAGTAACACCATTTTGAAATATGATTGTAGAGAAAAGAGTGGCCAAGGTGTTATATGTGTATTCACTTATTTAGTTATTTAATAAAATATGCGCTAAAGCTTTTCGGCTTGTGGCCATTATCAGAGCTTAGGTTAGAGAGGTAAAAAAAAAAAAAAAACACATAACAAAAACACTTAAAAAACATTTCACCAGTGACAATTACAAATGGTTAGAATTCGAAATTCGTTGATTGTTCCCAGAATGTTTTGCGCGAGATATTTCGAATGTATGTAAAAGCTTAAATGTATTAGATTCATGTTAAAATTAGGGATCCAAAGCAGATTCCATTCATAAGAAATGAACGAAAAAATCATGAAAGAACAAACATAAATGTGGTTTAATGATTTTAACTTCCGCCGCGCCGCGCAGACCGCACTGTGTTTGGCGCAATGCGTGAAGTATTCCGACAGTCTTGTAGGTGGTATGATTTTCACGCCAACCGCTGCTGAACGCACTGCGTTTGACGCAATGCGTGAAGTATTCATGAATTCTTGCAGGCGCTATCCGTTTCTCGCTGACCGCAGTGACCGCACTGTGTTTGATGTAATGCGCGAAGTATTCGTGCAGTCTTGTTGGCGCTGATATGAGTTACATGCCGATCGATTGCCGCGCCGAGGGCTTCTCCTTTTCATCTCAAGTCCTCGTCATCATTTCTCTCCAAGTCCAAATTGCGTGTTTGGTTTCTCTCTTAACTCGACTAATTAAAAGTGCTGTCACTTGTATCACTGAAAGACGACAAAATCAGAAATTACTATACTCTCAGGAAATGAGAGATTTCGTCGCCTTTTTTCGTTTGTAATTTTTTTTCTCTAAATCCGCCCCCTAGATTTGCCTCCATGGGCCGCGGCCCATGTGGCCACTCCCTTAATCCGGCCCTGTGGGTTAAGTTCTGTAAGGTTAGATTAAGTTTTAGACTGTATCCATCTTAAGATCCTCCGTCAAGAGAGCAACGACCTGATGCTGATGGATGGTCGTTGCATCTAGCAGATTCCCTCACCATCCATTCGGTGTGGCTCAGGTTTTCACCTCACACAGATCCGGCAGCGGCGAACTCCAGTCAAGCAAGCTTCCAGCCAGATATGCTTCGATTCCAACTTATCAGTCCTTTATTTCCCCTCATTTCCTCCCGGGCCGCGCGTGGCGTGGCGCGGCGCGGAGCGTCTCGAAAAACGGGCAAACAAATGCGGAGCACCGGGGTCGCGGGGGAAAATAGGAAAAACATGAACCGGTTATCATTTGATTTCTCTCTTTCCTCTTAAATTTCCATTCATATTTTCCAGTTGAGCACACCACTCTTCGTGTTTTGACGCCCCCCTCCGACCCCCCTCCTCCTTTGATCCGCCTTCCCCCTCCCCGCTGCTTTTCATTCCACGCTACAGTGACATCCAACCATGCATCTGCTCGCTTCCATTATATTGCAGGTTTACGAGAAAGCATCACGTGAAAACTCAATATTGGAGTGGATGTTGGCGATAAAATTTAATCGTTTCATCCTTCCAGCTCAGACGAGGATGCGCCAAGACAGAAATGTAGTCTTCATGCCTCCACGTCATAGGATTTCTCGAAATCTCTAAATGAGTCACTAGATACAGTAAGAATGGACCAATAGACATTGTATGGACGGGTAAAAATGGACCAATAGACATAGTAAGGGCGGGTAAGAATGGATCAATAGACATAGTAGGGCAGGGTAAGAAAATACTGAAAGACGCAATAAGTGTCTATGAAACGACACGGTAAATAAATACCTCTGGACAGGGATGAAATAGACCTTACATGTGCACTACCATCAATTTATCAAAGTATTAATAAAATAATTGATTTTTCCTACTGTTTTGAATGTATTCGTCGCTTGGCTGACATAAGGGCGAAACTGCATATTGAGATGAGCCTGGAAAAGCATTGAATTGTATGGAGGACAGGGCTCATTGGGGATTGTAGTTACGCCCTTATGCCAGGTAGGCGAGGTATTGTTCAAGTATATTCTTTCAAAGCAGAAGACTAATTCTGCAGTTGCAGAAAAACCATAGGCGGTTCTACGGGGGTGCCAGTGGGTGCCAGGCATCCTCAAGCAAAAATTAAGTACAGTTATCGGAAACGTGAAATAACTTCTTTTAAAGATTCTGTATTCGTTCACACTGAGAAAAAATACCAGCAATTAATTGAAAATGTTTTGAACAGAATTAAAATTGATAGCCGTAGTTTACAAAGATTGCACTGTTTTTTTATGGTAAGATTGTAGTTTTGATGGAAAGTTTTGCTAAACATTTTCTTAATTGAATTTACAGGTATTTAAGTGGAGAGGAAGGAAAGAAAAAGAGAAAGGAGGGTAGGGAAGGGATAAAACTTGAGGGCCGAAACTTAGGCCTCCTCTAAGCGACCGTCCCCTTTGGAGCCGGTCTCCGACGTTTTGCACCTCTGGGCACTCCCAAGAATGGAGGTCTAGAACCGCCTATGAGAAAAACTGTTGGATTTTAGAAATTATAGAAATTTTTGGTTTCTTCGGGTCGCAAAACTTTCAGTCAAATATTACGTTGTGGATATAATTATAAGCTTGCGAATTTTACGAACAATCGACCTTCCTTGCAAAAAATTGGACGTATATATATCCTAAAAAGAACTATGTATATGACCCCAGGGTTTGCGTGTAACATGGTTCCTTTAAGCATGAATGCGTCCATTTTATAATCATGAGAAGCTTTCGCTTGCGGAAAATGTCAATAGCAGCGAAGAGACTAGATAAAAATACTAACATATACAGATGCATATACTTAAAGTAGAATCAATGAAATTCTGTAACTGTGTCGTGATGGAATGTATCACACGAAGTATCCTATCCTCTAACATTGAATCTTGCAGTTAATGTTCAAATTCAATGGTGCCATCACAATAAGGGCGCGAAAGTGAGCAGGAAGAAAAAGAATGACGAGAGAAAAGGAGATAGAAAACGCCGAAAAAATTAAATAGTCAGAGCTTATACGTTTTTCAGGAGATTCGCATTTTAGCGAAAGAACTTTGGAAACGCTCGAGTGTTTAATTGTTCTTACGGCGTTTTTTCTTAACGATCCAGTAATTATATCCGAGAAATAGACAATGATATCGTTCATAACGTCTTGATGCAACTATTCGTGCTCTATGTACATCCGGGTTGCGTGCTCAAAATTGAAGGCGCCCTGCCATACCAAATCATGAAGCGGTGCTTGCAGCAACACGCTGAGTTCATCAGTATTTCAGTGGAATATATCATCTGATGCGGCATAATGGTGCGTTAACATCCTTTTTTATTCTCCTGCCTTAGTTTTTGTCAGGGAATTTTGTCTCGCCACATATTGGTAACAGCATACGTGTCATTCGCTGCGTGCTTGAGCGCCTTCAGTTCCTTGGATGGAACACGCTTGTCCATAGAGTACGAATAGTCGTATGAAGGGGTTGTTACCAAACATCATTGAATGCAATAACGTTGCTTATTTTTATAAAGCTATTAGCCCCAGTTTACCTTTTCCGGTCAAGTGCCATGGGCTCATTTCAGGAACAACATCATATGTGCCTTTCGTTTCCCTATGCAAATAGGCGAATTTACGAATGAACCAAAAATTGTGGCTCCTCGTCGCAAAAAGAGGTCCGATCTTGAAGTACATGAAGAACTTTGGAGGATGTTTCAAGTGAAGATGGTCTCAAGGTGCGTCTAGTGAAACTCACCACGCTCCTCGAAAACATCATATGTGCCTTCCATTCCCTTATGCAGGTCGGCGATTTTACGGACGAGCCAGAAATTGCTGTTCCTCATCGCAAAAAGAGGTCCACTCTCGAAGTACATGAAGAGGTTTCAAGAGAAGTTGGTTTCAAGGTGCGTCTTGGCGAAACCCACGAGAGGGTAATATTTTTTCAGCGAAGGGCGAAAGGGTAATGCTAAAATTCGTGGCACTCGACAGGACTAGGGTTGGCGGGAACAAAAAGCGGGAGGGAGCAAGAAGCGGAGAGGAGAGAGCGAGGAAAAAAAGCTCGACTCCTTATGTGCGGGGAAATTGATTAAGACACGGGAACAATTGAGACACAAGTTGGGAGCCGAGAGCCCGGCCCGGAGTAGGAGGTAAATAAGACGAGGGTCCGGCTCGGGCTCGCCCGGGCGCTCGGGCCGGCCCGATAAGAAGGGACTTCCTGCGAGTATAAACAAGAGCCTTGTCTTAAGACGACCGCAAGTTCGCTCTCTCATTTGCCTAAGTACACACTCACACTCGCACAGGACTCCTTCGCCTTTTCCTTCGCTGATTATCGATTTTTGACGGACCTGCCACCCCCCGCCCTCGCCGCCGCCCCCAACCCCACCACCGCCGCCGCGCTGAAATGTATTAATTGGTCCAGCGGCTGTTGGGTCTCTCTATCCGTTCGCGTCGGCCCGGGTTGCGTCCGGCCCCTCCCGGGTCCCGCGTGGGCTCATCTTTGTAATAAAATCAACTATTGCAGGATTGAAAACATGCCCCATCTCCATACTTCAACCCTTCCTGTCTCGTCCGCCCCGGTCCCGCGCCCGCTGCCCACTGCCGCGCACAGTGGATTCACCCCTTGGACCTTCCGACTCATCTAAGGACTAGTTTCCACTGCTATGTTCATATCACCCGGTGCTCCCATTACATGACCTTCGAAAGTTCCGGAATTCGGAATATTTTTGTTCCAATGGACCACTAGACATGGTACGAATTTCAGCATTCTGATACCTGTTTCTTGACCAAAATTTTACGTTAAACACGATGCACACAACGAAATTTACCGAAATTAACTCCTGACGAAGATATTTAATGATTCTTGATGCGTGAATTCAAACCACCCGCTCATGAAAACTCAATGCTCTGCGTGATTCACATCGTGCGCTAAACGTGACCATGACAGTCTCTGCGATATTAAAATCTGGCAACCTCAATCTTGACGCTTTGGCTCAGCAGTAGCAAATTGCTTATAGTTTGAACAACACATGGTGGGAAATGAACATTACTCAATTGAGAAGCTTGCTGAAACCGTTGTAGTGCGCGATTTGACTCACGTAGAGCTTTGAGTTTCTTGTGAGCGGGCAGTTCAAATTCCTCGTGACCAATGTGAAATAAAAACGTTAATATCTTCGTTTGGAGTTTGTTTCAGTAGTTTTCGTTGCGCGAATCGCGCTTTACGTGAAATTCTGATTAAGAAACATGTATCCGAATGCTTAAATTCGTACCTTCCGTCAAAAATTCCGGGATTCCTTTTAGACCTTTTCAAAAGTTCCGGAAAATGGAAAAGATCCGGCACGTGTTACAAATTTCAAAAGTTCCAGGAAAATCTCAAAAGATCCGGAATCTGGAGATTGTTCCGGTAAATGGGAGCACTGATCTCAGCGTGCTGAGTTTCGTGTACGTAGTCGTTCCTTAAACAGCTCCTTTTGACTCATTTAAGGCTAAGTTTGCCTCATAGACTTTTTTCCCTCCTTATTTTATACTTCTCGTGGGGGTGAATCATTTTAATCCCCAGCAAAAATCTATTTTCTATGATATACTGCAGAATGTTACTTGAGGTTGGCAAAAAGTGTCCTTTTTATAAAGCCATGCTGGAAGAACGCCATATGAGCCTTCAGACGGTGTCCAATTTCCTCTGAAAAAACATGTATTATCGGAAGAATTCGCAAATATTTTCCTTTCAATTTTTAGGAGAATTTTGTTCGTAATTTTAACTCAGGCGTCCAAAAATGTCAAGAAAAAATATCCATGATTATCTTCAAAATTAAATACTTTGCGAGAGTAAATTTGGCAACGCTCGAATGCTGCCAAATTCGAGTGCATGCTGCTCGAATGCGTTTTTCCTTAGTATCGCAGTATGTTACAGATCCCTTTAAACCTCATTTAGTCTGAGTGTTACTTTAACGGGTCCCTTCTCCAAAAAAGGAGCTGTTTAAGGAACGCCAATGAATACGACCCTTAATGTAAAATTTTGGAGACAATTTCCCCCCAAAAATGTTCAGCTAGTAAGAGCATTTATACTATTTTAAAGGAGGATACATCATGTGCAATCTTCGCATCTTTGGCGCTCATAAGGTTTTGAATTTTCATTTTCCATGTATGCTTGGTTCATCTTTGCTCAGCTCTGTTCAAATGTCCGGGCGACCGGTGTCTGCTACTCCACTGTACCCCGAGCGGGGCGCTACCCCGAAGCCGGCGCTACACCACTTGGCCGCGCCGCGGCGCTCGGCGCGTCTTAGCGACTTGGAGCATCCCGCTCAAGATCCTGCTCGACACACTCACTTAACATCCATTGTCCTTTCCCTCGGCCGGCTTCCTCCTACCCGGTTAAGTACTCTAAGGAGAATTGCGCTAACTAATATTTTCCTACCGCGAATATCTCCCAACTTCTGTCCTCTCCTCCTGGCCCGGGGCAACTTTAATAATCAACTTCAAAGCTGAAAAGGTCACCGGATACTTACGCTCCTGCCTTGCGCCACTAGACGAAGCGATGACCTTAACTCCCTCACCATTCAAATCCCTCAACTTTTGGCTTTGTCGAAAAATACGATGCTCGCTCGTTTAGAGATAATATAGACGTTATTAGTGGCGCGTCACAGAAAAGCTATTTATATCGATTTATTCTCATTCACAATATTAAAAGGAGTTATGTTATTATTGTTGAGATCCAAGTCGGTATAATGAAAAATCCCTATGGGGACGTCATCACTGATAGCGTCTACATTTTAGAGACCTCGTACTACCAATCGAGGTAACCAATTGAGGCAAAAGTTAAATTTGGAAGTCAACCCAATTTTTTCTTGAATGATGGGTGATGAGCAACTTGTTGAGAAAAAAAAGTCTTCTCTTCATGCACAAACTGTGAGGCCTCGATAGACGATCATATTCATGAACGATTTCTATCCATATTCAGGGCCGGATTTAGGGGTGGCCACATGGGCCGCGGCCCATGGCGGCAAATTTAGGGGGCGGTAAATGTTGTAACTTTTTCAAATGTAGGTATCAAGAAAAAATCTGATTCAGAAAAAAAATTAAAAACGAGAAAAGGCGAACTAATCTCTCATTTCCTGAGAATTAAAGTATTGTAATTTATATTTGGTTCGTCTTTCGGTGATACAAGAGACAGCGCCTTTCATAAGTCTAGTTGAGAGAGAGAAATCAAACACGTAATTTGGCCTGGAGTGGCGCGACGCAGAGAGCAATGATGACGCAGACTTGAGATGGAAAGGAGAAGCCCTCGGCGCGGCGGTCAGCATGAAACATATATTAGCGCCTATAAGACTCCATGGATACTCCACGCATTGCGTCAAACGTAGTGCGGTCAGCAGCGGTTGGCCTGAAACTCATAGTGCCTACAAGACTGCATGAATACTTCACGCATTGCGCCAAACACAGTGCAGTGGCGGAAATTGAAATCATTAAACCACATGAAATAAAAAATATGAAAAATATGAAAAAATAAACGAAAAATATGAATATAATATGAAATATAAGTGAATATATATAAACATAAGTTTATTCTTTCATATGTTTTTCGTTCTTTTCTTATAAATAGAAGGCCTCGTCTACACAGAGATAGGTTTACGGAACTTAATTTTCGCGCAAAGTTCCCTGAACTTCTGCTAGTGTTGACAGGGCTTCCGCAAAAAATGTGTCCAACACGAGTAAACGCGTCTTATGCACCCCTCCTCCTTCGGCACGTTCCCTTGATGGTTTGTATCGACGTTTCAAAACGAATGAGAAGGGTCGGCAAGTAAGTAAATCCGGCCCTGTCCATATTTTGGAGGTCTTCCGTCCTAAAATCACTGCATCGCTTATTTATTTTCAAATTAAAACTCAGCAGATATGTTCCGCGTGGCAAGACATGGTGAATGATGGCACTCCAGTTTGTCAAAAGGAGAATGTTGGATGGTGACGAACAGTCATCAAATGGTCTAATTTGATCAAAATTGGTTCGGAATTAGATAAACTATCCAGGCATGTGGGCTTCAAAGGGATGCATCGCCGATGCAGTTAATGTAATTTCACATTTTTGGGGGTGTTCAACTGGACTCTGATACGTAACATTTTTTAGATTAATACTGCACATTTCATTGTAATATCTTAGTAAAATTCATAATTCTATACAATCTTAAAAAAAAAAAAAAAAAACTTGAGGGCTGAGTCCTCGGCCTTAGAATGGCATCATCTAGATTTTGGGTAGCCCTGAGTTGCAGAACTATGAGATACTTATCCAGGAATGGCTGGTACTTACCCAAAATTAAGCTGCTGCTATTCAATCTCTTTGTCTAGCCTTGGGCGCAAAACCATTTTTCCGAGTGTGACACACTAATACAAATCAGTGGCGTTGCGTGCTTTGCGATAGATCGATTGATCTGCCATTTAAATCTATGGAAAAGGATCGATTATCAAGGTGTTCGCGGCGAACACCTTGATAATCAATTCTTTACTACAGCTTCAAATGGAGCAATATCGATAATCGATCATTCACGCCACGCTACTGATGCAAATTCTAACATTCTATAACCATGCATGGACGAAAACTTTAATGCTCAGAAACAAATACCGACGATGAAACTGCAAAACTACGTATCTAGGTTGAGGCGTTTTGAAATCTTTGCTTCTATTTTATTCTTGAGAAAGAGCCTGGACCAATAACATGACTTAAGTTCTCGCAGAATATTTCCTTATAATGAGACGAAATATCATTGGAGTTTTCGAAAAATGACGTTCAGTACTTTTCCACGTAGAAAATTAATTATGACAGGAAGTCTGCAACGCCGTAAACCGAGATATGTATTTCTGCATAGTTTCACCATTGATATAGCTTCACGATGCTAAAATTTTCCCAATTATTCTTTTTTTTTTTTTTTTTTTTTTTTTCCAAATTCCTGAACTTGTCTCAAATTCTCCGTGTTTCCCTGACACTTTCAGTCGGAAACCTTGCGCCTCACACGGGTGAAACATTACTTATAAAATCCCTCATTTGCAGATGGATGCACTCCCGCCGCAACAACACTGATTGTGAGCGCTTTTTTTTCGTTTTTCATGAGAATTCCCGTCTTATATCCGAGAGAAAAAGCCCTCATCCTAGGGAGGGCAAACTTATCTTGATGAATGGTGGAGTGCAAGAGTTGACTGAATTAAAAGTTTCTCAACAACTTTGCTCCGGAGCCGAAGGAGTGCGGAGCAGAGTTTCAAAATTTTGCTCGAAACGGCTACATTCAGATAGAAAAGCACTGGAATTTTATGGGAACTTGACCCGGGACCCGACGAATTGCGCGGGACACACGAAATAGAGCAAACGCCAGAATTTTGATTAACTGTTGAGATCCATGCCGCGAGACACATGCACCGCAAAACGCGCCCCGAAATTTTTCCTCGACGCTGTTTGGAGAGCTCGAAAACCTCTTTAAACTCGACTGCATTACTGTTTCATGATGAGTGCTTATTGATGCAGTCGGAACCAAACGCTGCCGTGCTAGAGAAGAACGCCGTATAAGCCATTAGGCGTTGCCAAATTTCCCTCGACACATTACGAATTTGCAGGAAAATTTATAAATATTTCTCCGCCGAATTTTCTGAGGAGTCCGTTCGTAATTTGATCTGGAAAGTCAAGATATTTTAAGGAAATATATTCATAATTTTATTCGAAAAAAAAAAATTTGAGAGGAAATTTGGCAATATTCGAATGCTCATACGGCGTTTGTACCTAGCATGACAGAACGCCCGGTTGATATCGAAGTAAACATCAGGTGAGGTTGATTCGTTTCTCTCTATTTACGCATTCCCTTTCCTATCATTTGAATGAAAATTTGAAGGACGAAGAGGAATTCTAAAACTTTAATTGGAATTGAGTCACCAGCCGACATTTTTAGACGCCCATTGCGAAACGTTTTTGACCAGGAATCTCCTTGAAATTATCGCAAGGTGAACCCAGACTTAAATGTTCCTGTGTAGATATTCCGTCGCCTTTCTGACGCAAGGGCGTCTGTCAGTGGGTCAGTTGCTCGATTTTTTCATTGCTCAAGCGGAGAGAAATAAGGATTCTGATGTCACAGGAATTTAACCAGAGTTTTTTTTACAACCGGAAACTCCCCAAAATCAACTTAAAAATGCCCCAAAATTAGGATTTTCAAAACGGTCACTTTTACGTGGGAACAGATCCGGTATTTTCGTGACGTCATAGTACATGAAAAATCTGGTCCCTTCCGTGATCAATTGCGAGTTTCATTCGGGTTATTGAAAAATATCTCATTCCCGGTTTTGAAGTTTCGTTAGTGGTGCCTGAATTAGATTGCACAAAAACAGTTTGCTGATTTTCCTTTAAGCCGTAGTGCGCCTATAGAAGATACAAGCCAACACTGAAGGAACACTTAGTTGTAATATGTTTGCCTGAGTTGTGCAGGAAATTTCGATGGAAAAGGATAGAAGTTGAGCAAAGCTGCCGGACTGTGCGATAAAAGCTGCATAGTTTACATTTATTAATTTAGGAAAAATGCCGTTTTTCCATGACAATTTGCCAACCGCGAGGCTGACCAAAAGTCGAACTTGATACAGAGTATTGAGCAGTGTTAAATTTTCTTCCAGTCCGTCTCAGTGATAAAATCTAACAAGTGCATTCTCCAATGATCCCGAAAGATCATAAGCATACTTGCATATCACAATTATCAGAGAGCGGACTTAGGAGGTTTTAGCACGGACCGATGAAGTTATGATGGTCCTCCAATACCTCGGGGCCAGGCATCCAGAGACGAAGGAGCGGTAATTTAGGCACTGGCTAATTTGCAGATTGAGTAAACATTTAAATTCAGGCGATTTGCATTTTGTTTGCCCACTTCAATTTGCCGAAGGAACGGTCGAGCTTCTGAATATTTCACGCTTATTAAATGCTTCGTCTTCATTTTTCGCTGACCCAACTGGACCTCGCGGAGAATTTGGACCTCGGAACTTCCGGGGTGAACAACTGTGTAGTTCTGGGAACCGTCACAACTTGTGAGGTATTGTTCATGTTGCCGATTAAATGTTTTGCGTTGCACATGAGCCATGAGTTGCATACCAATGGCTAAAGTGCAAAATGTATGTCCATCGCAGTGTTTCAAAAATCCTGCTCCCTTTTCTTTATTTCGAAGAGAGACAAACCAACTTTATAGCTTGAAATTTATACGGACAATTCTGCTGATAGAGAGGAAGAATCAGGAAAGTTCTCAAGAAATTAAGCTGAACAATTTTCCGGATATAAAATAAGGAATAGAAATCTGTGACACCACAAACAGAGATCCGTGATTTAGCACTTTGGTCATCGATATAATGGTGTTTCAACAATTTTACTTTCAACGATTAATTTTTAGAGAAAATCGCAAAAATAAGCAGAATAAATAACAGGTATTCCTCGCAAGTCATAGTGATTGATCATTACAAAATCACACTTCAATTGCCTCTCCCTGTTTGGTAAAAAAAGTATTCTTTAAATGTATACATTCCAAAATAAAACGGAAGAAAAATTCTATAATTTTGACGAATTTTAAGGTAGGTGCACGAAGCTACCTAAAATTTACCAAAATTGCATCATATTTTCTGTTGTATTTTGTGTTTTTGCAGTGAAAAATCATTGTAATCCCTTCGAAGGCTCTGTTTCAAAAGTTATACTGCTAAATTTTTCTCAAGGTTGACAATAATTGCCCGTTTCATGATGATAATATGTCAAGGATCTCCTTGAGCCTCCCTTAATAACCATGTAAACCTTACGAGGATTTCTGAGAAAAGGAGCTGCTGAAGAAACAACTATGGATACGACCCTTGACAGTGACTGCTGACCTGCAAGGACTGCAAAAGCTCCGTTTATTGTGTGAGCTTTGTTTCCTGAAAGCTCGAAACCGATTCGCTTTGATCATCGCAGTCCCAGCATGAACATTTCAGCGTCGCTTATTTACTGGCCCGGGGCGAGGCGAGGGGGGAGGGAGGCAGGGGGCTGTAGTCTTAATTGTTGCACAAACATGGTGGCCGACCCGACTCTGAAATCGAAACGAAACGAGGTTGATTATGATATAATCTGCGCAGGGATTTATCCGTGAGTTATCATGACGCTGATGAATATCCGCGCTGATCTCCGATCCAGTTATCCCGGTCATCGAAGCTCCGGCTCGATTGTTGAATCGATATATCGAGTAATCCTAATCGATAAATTCCTATCTTAGCAATGCTTTTTATCGATCAAGGCTATTCGATTTGGATCCCGTAATCGCGCCGCTGGAGCCCTCGCTGCCTCCAAACGGACTCAAACGAACGGAGCGGGTAACATTTAAGAACGGATTGCGAAACTGCGCGGAGATGTGGGGTAAGGCCCCCTGGCAGCGATGTGGCACAACCCCCAAGGGATGCTCCAATCATTCAAAAAGATGTCTCTTGGGTCATTTTTCAAAAATTGAAAAAAATGGACTGAAAAGTCGAACCTCTGTGCAGACTCTCAGCATGGCGTAGGGAATCCCTACTTTTTGAGAGCTTTTTTTTAGTTTCGGAGTTCCTTTTAGAAAATTGTCGACATGTCCGTACCCTCTAAAGTACCTGTATACGGGAGAGTCTTGACATCTCAATCCTTTTACCATAGAAAAAGTTACTGGTGTACACTGATTGGTCGGCTATCATGGAGACCCAAAGTTGGACCAATGTAAACAAACCCCAGCCCCTCCGCTCCTAGTTTGATCCACTGTAAACAAACAAGATGGCGATAAAGTTCTATAAAGTTCTAGGCGTGATTTTGGATGTGATAGAAATTTTTTCATATTCAACCTCTGAATGAGTTCTGATCGTAGTCCGATGGATATTTTGCCGAAAATTAACCTTTGAGTATGATTAACATTCATTTCTCAGCCGATAATACTTGTTCCACTGGGTCGGGTTTGTTCACATTGGTTCAACTTTGGAGCTCCATAATAACCTAAAACTGATGAGCCAATCAGAGAGCGGCACAGAGATGACAATACTCTCCGGTATATAGGTACTTTACTCTATATCGTGCTCCTAGCAAAATTTCTGATAAGAAAAAGATCTCAAATCGCAAATCCCTGATACATGTAAAAGCTCCATCGAGTGAAAGGAAAGTAACCGACAGGAGCACGGGAAGCGGATAAGTGAGTCAATCGGTACGGTTCGAGAGGGAAAAAATGAAAAGGAGAGGAAAGCGACCTGTCGTAGCGTTAAATCGAGAGAAGATCGGGATCCGGGGGGAGAGCCGCGCGAGCTTTTCAAAAGCTCGGAGGACGGAAAGAGTGAGTTATATAACAATTATGTGTGACATACATGTCTCGGCAACCTGTTTATCAAAACCTCGTGACAGCGTCGTCGACGACAGCCCCGGATCGTAGTTTTATTTTCCCTTCAAAGCTCGCACCCCCCCCC
>NW_017553907.1:1759681-1772735 GCF_001854935.1 Bemisia tabaci
GCCGGCTCCGAGCTTCCCTTTTGAAAAGACGAGCCCGGAAAACCTACTCACCTGTTGAGCTTCCGATTGCGGTCGTGCGCTCGTATAAGCGCATCAAGTTCATGCGTTTGAGCGCTGATGTGCGACTTTAACCTCACTCGGGTGCCGTGTCAATCTCTTTGAGTGCCTCAGTCACGCCGGCCTCTTCGCGGATTCATCATCCTGACAGACGGAGCTTTAAAGGCCGCACATCCAAAGTCGTTCCTTACGTATCATTTTTCTCCTGAGAGGTTCTATATATGAGGACTTATCTGTAACAATGGCGGATGTGAAAAATTACCTTTTAGAAACACGCTCAATAAACTGTTTTGTTCACACAAAAATTTAATATGTTTGGCATTGGCATGATGTACAGATCTCGAAGATCACATCTCAAGTATTTTCTCAAAATTTTCTCGATGCCGAAACAGTTTTTTGAATGTGTATCGAAAAGGTAATTTTTCACAACCGCTATTGTTACAAATAAGTCCTCATAATATATGATTTTTTTCAGCTACTCGTCATTTTTCTCGAATTTTGGGATCGCAATCCTTTTGACAGGAGACAATGAATTCACTTGCAAATTTTGACAAACAAATAGCGTATAAGCGCATCGAGTTCATGCGTTTGAGCGCTGATGTGCAACTTAAACCACACTCGGGTGCCGTGTCAATCTCTTGAGTGCCTCAGTCACGCCGGCCGTTCCACCGCCTCTTCGCGGACTTATCATCCTGACAGACGGAGCTTTAAAGGCCGCACATCCAAAGTCGTTCCTTACATATCATTTCTCTCTCGAGAGGCCCTATGTATGGTTTTTTCGGCTACTCTTCATTTTTCTCGAATTTTGAGATCGCGATTCTTCTGACAGGAGACAAAGAATTCACGTGCAAATTTTGACAAACAATCGGATCGGATCGGTGGGTAAAAAAAAAAATTACAAATGAGAAAAGGCGACAAAATCTCTCATTTCCTGAGAGTATAGTAATTTCTAATTTTGTCGTCTCTTAGTGAGACAGCACCTTCAATTAGTAGAGTTAAGAGAGAGACCAAACACGCAATTTGGCCTGGAACGGCGCGACTCAGAGAGAAATCATAACGAGGACTTAAGATGAAAAGGAGAAGCCCTCGGCGCGGCGATCGGCCTGTAACACATATTAGCGCCTACAAGACTGCACGGATACTTCACGCATTGCGCCAAACACAGTGCGGTCAGCGTGAAACGCACAGCGCCTACAAGACTGCACGGATACTTCACGCATTGCATCAAACACAGTGCGGTCACTGCGGTCAGCGTGAAACGGATAGCGCCTACAAGACTGCGTGAATACTTCACGCGTTGCGTCCAACACAGTGCGTTCAGCAGCGGTTGGCGTGAAACGCACGGCGCCTACAAGACTGTCGGAATACTTCACGCATTGCGCCAAACATGGTGCGGTCTGCGCGGCGCGGCGGCGGAAGTTAAAATCATTGATCCACATTTATGTTTGTTCTTTCATAATTTTTTCGTCCATTTCTTATGAATGGAAGGCCTTGGCCACACAGAGGTAGGTTTACGGAACTTAATTTCCGCGCAAAGTTCCGTGAACTTTTGCTGGTAGTGTCAACAGGGCTTTCCAAAAAATGTGTTCAACACGAGTAAATGCGTCTTATGCACCCCTCCCCCGCTGGCACGTTCATTAGATGGTTTTTATCGAGTTTCAGAACGAATGAGAAGGGGACGGCAAAATACAGGCGACCCATGGGCGGCAAGTAGGTGAATCCGGCCATGTTGATGAAATGACAAGCATTAGTTTAATCCAACCTCCACTAGACCTGTGTTTAAAATACGAGTACTTATTGATATGTCGTTCAGCAGTTGATTTCCAAGCTTCTCGTACTGTGAGGAGTTTTTTACGTAAGATTTGGTAGAAAAAACCCGTGACTAATTTCTAGGTTAGATTTTGTCTACTGGTCTAGTAGAGTTTTAAACTCACGAATCGTTTTACCTGCTTTCATCCTTCACAAGCAAAAAATGATCGAAAAATGATGTATTGGGAATGATAAATAATAAAACTACGTTCAATCTGAATCTTGCGCGCGGCACGATTCCTTATCGAGAATGAAGTGGTTTTTGTTTTAAATGCTTTCGCGAATCGAAAGAAAGTCTACTTGAGGATCTTACGGAAGGAAATTGCGAAGGATATCAATATAAGCAATGCATTTGAAACATCCTAAGAGCGACAGTCTTTGTTTTAATTGTCGCACGAGTTGCCGTGAACCACTTAGACCCGCTGCTCTCCAGCGACCTCTTGAGATTGGATAATACCTCTCTTTTTAATTTCCAGTTCTTCATTCTCGTTGTCATTGTTCTTCGCAGAATCAATTCATCAACCCTTGCGATTTTAGGGCAACGTGATTAATTTTGAAGCGTTAGACTTCTCTCAATTTAAATTCTACCGCCTTAATATTCAAGCAAATAATCCTCACGATAAGAGAAGGGAAGAGAGAGAGAGACAAAAAAAATATTCTCGGAACCGAGATATTTATGTCGGGAAATGATTTTTGTTTGTTTGTTTTTTTATTTGTTAATTGTTGTTTTTCTTCAACCTGTATTGTTACATCAACGTTTAAAGTCAGCAGATAAAGAGAACTTAAATTTCCTCAAATTTTTACTGTATTTGATAAAGAAAATTCCAGAAGTCTCAGAAATAAAAATATTTTCGAGAATTACAGAGAAGTTTTTTATGTAAATCATCGGGCCAAGATATTTCAAGAATGAGATCAATTTTTCTCCGAAAGTTTTTGACTGATGGTTAAAATAAATCTGATTAAATAAAAAGTCGTATATATAGATGTTGTCCTTCCAGAGAAAGTATCATAGATGTCATTTTCACCAAAATTGAGTTATTCATGATATTAGATTTGTTACATAATTTTTACACACGAAAATAATAATTTTTCAAGATTTCAGTCATTTGTATCTTCAAAAACCTCTTAAACGTGAGCAAAGTACGTATAAAATCATCATGTCTGAGAAAATGTATCGAAAGCGCTGGTATCCTCAGTAGAAATTATTTGTTTCGTCTCAATCTACTATCAAATTAAAATTAGTCGATGTATTTTACGCCTATGCGCCACTATTCAAGTCGAAATATCACAACCAGAGATCGGAAACCAGTTTTATGTGTTACCTATGGTGTACGAAGATGAAATTTTGATGATTGTGATGTTGTTACGTATACTACCATGCTAAGGAAAAACGTCGTATGAGCATTCAAACGTTGCCGAGTCCCTCTTAGAAAATATTACTTTTAAAGAGGGTTATGAATATTTCTCCTTGATATTTTCAGACACTTCGCAGATCAAATTACTAACAAAATTCTTTGAAAAATCGAAAGAAAAATATTCACAAATTTCCCTGAAAATCCATGACTTATCAAAGGCAATTTAACAGCGTTTAAAGACTCATACGGCGTTCTTCCTTTAGCACGGCAGTACAGTGCAGCATTATTCCGCGAGGTAACATCTTCCCATTTCGCCTTCAAAAGCTTAATAGGCAATGTGAGCGGCTTAGGAGCAGTAATAGTTGCTTGTTCAGCCTTGTTCACTCGGTTTCAATAGCATCGGCACCATAGAGTACATAGAGTCGTAATGTAAGTGGGTGAGCTGGCGCCACTTTTAAGCATTTTCCAGGTCCCAAATTCCGAGACTTCTGTGTGACGCCGGGTCACTTTTTCGATACATAATCGATTGTTTGCGATACACAGGTACCCGACCACCCACTGTAAACAAAGAAGATAAGAATCACCACGTATTCCACACCGCCATTTTAGATCGAACATGTATCGATAAAGTGACCCGAACTCGGCGCACACCGGGCTCGGAACTCGTCGTGCAGAACATGGCGCCAGCTCTCCCATTAACATTACGACTCTATGTACTCTATGATCGGCACATTCATAATGAAAGAAACGAGTTGTACTTTGAATCATGTACATTACTTTCATAACCTCACATGCGCAACGCAGCAAGTAATTGAATACAGCTCGAGACGTTTGTCTCCCCCATTTTGTTGCGCTACTTCCATCGCGCAATCGGCAATACATTCTCCTGACCACTCCGAGTAACGACAGCTATCTCACTTATCGTATTTACGACAGACTTTGGGATGTGGCCTGGAGTTGGCTCCACACAACTATTACGGGTTTATTTTTTCTTGGCGCCTCCACCGATGCTACTCTGCGGACGTAAAACACAGAGGACAGACGAAAGCGTTTCGCGAAATTTTCCCTCGGTGAAGTCGTGAAATTGCATGGAAACTCGCAACAGACCACGTTATTTTGAGCCCCGAACAGCAGGATCGGAAACCTACCTCGCACGATATCTCATGACCCCCAGAGCGTCGAAGAATACTTTAGTGGTAGAGCTCTTAAGAGAGCAAACGTGGTAGGTTTTAACGTGGATTGGTGTGCTGGAAGCTGCGCGCGCAATGACAATGTAGGATAAATTGAACCACGGCCGGACGGTAATTAGATGAGCATTGCCTCAACATAAAACAACGATACTCCACCACAAACCAGTTAGCGGAGCGGCCCGGCCCGGGAGAGTCGAAGAATATGTGTTGTAATTGATATTGAAGGGTCGACAGTTCGCAGAAAAGATTAGAGGGAGCCATAAAACAAGTAATGAAGTCTATCCAAGCAAAACATATTCTCGTAATGATGACTCTGTTACCACCACTGACGCTGAAGCTAACTGCGCTGAAAGTGTTGCGAGATCAGGTCGGGGAAAACTATCTCACTGCGCGTCCTTTGTCTACATGGTGCACCGCGGAAATGTCCTATTTTAAATGTCGGGCATAGAATGTCATCCTCAATAAGGTCCGTTTTATTAACGCCCATAGTGCATAGTCACTCTTGTGAAATATCTATTTTTTATTTTCATTTGAATTGTTGTTTTTATTTTACCGTAAATGTAAATATATTCAACCGTTTCTGTGTCGAAAGAAGAAGAAAATGTCGAGACGTTTTACTTAAATTCTCAGGCATTTTCAATCTCAATGGAGGCAACAAATAAGTCAATGGCTGTGCCTACGATTAGCCATGACCAGATCCACCAGTGTGTGTTACAAGTAGACAGGAAACATTATAATCGACGTTTCCCGAGTACCATTTTTCAACGGGAAAATCGCGAGATTTTGAAATTAAGTTGCGATCGTTTTACAATTTTTTGGCGATAAAATCGCTAGGATCATCAACATCTAAGCGATAATACTCGATCTTGTCGCAATTTTATCTCTATAAAATCGCGCTCAATAAAAAAATTTTATCTCGATTTATCACGAGTTTTGTTCGCTATTATCGCAATTTTTTATCCAATAATGTTGCCATAAATCGACGTCACTAAAATCGCGATACATTCGCCGATCAAATCACAACTTACCGTGATCACTGCTACTTGGGCCAAAGGATTATATCCTAGTTTCAATTTGGAGTTCTAATTTCGTCAGCTTCCGGCCAACGTATCACAGACGCCATTCGACGTTTCAAAATTTTATCTGCCACCGTTTTAATGCCACCATTTTACTTTTCTACACAGAAATTGTTAGAAAATTCAGTGAAATGTTCGGACGAGAGATGCCAGCTTCCGGAGGATCTCTACCATGACAGATTCCTGTGGAGAGTAGGCGTCGCAGAGCGCCCTAGCGCGCCGTAAAAGCAACTTATACATACATACATGTTCGGACGAAATTTTTTAAGCTTTTGCGAACAATTTTTCTGTAAAAAAAGAATGGTGGCGGACATTTTGAAACGTCGCATGGAAGATTCAATTTTGTTAGGTTAAGTATGAATTTTCCGGCTAATATGGCTACCTCGTCTCCGTAAAAGAACAAGGCACAAACTCTCCGTCTCCAATAGTCACCACGGATCTCGTTGCGTTCATCATCTTTCCCTCTTTATTCTTTTCTGCATCGCTTGATTTTTCTTACCTTCTCCGCTTCTCGACAGTGTTCAAATTTCGCTTGGCACAACACAGACGAGAAAACTGCGCTTCAGCGGAATCCAAAGAGGTCTTATCTCACGTTGAAGGATGTTACGAATGAAGAAAACCGGGATATAAATAAGATGCACCGGTGTGCCAGATACTTTTCAATCAGAGGCGAGGCGTGAACGATCGATCATCGATATTTCCCCATTTGAATATATTGTAAAGAATCGATTATTAAGGTGTCCGTTGCGAACACCCTCTTTATCGATTCTTTTTCATAGCTTTTAAAGGCAAACCAATCGATATATCGCAAAGCACGCCACGCCACTGCTTTTCAATCGCATAAGAAAGATCCGATCGTTAGGAGTCCGCCTGAAGCATTGATTGTCGAGTCGGTACGTACAAAATAAGTTATCGCTTCCTTAATTTTTCATTGAAATCTGTTGGGTTAAAAATACAAGTATCAGAATCTTGAACGGGGTCGATTGGAGGTGCTCCGCGAGCTCTCGATTTTGGTGATAACAGTGAGATGGACGTATAACTGAATCTTAACGTTGAAAAATTTTCCCTCGCAAATTGTCTATTTATGCGGAGACTAATGGACAAAACTATTTAGAACTATTCGGACCTATTTGGACAGGACCGGAAGCAGCCCAACCTCATCAACCGTTTTCTAATTTCTTCTCATATTTTATTTTTTTACTAGAAAGCCAAGCAACATACAGAGGTGAAATTGTTATTTATTTTAATGCGATTAACACTCGGTTCATTTCTGAACAAGAACTAAAAGCACCTCAACAGTAATACTGGGGACGAATGAAAGAAACAAAGAATGTAATAACGCTCGACGAATTCAAAATCTAGTCGCATTGCACGATAGAACTATACAATCGCAATGACAGGGGATCTAATACTTCCATCGATGATCAAAATAGTTCCGTCGACTGTCAAACGGTGAGCCGTGCTTCTGGAGCTGCGAGTCGAACCATTTGGAAGAAAATTCGCCTACAAAGACTGTGATACCGCACGCGTTGCAGCAAATCCGTTCCAGTATTTAAGCTCGCACCACACAACTCAAACGGTCAACGGCTGTGTTTTGTGAGTGGAAATCGTGCTTCTCACCACAAAATTGAAATGTATCGAACTTATTAGATTGATCAATTTGGTTGTGTGCAAGAATTTTTATTGCATTTTTGCTTCAATTGACCGAAAAAATTTCCTTCAAAACTTACGGAATCGTCTAGATTTGGATAAGGACCTCTATTGATCATATTTCCTTTCCTTCCTTATGCAAAGAAAATCAACACAGAAATCCTCTCCCCTCCTTATGAGAGCGTTACCTAAGCTCTCCGCTGTGCATTTTGTCCTGATCTTCGAAAACAGAGCACAGTTTATTGGGGAAAAGAACATTTACCTTTGTAATTTTTTGCGTGTATTCTTCATTGATATTGTACTTTCTCTCCGCTAAGCAGCGGGCTGATAATTGGAATTGATAGATGAAGCTATAGACAAAGACGACGCGCTGAAAATAAAGCGACCCTATCGGTGGAAGCATGCACGTGATTGCAATGGGCAAAGGATGTAAGTAATAGACTAAGTGATGGCAACCCACGAGAGACCCAAAGGTTAGTCCGTGAGTTTCTTCCGAAGTCTATGACAACTACCCGTTGCAACCAGTAGGATCACTCCATGTTCCCTGTGTCCATCTTGTCTATCGCTTTGTCTATCAATTTCAATAAGCTGTTCACTGAGGTCCGTTGGTACCTTTACCATCTCACTTTTTTTTACCAATTATTGGTAATTTTACCAAGACAGGCTGGTAAGCTCACCTAAAAACCGGTATTTTTACCGTTTTTTTCAGGTAAGAATACCACTTTTATTGGTAATCGATTCCCGGTAACTTTGCCATTTTATCTCGGTAATTCTACCACAGTCGATAAAAAATATTGGCGTTTTTATCAAGGTCCAGTAAAATTACCGAGAAAGTTCAATAATTTTACCAAGAAAAAACTGGGATTAAATAGAGCCCTGAATTCTTGGTAATTTTACCCTTTTCTTAGTAAATACACCGAGATTTTTTTTTCAGTGTTGTACCGGAAACCCGTGTGATATTTCTGTACTGAAAAAATGTCTAATTGCAGAGATATCTTTTTTATTTTCAAATCGGTCGTTGGTTTGCTCTGAGAAAGACTCCTGAGAACTGATTCGGTCGAGGTGTGGGTGCCAGGACTTACGAGGAAGAGGAGCAAACAGGGAAATGATCCGGACGGGGGGTGGAGGAGGGGGGTAATGGGAAGAAGATTAGAATGGGTAAGTTTTAAGTAGATACTGGCCGATTGCGAGAGGGCGGAATCGGAGAGTCCACGGTATGGTTCAACAGTCAGAAACAATGAGCAGCACACATCTGATTAGCGCGAATACTGGCGCATCTCAACGGTTTCGTGTGCTTCTTGCAACCCATGCTGCCGCTTCCCCCGCAAAAATTCGCAAAATTACACTAAAACTGACCCTACACGGAGAAAAAAACTTCGTGCGTGGGACCCGAAGTTTAGGTCATATGACGCATGTACTAAAATATGTCCGAGCCAGTGGTGGATATTTGATGAATAATGATGTGCATCGTCTATATAAAGTTAACACCATACTCACACAGGATTACGCAAATTAGTCCTTAAAAAGTACCCTAAAGTTTTTAAGAGATTTCTATCATAATTCTAAAATAATCAGTTTCGAGAAACCAGGTACAGTAAATATTTTGATTTTTCTCTATTAAAAAAAAGTCTCACTGAAAGGTTATTACCTTTTTCAGCTATAAAAAGAACACCAAATTTTCGATTCCTCTTGTATTCCTGTTGTGTCTTGCGTGTGCCGGTTTTTGCTTCCGAAGTTATATTTTACAAATTTTGAGGTTTATTTTTTTTATCGCAGTCGTAGGTTTTACAAGTCGTTGGTACACGGAAAAAAAACCTCGTGCGTGGGACCCGAAGTTTAGGTCATATGGATCTCTGAAGTTTTCGGATTGAGCATTCGAACACTTAAGGTCCAGCTGCTGAGGTTTGGATCACACATCTGAAACTCCAGTTCTTACGTCTGAAGTACTTCGGTTTTCAGATCCGAAGAACTTCGGTTCTCACATCCGAAAAACTTCGGTTTTCACATCTGAAGTACTTCAGATGTAAGAACTGAGGTTTCAGATGTGTGATTCGAACCTCAACAGCTGGACCTTAAGTGTTCAGATGCTCAATCTGTAAACTTCAGAGATCCATATGACCTAAACTTCGAGTCCCACGCACGAGGTTTTTTTTTGTGTACCAACGACCTGTAAAACCTACGACTGCGATAAAAAAAGTAAATAAAAAAAATAAACCTTAAAATTTATAAAAGATAATTTCGGAAGCAAAAACCGGCACCCGCAAGACACAACAGGAACACTAGAGGAATCTAAAATTTGGTGTTCTTTTTATAGCTGAAAAAGGTAATAACTTTTCAGTGAGACTTTTTTTTTAATAAAGAACAATCAACAGATTTACTGTACCTGGTCTCTCAAAACTGATTATTTTAGAATTATGATAGAAATCTCTTAAAAACTTTAGGGTAGTTTGTAAGGACTAATTTGCGTAACCTTGTGTGAGTATGGTGTTAACTTTATATAGACGATGCACATCATCATTCATCAAATATCCACCACTGGCTCGGACATATTTTAGTACATGCATCTCGTATTTTATATTTGCCGATGCCTTGAAAATATAGGTCCTACAACATTTCACATATGATATTCTCAAATATTTTGTATTTTATTCAATGTTTAGGCATCGCCGGCGTAATCTCAGCCTCAGCTCTATAAATCACATTTACACCTTGCTCACTGACCGGGGAACGTTGCTTTTGTCCAAAGAACCGCTCCTGCTGACATAACCTCAGATATCACAGTTCCAATAAACTCCAATCAAACATTCCGACCTCCCCCGGACGATAAAAGTCTCTAATGACCAATAATTAAAATGAAATATCGTTTCTCTGGATGCTCGTCCTGGTTCCGAATCCGTGCTTTTCGCCAACAGATTAGCGCTCACGTGTTCCGCCGTGCTAGGGAAAAACGCCGTATGAACTTTCAGACGTTCCCAATTTTCTTGGGCAAATGACGAATTTACCGGGGAAAGTTTTTAGTCTTTTTCCTCTAATTTTTTGGCTAATTTTATTCATAATTTAATGTAAACTTTCTGCAAATTTCGAGGGAAAATATGCATAACTTTTTCCGAAACTACATGTTTTATCTGGAGAAATTTGGCAACTCTCGAATGTTCATACGGCGTTCCTCCATAGCGCTCACATGTAGAGCTCTATGGGTTCTTTTGTGCATAGAGTGTGTCTCTTGTTTCTTATGATGAGCTTGCAAAAGCTATGGTGCTCCAATAGAGAAAAAAGAATAAACAGTTGAGGAATTTTTCTGTACAAGGGCGTATAAAGGCTTGCAATACGGATAAAACTTTGCAATTTCTCGTAATATTAGCAGCAAATGGAATTCAGCCACAGTTGACTTACTGTCACACAAAAGTGGACGTATTTCTATCAAACGGAACTATGTGCATTATGATATGAGCCCTATTATGCATATATTCTTATGGGTTTCACGGCTCCTGGTTTAATGCACATAGTTCCGTTTAACAGAAATACGTCTAAGTGAGGAACAACTCTGAGCAGATACAGGGAAAAATTCATGGCATTCACTGTGTTACTTCAATTAAAGAACCACGTTGCACAAGCTTAGCAGAATGTTTGAGGTCTCACATGCTCTTCAACTATCGAGGTTCTCAATTCTTCGTTTCCGAAATAAAGAAACGTATCTCTATTTTGATGTTGCAAAATCTACTCTCGCAATTCCTTATTTTCAAACGGAAATGATCAATTATTATTGCTGCCCCAAATTTTGCTAATCTTTGACAGTAATATGTTGCGTGCTCATTCTGACCTGTTCGCCTTCAATACTGTGGTAGGCAATTTGAGCAGCTTAGGAGCAGTAATAGTTGCTCGCAGTGATGTAACTTCGTTCACTGGCATTAAATATTATGTCAAATGACTACTATCTACTGAAAGTGCACCGTTGCAAACTCACTCTATCCAGTTGGCTTTCAATTCTGAAACGAGCGTTGTGAGTGGCTTAGGAGCAGAAGTAGTTTTACGTACAGTAATGTATGCGACCGCACGTTCATGTACTTCAATATAAAAACTTAGTGATGATGTAATTAACAGCAGCATGAAGGAGTCTGTCCTATGAATGACCACATCATTAATCTAATTATTGAGAGTTTTCTATAACTTTCAACCGTATCATAGAATTTACGTACGTTCATAGTGTGCATGATAATAAATGAATACCTACTGTTTTTAATACTTAACAAAGTGTTTTATAAAATGAATGTTTAGGGACACTTTTACACAAATTTAATCTTATATTTTATGAACCAAATATGTACAAAAAAAAGAAAAAATAATCACTAAAAAAAATATTTACTACAACTAAGAAGCTCGAGTTGTTTACTGAAAAATATCGCTTTATTAATTTTTGAACATTTGACTTTTGAAGATGAAAAACGAATACGTATTTAAAACAAACTTGCTTTTCGGAATGCCACATTGGGACATGGTTACCTATCAGAGCTTGGTGGGCAAGAACATTTTTACTTTTTTATTCCACGGTCTATTATTGCAATCGTGCATGCCCACAGCGGATACTGGCACTTTTGATCGTCGTAAATACTTTTTTGAAGAGTGTTTTAATGATTCTTCGACCATGGGAAGCCTCGAAGCCGGGTCGTCATTCGCGAATCTATTTTTTCAATTTGGAACGCTACGTGGTGATCTATTGAATGACCCGACAGCGTGACGAATGGTAGATCGGTCGTTGGATGGACAGGTGACTCTTCTCCCCTCTCAGCGAGTGAATACAATTCAAATACATTCAGAACAACGAAAAAGAAAAAAGAGTTTAAATTCTCCCAGTTGGACGGATCGGAACTTGTTCGAAACGCAATGTCACCACATTGGTCCCGAATTCAATGCTTTTTAAATAATGCAGGGAGACTTGGATCCGGAACGGTGGCGTGGCGGGCTTCGCAATATATGATCGGCCATTTGAACGTATAGAAAAGGATCGATAGATAGGGTAAAACACTTTAATAATCGATAATATACTGTAGTTTCAAATGCGGAGTTATCGATAGTCGATCATTCACCCCTCACCACTGATCCGAGGGGTATATTAGGGATATTTCGAAATTAAGTTTTGCGATTTATTAAGCGATTATCCTCGATCTTGTCGCAATTTGATTTCTATAAAATCGCGTTCAATAAAATCGAAATTATATCTCAATTCATCGCAATTTTTTGTCGGATAATATTGCAACAAAGTGCCGTTGATAAAATCGAGATTTTATCGCAAACTTATGTGATGGAATCGCAATTTTTTATCCGACAATATTGCAATACATCGACATCGATAAAATCGCAATACATCTTCCCATCAAACCGCAACTTATCGCGATCACTGCACTGGAAAAAGAAACACATTGGATCTAGAGTCCAGACTCTTAAAAACATCGACAAGAAAAAATACTCTTGATTCAATCAGATTTAAGCTGAAATCAAGAACCAAGCCTCTCAATTTGAGCGGATTTCCTTTTGATTTAAGCTTAAATCTGATTGAATCAAGAGTCCTTCTTCTTGTCAATGTTTTCAAGAGTCTGGACTCTAGATCCAATGTGTTTTATAGCGGCTCTGGTGCTTGCACTAGAGCTGCTATTCCGGACGGTCCCAGCTGGGGAGTATCATTGGACCATGTTACATTGGAGAGACCGCGCGTTGGTTAATGGGAATCGGCGCCATTTTCGGCTATGTTCCTTGTCATGACTTTATTTTATTGCATATTGTTTTATTGTTAGCCAATGCTATGTTGTGTAGTGTATTTTTGGAATCATGGTGATACAGTCAATAATTCAAAACTTGTCTGTGCTTTAATCTCGTGATGGAAAAAATGTACTTTACGTTCAAAATTTGAAAATTTGAATTT
>NW_017553907.1:1786564-1815917 GCF_001854935.1 Bemisia tabaci
TTTTTTTTTTCGTTTTCTTCCTACCCTCCCTCTTGACATGTTTTAACTTTAAACACCAGCGGGCTTATTAATAATAGCACAAGAATGAAAGTCTTACCTCTTTGCATGAAAATAAGGCTGTGATTTGACGATTGGCAAGAATATTCCTAAGTGCGGTCGGAAGAAAAGAGAAAATATGAGAGCAGTACCTCAAGCGCTCAATTCTTTCTGGGAACGGTTCGAACGCGAGTGGGAGGGCAACCACCCTCAAAAAATATTTTCATCATCACAAGTTTCATGAAACTGAGATTTGAGGGGAAGAAAGGGGTGATTCTGAGCGAAGTTTTAATGAGATGTTAGCTTCTCAAAGCTGCTAATTATTTGCTGACTTTCCATTTTTTCTTTCATATTCGTATATATTCAATGTCGTTTTTTCTTTTGTCTGCAGGAAAGTTATTCTTCAAGATGTTGTTTTCTTCGCCAGAATTTGAATGCTCGGAGGTTGTCTTTTGAATTATTATTCCTCCTTAAACCGAAATCTTTTCTCCGCTCAAGGAATCATTTTTTGTGGTGTGATGGCGACGGAACAAGTTGCCAATTGTGAGCCAGGGTATGTCTGCCAGTTTAGATGACGCTTTTCCTCCAAGTATTAAATATTTTCTTTTCTTTCTCACCCTCCTCATTGTGAAAATTGCCAGCAAGCGCATCATTTTTCTCAAGTTTTATACTTAACCAAACAGAACACATTCATTCTGCGAATGAAATGTGACCGATTCAGATTAAAATTATGAGATTGAACTCTGAGATCATAGAAAATAAGTTTTCAAGACTCTTACAAACTCTTATAATGGGAATGAAGGTGGGGTATCTTTTTTTTCCCTTCGATATTTGCACGCTTAAAATTAATCAAACTTTCTCTGCCAAAATTATTTTTTCCCAATTAGAAAGTGGGCAGGATATCAGAAAAATAACATGATTTCAATACAAAGGTTCTTGGATACAACTATTTTAACGTCTGAGATGTCTATGCTGCATATATCCCAAAATGAAGGCGTTTGGCGATCCACGTAGCCGGTATTTATTCAAAACTGTGATTCTATGCTTTGATATGTCAATATATCAATTTTTTGAGGTTTTCCAGATTACGGTGCCTTTTCCCGTGGGCAATGACAATTATTAAGGAACATAGGGGTACGCCCCCTAATCACTTCGCGGTCCCCCCCCCCAGTTTTTCGCGCCTGAGACGTCATGCGTCACGCATTACTCTTATGATTTTATAATAAAGAGCAAGATCATGATTTAAGTGCCTCTCACGAAACGCTTTTTCATGTGGAAAATCCGAAAGTTGTAGATACTTTCACTCTGGGAGCAAGCAGATTCCACAGATGAGAATATGCCCTCGTGATAATGTACACGAATATTAGCGTCATTTCTCGCGCCGCTTTTTGTTTGCCGGGCCGTTAAATCAAGTTTGAATTAAAATGGCTCCTGCGCGAGCGAGCGGGAGCGAATTGGAGTGCCGTCTGCAATGGAAATCGGTTCTCTCGAGTGAGTGAAAAATGGAAATGGACCGGAAGAGGAGGGAAATTCGGTGGCTAATATATCAGCCGCCGCGAGGAGGTAACGAGAGGGTGAAACGAGTTAATATGACACATTTTTCCTCCAGCGGAGGAGCGAGCGAGCGAATGCATAAATTGAAAGTTTCCGAAGGAGCTAATTATACAAAATGTGCTCTCTCTCCGTCCCGTCCGTTTGCTCTCGTTTCCCTTTGGAGCTCGCATCCTGGCCCCGTATATTGTTGCAGTCGAAGAAATGGATCCTCCAAGACGCTTTAATGCAAAAGAACTAAATACATAGAGAAAGAACTTATATTTTATTTAATTTATATTTACAATAAAAGTGGAGAGAAAAGGAACGTGGAAAGAGGGAACCACGGGGAGGGGGGGAGGCGAAGGGGGGGGAGGAAGACGGTGAAGCGCAGTTCAGCGCTCCTCAATCTATGTTCTCTTTTCTTAATTGATAGAATGTATGTAAAGGCAATTTCCTCATCTTCAACGAGGCGATGCTCATCTCTCTCTCTCCCTCCCTCGGAAAGCACTTAGCGCTCGCTATCTCCGTCTCCTTCTCCGCTGCGCCGCCTCCCCCCTCCGCCCTCCGCCCCCGCAGCGCGGCGTGACGTGGCGTTCATCCCCAGGAACCCTTTTATTTCTCCCTCCCAACTGTCCAAGTTTTGAGAATACACAAAAAATGAAATATGAATTTTAAGAAGGGGAAAGAGAGCACATTTATCTTTATCTCTTGCACGGCGGTAATGAATTTGTTCTTACTCCTCTCCTTGGCGAGGATTCCTTTCGGAACCTGCCCGAGAAATGTGTATTGACGACGTACAAACATACCTACAGCTACGTTGTAAGAGTTTTAATTTTAAGAAAACGACGGGCGGGAGGGGGAGGGGGCGGGTTCCCCCCTCCCTCGCTCTTTTCCATTGTTTCATGTCCCGGCTCCCCCCTCCCCCTCCCGATCGAGCCCTCGGAGAGTTTTTCCATCTCTAAATTAACTTTTCCATCACTTTCAGACCCCCGCACCTTAACGAAGGCATATGTTCGGGGAGTATCCGTTCTTCAGAGGGAGAGGGCCGGGGCTCGCGCGCATCGATAACCCTTTAGACAGGAAATTATTTTTTAAAATTCCTCCGGGGATTTCGCGTCGGTTGTCTCAGGGATTGAAGTTATCCCGTTCTGGGAAACGAAAACATTCCGGACATTCCTGCCGAGGATTTTCTCTCCCGCGGAACTTTGATAAGGAGACACGTAAACGGACCGCGTTTACCAGCAAGGAACCAAGCCGCACCCGCAATTGCCAAATTTGATTGGGCGATTACGTTGTTTATAAGAAATAGTTCGTGGAAATTCCTTTTAAAATTTTACGGAATCTGCTTCGCACTATGCAGAAAATTCATCAAAATTTGCATGAAAATCCGCTCAACCGTTACCATGTGAAAAATCAAATTGTCCAATCAAATTTGGCAATGCCAGATGTAACTTGGTTCCTATCGCTTACCGCCGTCCAAATGTTAACAATGAAAAATATTCACTTCAAAGGAGGGGTATCGATAAGGGCCATTTTTGGGCCCACCGTGGCTGAATTTCCTCGACTCTACGATATTTTGCTCGAGGGGGTCTAAATTTTACAAAGTGCGCAGGATTCGGTCGGTTTCGATTTCATTTCAGGTCTCATACTGACCTTAAACATGGGTACGAAATACGGAAGCCGATTTTGGCAAAAAAATACGGATTTTTCGTCATTTGACTGCAAACCCGCAAAACACTTTTTTTTTTTTTTTTTTTTTTGGGGGGGGGGCCAAAATCGGTCTTAAGGCTCATGTTTAGGTCAGTATTAGACTTAAAATAAATTCTGCTAAAGGAGGATATTCCACGCGCAAAAAATCGTAAGGTTGAGGAAATTCAACCGGTTTGAACTACCCCTTTATCGATACTCCGCCTTAAAGGTACCATCAAGAATATCCATTACTCCATTTTCCGGTGAAAAAAATTTTAAAGTACCTGTATAGCGAGAGTATGGACAGCTCGCTTCATGGAGGGCTGAAGGCCCAAAACTGTTGCCAACTTTTCCACACGAAATATCCGAATCCGAGTCGTTGCCAACCTTCACTTCCAGATCGGAATCTTGCAAAATGGAAGATAATGAATAAGAATCAATTTTCTCCTTGTTTATCATATCATTGTAACTTGATTAAAACTTGCGAATAGACCCTGATTGTTAGTTATCATGTTCTCTTCGCTCAAAAAGTTTTAAAAATGCAATATTGTGTGCGCGCAACTTCGGGTAATTTGAATTTATACGTTGGCTGCCCTTTAGCACCCTAACTTAATTCGCGGAGGCTTCGGTGAAGGCCTGATGGATTTTCGGAGTTTCAAAGCTGTCTATACTCTCGCTATACAGGTACTCTAGTCTAGACTGCCCAAAAAGGTATACACTAAGGAGAGACTCAGTTAGTGGAAAGTCAGAGAATTTTAGCGCAAATGATCAGGGAATTTTTCCGAAACGTCAGGAAAACGTCAGTGAATTACGAAATTGGACTAAATACGTGTAAATACGTGTGGAAGTAGACGTTTCAATACAGTTTCATAACTATTTATACACAGGGAAAAAAGTGTCTCAAATCCAGAGCCCAGACTCATAAAACATTTGACAAAAGAAAATACTCTTAATTCAATCGGATTTTTGCTTGAATCGAGAGCCAAGCATCTAAATTTAAGCGGCTTTCTTTTTGATTCAAGCAAAAATCCGATTGAATCAAAAATAGTTTTTCTTGTCAACTGTTTAAATGAGTCTGGCCTTTGGATCCAAGAGACTTTTTTTCCAGTTTATATGACTAGCAGTTTTCCAACAAGCGTGAAATAGGTGATCATTTTCATAACTGGGGAGCAAAGAGAGAATTTTTTTTTTTTTGGTGCCCTGGTATGAGATATACTTTTCCACAATGGACCCTACTATTTTCAATCTACTATTTTCGCCTATACTACTTTTCCTATTTTAATGGTTGATAAGGGATGAACGATATGATAATGAATGAGCTTGTGCACAAAAAATAGGATGGAAAATATTTGCGAGTCTTGTACATTTTAAGTAGGTAGGTACCTCGGTGAGGTAGGTTCGCACTTACCTTCCAGTTTTTCAAAATCTTGCATATATGATGCTATTTGCAGTTGCATATCATTTTTATACCTTATAGAGGGATCCATTTCCAAAGTTATACTGCTGATTTATGATGCCATTTTGAGGAATTTCTGAAGTCTTCCTTAAGCACAATATAAACCAAATGAAGCCTTGTAAGAAAAGAAACCGAGTAAGGAACGACTATGAATATTGATGGCTTACGTGCAAAACCACGTTTCTCCATTGCACTATTCTAAAATTGCCAAACCTTCAAGCCAACATCATAGCTTGAAATCTATACAGAGTATTCTACTAATACAGAAGATTTATCAAGGCAGCTTTTAAGACATTACGCCCGCTCGTTTTCCACAGAAAGAACTAGGTATGGAAAGAAAGAATAAAGTATGGAAAGAAAGAATAATGTATGGCAGGAAGTCTGCAACGGAGGTATACGTGGTTTCGCACTTTGCCTGTCGATATGACCCTAATATTCAGGGACAAATCTGCGGGCTGAATGTTCAAATTGATAGACAAAGAAGCGATCCTATTGGTTGAAATGGATGGTGCCAATAGGCTAAGGGAAAAAATGATGAATTAACTAAAGGGCCTCTCGTGGGTCGGCGTTAGTTAGTCTATTACCTTCCTTTTTTGCCCATGGCAACCACTCGCTTCCACCAATAGGATATCTCCATATCCTCTTTGTCTTCTTTGTCTATCGCTTTGTCTACCAATTTCAACAACCAGCCCGCTGGAGATGGCACACTTTTCCCCGTGCTGTACAGGATTTAGGTATATGCGAACGCTCTCCCTACAGGTACTTACTCTAGATTGGAGCGATTGGCGATGCGGCGGATTCTCGGCGGGCGGGCGTTGGACGATGGGCCGGGGTGTCGACCGCTAATAGGTTATTGAGACTAATTTGAGAGCATTAGCCGCGGATAATTGTGATTGTGAGCGGCTCTGATTTGGACGACTGACAATCCGCGATCGGCGATCCGGGATCACATGGGCCCCGGGCGTATCATTTGTGCAGGATGGACGCGTCCACCACACCAGCTCGCCACCCGCTCCTGGACCAGCCGTCCATCTCGTCCCATCGCCCGCCCCGCTTTCGTCCGCGTCCATCTCGGCTAGCACGCGCCGACCAAAGCGACCACTTCCCACCGTGCCATATCTCCCAATCTTTGGACCCACCTGAGGGTGGGCCCGGTGGGCTTCGTTCAAGGTCGTTCCTCAAGAAGTAAATATGACAAGATCTGCGAAAAGGGGTCTTATCGCACAAAAGACAATTTTTAAAGTAATGCAACGGAGGGGTATCGATAAGGGCCCTTTTTTTGGCCCGCTCCCAGGCGAATTGCCACAACTCAATGATTTTTTGCTCGTTGAAGGTCTATACATACAAAATACTCAGGATTCGGTTATTTCTGGTTTCTATTCGGGTTTAATACTGGCCTGAACGTGGGTTTGAAGCCGATTTTGGCGAAAAATGCGGATTCTGCAGCATTTGCCCACCAGTCATAGACATACCCGTATGCTTTGGATCACCGTCGCCCGCGTACCCGCTAATCTCGCATTTTTCGCAAAAATTAGCCTTCTAACCCATGTTTAGGCCAGTGACAGACCCGATAAGAGACCGAAAATGACCAAACCATGATGCATCCAGAAAGATATGGACGTATTTATGCTAAAAGGAACTATGTGCATCGGGTTTACGTGAGACATAGTTCCTTTTGGCATAAATATGTTCATGTAAACCTTCAATGAGCAAAAATTTATAGGGTCGAGGATATTCAGTGTGGGCTCTAAAACGGTCTTTATCAATACTTACCGCTCCTGCAGGGAAAAATTTCGAAATTGATGATTTCTAGTTCTGAAAGAAAAACACTCTGGACTGAAGCTTTTAGAAAAAGCTCCGGGCGATTTTAGTTTAACTTATCACCAAGGGGGGCTCTGGCTATTTCTTCTCTATATGCATGCCAGAATTCTAAAGAGGAACTTTAACTTCCCCAGATAATTTAAAAGTTAACCTAACACCTGAGATTTTTGTTTGGAAACTTCAGGACGTCGTACCTCTTTCAATTATAGAGTTTTCATCCGAATAAAAATCAAGCCCTCATCAGGATAATAATCAAACTGTGCTCGTGCTTGAGTCTTAGAGGTACCTCAGCAGTGACTTAAAATTTTCCAAAATCATATAGGATTCTGTCTCAGTAGTTTTGCATTTCCAGGTTACGAATCGTTGCAATCCATTTATAAAGATCCCACTTTTGATGTATTTCAATTGGTTTTTACTCACATTTTGGTGAAATTCGCACAACCGGAGAGTAATGTACATCGCATGAACTACAATATCTCCCATTTAAGCGTAATATTTTGCACTATACTTTTTTATAACGCGTGCAAAAGGCAGCTTTGATGATTAACAGTGCAGAATGCGAGAAACCCAATCAACAATTGATGTTAAAAAAAATAAAATCATTTTATTCCGTCTTGATACTTCTTCAGCTTTTCCTTCCCTTCGTAATTTTGCATAACAAAAACAAATTCTCTAATTACCAATGTTTTTATTTTTCGAGTCTGTAGCACAGAGTTTGCCATTCTTAAATGAGAAGATCGAATTTATAATTGACTTTTACCGATGCCAAACTTTGGAAATCGCATATCTCAAATTGGTATGTTCCATAATCTTGCTTTTATCATATTATTCAGCAATTGGAAACGAACTGACTCTGTCGCTGGAAATTTCAATAGTATATTCTTTAAACAGGGTAGAAAAATGATTTATTTCCTCTAATAATTACGTCCAATAATCCTTTATTCACCGCAGTGCGTAGGACGGAGCCGCCCGCAGCCGCTCCAAGGAAAAACGTCGTATGCACCTTACAGTTGCCAAATTTCTTCCGATAAAATGTTTATTCTTAAGAAGAATTATGCATATTTTGTCTTGAAATTCCCACATAATTTTGATCTTATCGGGAAAAAAAAATTTCTGAAAAATTGTAAGAAAAATATTTTTAGATTTCCTTAAAAATTCAAATTTTATCAGAGGAAAGGCAACGTATGAGGGCTCATGCGCCGTTCTTCCTTCGCACGCAGTACAGCCTATATAACGTCAAAATACGTGCTTTCCGAGCTTATTCAGCGAAAAATCACCGCGGAGAGGGGGATGAGAGAGTATTCCAAGGGACCCGGGAGAGACCTTGATGAATGATTTCACCGATTCTAATTTCGTGGTGAGGGGAGGGGGGGTTCATCGAACGACGGAAAGAGAGTCATTTTAATAACGTTGACGAAATGTGACGCAGTGGGACGTGGAAAAATAAAAGGACCGAAGTACCCTTTTGTGCTTTGTCCCCACGGCAACACACAGTCGCAGGCGGTGAAAATTTAAGCGTGCGATAGTCAAGGGAGCGGCGGGCATGAATGAGAATTAAGTAGCGTCACAACGCGAGAGGAATGAGCAGAGTGAAACATTCGATGATGGAAAATATATCGTTGGATAAAGTGAAAAAGCACGTATCTCCATCGCGGCATTTCAAAATTTCCGCTTCTAATTTATTTATTTATTTTTCAAGAGAAACGAGCCACCTTTAAAGCTTGAAAAGTATATAGAATATTCTGCTAACAGCCTTAGTAGCCTTTTTCAACGGAAAAATTGCGATATTCGGCAGTTAAATTGCGACTTCTTTACGATTTTTAGGCGAAAAAATCGCGAGGATCATCAACGTCTGAGCGATTATCATCGCGATTTTATCTCTATAAAATCGCATTTGATAAAATCTAAATTTTATTAATTTATCACAAATATTTGTTCGATAATATTTCGATGAATCTCCGTCGATAAAATATCGATTTTATATGAAATTTTTCAGACGAAATCGCAATTTTTTATCTGGTAATATTGTAATAAATCGACGTCAGTAAAATCGAGATACATTTTCCGACTAAATCGCAACTCATTGCGACCACTGCTTTTTGGGAGAGAGGAAAATTAAGACAGTTTTCCAGAAATTATTCTGTGAGTTCTCCAAAGAAGTCTGCTGCGATACATAGTATTGCACTTCGACAGTTAATTATGGGTACTAGGGAAAAAAAATTGACGGTGATAAAGGGAGCGAACAGATAATGAAGATGGAGGAATTCGATGTGTATGAGTTGGTCAAATATTGGCTCATACCCTGAATTTTCGCCACTCTACAAGTTTTTGCTCATTAAAGGTCTTTATTTCATATAATGCATCATGATTTTGTCATCCTGGTCTAATGCTAGCCTAAACATGGATCGAAAGGGAAGAGACCAGAAATGACCAAATCTCAACGCGGTCCGTAAAATATAGACCTTAAATGGACGTATTTCTGCCAGAGGAGAAGTAACTAGAGACGGGTGGGAAATGTGAGATGTGTTGTGGAAAGCTGCATAAGTAAAAAAAAGGAAAAAGTGGTCCTGATTCCTTTTGTGGAAAAGGATAAGGGATTTTACATTAAATCAAACGGAACCAAGCGCAATAATATACGGTACTCATGAGCCTTTGGCATATGACAAGAGCGTTGTGGATAGGGCTCATGAGTTAATGCAGCATAGTTGAGCTCGCCGAGCCCGGTCTTCGCCGTTGACGTCACTGGCGTTTTATAATTCTCACTTATTCTTACGGCCATCAACCAACAAGCACACTCTTTTTTCTCCACCGTCTCTGGTTCCATTTAGCAGAAATACGTCCAAATAAACAAAAATCGCAGAGTAAGGAAATTCAGCTTCTGTAGGCCCAAAAACGGCCTTTACCGATACCCCTCCTTTCAAAGATTTTTAATTGAAATATTTTACACGTCCATACTTCTCTCACACGGGTACTCTACTTTACCTCATTACATCTAAAAATTCCCAGTAACTCATGTCTCCAGTTCGACAACGCCGACCAAGGAACGCGGCGACGGTAGATTACAGAGCCGGGGTCCATATCGCGCGCTTAGCGAAATCGGCATCTTCATTACCCCCGCCGCTCCCCCCTTGCCCCTCCCCCCCACGGACAATGATCAGTCGATGTATCGAAGCATATGTATCGGGCACGGGTAATTCGAATCAATAAGAATAATTGCGGATCCGCCATGCCACTCGGGTGGATCACAACTGGACGGATTTCTGCCAAACGGGACTATGTGCATTATGCAGTGAGCCCTGTTACGCTTGTGTCCTTATGGGTCTCAGGGCTCATGTCTTAGTGCACATAGTTCCGTTTGGCAGAAATACGTCCAACTGGTGTTCCTGTTGCCGCATGCGCATGCCGCGCGCGGGATAAATCACAGACATCACATACGAACCACCGCGCACCGGACAACGGTCACCACTCACCGGTCACCGGTGGGGGCTTAGCCTCCACCTCGCACGTACGCCAAAGCGAAGAGTCTCCACCCAAATGATAACGTTGTATAGTTGCCGTGTTGCCAACGTGCCATGGACTTAGGTTATAAGTATAAATTTGGCATAAAGTCATAAAACAAAGCCGGATAAAGTCTCTCCTATCTTCGGCAGTGCTGCTCACGTGGCCCAAGAAGCATCACTACAAATAAGAGTAACGGAACCAACACAATATGGAAGTGGAGCGAAGGAGAGGACGACTGTTGATGACGGCGCAGAGATGCAACTTTTCGTGCTCGATGGATGTCCGTGTTGCGTCTGAAAAATTGAAGGCACGATGACGTGAGGTGTGAACTTACAATGCCCCGCTCCATGCTGCCAATGAGGTCTTGCTCAGATTCGGGAGAAAAGTTAAAAAACGAAGCCCGAATACGTCTCTCCTATCTTTGGCCGTGTTGACACTCGACCTCAATTTTTTCAATTTGATATCTGATTCTTTTTTTAAGATGTATTACTTGATCTACATCCAAGGCTCCTACTGACCACCCCAGAAGAGATTAGTGCATCAGTCTGACCCGGCTTGGGATTTCTAAGGGTAGTTGCCAAAAAAAAAAAAACACTGCGGGGTGACACTCCAGTTTTTCCTTCTTTTTTTTGCATTTTGATGCCTGATCCTCATGTTAGATGTATTCATAATCCTATGTGTGAAACTCCCACCAGTTCAATACAACCTGCGAAGTGCGTATTTTCAGTAAGCCTCGGGTCGGTTTGACCCGGTTTGGGTGTCTAAAGGGTTAAGTTTTATCTTATGTAATGCACGTGAGCAAATATTCTTTAAAACGTTTAAACTTTGAAGTCATTTTACGCAAAGGAAAGTTTCCAATGTGGCATTATTCCTGCCTTATTCCTTCATAATATGTGCCGAAAAATGCATCAAATGGAGAATTTGCAGGTATATCTGAACTTTGATGAACTTCGTGTATAAGTGGAAACTACCGAGAGAACTGAGCACGAGGGCACCTTTGGTTCATAAACTGAAAAACTACTGGAAGCCACGATACATGTAATTAAATAGGGAAAGCCGCCAGATGACGTCACTAGGCGGTAAATTTTCTCTCTTCAGAGTCTGATTATACTGTTTCCTAATTCAGAATTTTTTTAAAAAAAATACTGTGAAATCAGCTCTTTAAGCAGTCTTAGATGAATCAATAAAAATTGCAATCCTCCATTGCCCTTGCGAAAAAAATATATAGATATCATGACTTATCCTTGAGAGAGAAGGCGGGGGAAAAATGTTTATCCGTTTCGGCTTCATAGTATGATAGATTTACCGTGCCGACAGCGCAGAGCAAATTTAACCGAACCCATTTGCCCCCTCACCTTCCAGCGGCCACTTAAAGATGAGATCGAACGTCTGTACTCTGTAGGCTTGCAAAATCAATGAATTCATTCCACATACCGCAACGAGAGGAGCACGAGATTGGAATTGTCCGCGCCCGTCTTGATCAGCCCCCCTAGCCCCCTCCTGCCCCCCACACGTTTGCAGGCCGGGGAACGCTGCTGTCGGTGTCATGTTTTCGATCACAAGGATGCTCAGGGTAATTTCGCAAAATAACTTTCCATTGACGTCAGACTGAAGTAAAACTAAAACCTCCCGAGATATTCCCGTATAAAGAATGATTCTTGAAGAATATAATATTAATACTAACTAAGAGGAGAGGTGACGTCATGAAAGGGTGCCGTATAATGTCATCGACGGTATATAAAACAGATGTCAACCGGCAGTAACACCCCTTAATGGCCGAATACTGCCGGAGATTGCCAGATATGAGGACCTTTCCGACTAAACAGCACATACGCGTATATATTGACGGTGAATCTGCAAAAATGTGTATCGCGATTGCAATGTTTCAAACTCTCCGCTACTATTTTATTTTTTAAGAGGAGACTTAGCCAACATCCTGGCTTGAAATTTTTACAAAATATTTTTCACGTGGAGAAGAAAAATGACCGAAGTTTTCAAGCAAAGAACTGCAGTAGATTTTCAAGTAGAAAATGAAGTATGACAGGAAATCTGCAACACCGTAAACCGAAATACGCATTTTTGCAGTTTCACTATTGATATGCCGTTTGCTTGGTAATTCGCGATAAAAATAACTCATATCCTGAATAAGGTATCGCGTGAAGTTTTTGTCGATAGCTGGAAAGGATCGGCAGCTATAATTTTTTTGGTGCCCAAAGGTTGATCTATATCTCCGCATCTCCGAGCAAACTGCATATACGCATACTATGCCTTTGCTCGAAAATTCTGCTTATACAGTGCATCATACTAAAGTATAAAATCAACGGTTTACGTGTAACAATAAGTCCGAGTCCACAACCCACTATTTAGATACTTTGGGTGTTACAAAGATTGACACTCTCGAACAATCGGCTCATCACTTGTTGTTTTCTTTTGTCTTCGTAAAATCGCAATGACAGAAAATGTCTGCACGATGGAACTTATCAGCGAAAGTTCACTGCCATTCTAGGAAAACGGCAGCGTCAACTTCGCTGATTTTTATGAGCTCCATGTTTTTCGGCTTATTTCTAGCCAAAATAACTAATTTCGGTTTAAGGATCCATCAGTCTCAGTAAATAATGCACGCTGAATCAAAAGACCTGAACTGCAACGTCTAACATGCAAATGTTTGTATTCAATGATAAAATAAAATATCCAAAATTCAAGGAACTCTGGCTACTGAAGAGCCTCTGTTAACAATTTACGCTTGCAGGCAATAATACGAGCCTCTCGTCTAAAACTATCCGTCTTGCACTTGCAAAAAGTTGAGGGCATTCTGGTTTTCTGAATGGCAACGCCTGGATGCAACTATTCGAACTTCATGAACGCCCGTGTTGCTTATCTAAAATATTGAAGGCACTTTTTAGTGCCTGGAGGAAACTATTCGTGCTTGATGGTTGCCAGTGTTCGATATCCAAAAAATGTAATGCAAGGCAAAAGGAAAAGGAATGGAATCATGAGTGCCTAGTGGTATTGCGCATTCGCGAAGTCAGAGTATAATGAGACTTTTGCGTATCAGAAAGTATCAAAAATTACGAAACATATAATGGAGTCAAATTTCCCCTGTGAAATAGAATGTTTACCAGGAGAATCTTGGGCACCTCTAACTGAATAATTTTACGGATTTTTCTTTTGATTTCAAGCAAAAATCAGAAAAACGCTGGACACAAATTTCACAGGTGCATTGTTGTGAAAAATAGATTGTTTAAGTCGATTTTGCAACCTTAGATTGTAGTCCAGAAATCGACGAATTTTGACATTCAGTACGTCAGCAAATCTATTTTTTCATTCTGATTATGTCGCAGGCAATTAGTCAAATCAGGAATTTTATCAAATGCTTAGGCATAAAGTCAAATTTGAACAGTTCACTAAGTCATGTAAATTAATGGCGAAGAGCTAACGAGTTCTCAGTATGTTTTGGGGGGAAAATTACTCATACAGTCTACCAACTCTCCGTGTTCCGCTCTCTTAAAATGCTTCTCATCTCAGTTAAAATCGAAGAAATTATGTGTTTCATGATACAGTAGACTCTGGATTATCCGGATTAATTGGTGCCGGGCCCGATCCGGATAAAAAAAAAAAAACCGGATAATAATAGTAAACACAAACACCACCAACCAACACCACAGTATTCTTATTATGTATACATCATGTACATACCAACACGAATTTATAAGGTTAACGCCAAACTGAACGACTCAATGGTGATTGTGAATGGAAGCCGACAACGATAAATTACAATACAACGATTAAAGCGCGCAATGCGTGAAGTATTCATGCAGTCGTGTAGCCGCTAATGTGCGTTTTAGGCTAACTAACCGACTGCACTGCGTTTAGCGTAATGCGAGAAGTATTTTTGCAATCTAGTAGGCGCTAATGCGTTCCACGCCGACCTCACTGTTTGGCGCAATGCGTGAAGTAATCCTTCAGCCTTGCAGGCGCCAATATGCCTTGCGACCGCTTCTCCGCGGATCCGCTCTCTTATCGGAATGCGTACGTAGTTACATGGTTGCAAAATCGATCCGGATAATACGAAGCCGGATAATCCAGAGTCTACCGTACGCTGAAAATTTTAGGAATAATGTTCGTGCAGTAGCTAATTATCGTTTAAGGTACTATTTTATGGTGCAAATTTTTGCAGACAATTCTTTCCTACATGAGCTATGAATTCGTTTGTCCAAAATTAGGAAAAGAATCAGAATATTAATGCAAACGTAAAGATTTTACTATTTGCTCAGGCATTTGATGAAATGCCTGATTTTACAATTTCGACGGTGTAAGTCCGCAACCATGTATCTCGGTTTGCAACGTTGCAAACTTCCTGTCGTGCTTCATTTTTTAAATGGATTAACTGGATTAAAACTGGATTTAGATTTTGTAATGAGGGACGGGACTCTCTGTCTTCCGTAAAAACACCTTTCTCCATAGGGAATCCAATACCATCTATGATTTTCCTAAAATTAGCCAGAATTAGTGGCCCCTTATTGCGAAATGTGGTCCAACTATTCAATGGCAATTCTTAAAAACTACCTTTATTTTTTTTCTCCGTACGAAGAAAATTCTGTAAAAACTTTAAGGAATGATGCCGATTTTTCCTCCTTAAAAAAAATAAAATAGAAGCGGAGATTTTGAAACACCGCAAACGAGATACGTGGTTGCCGACACCGTCGCTTTGCCTTTGACGATTGAACTGCTTTTTTCAAAAAGGAACCAAAGAGCATTCCAATGTCGCTGAGATTGCGCTACTTGTTTTTCTTTACAAATATAAACTGATCACCAAAACAAGATCTATAATTCCGATAAACTTTAATTTCAAGACGAAAATAACCCTTGTAAATTTAATTTTTTGCACGATTCAGTAAATTTATTGCAAAGAATATAAGTTGCACAATCGTAGCATCATTGGATTGCTCCTGGTTCCTTTTTTGCAAAATACAATCCAAGTATAAGTTCGAGTTCAAGTAAAGAATCTGCAATCTGGTCCCTGAAAAAAAAGGAAAAAAAGAAGTAAAAAAGAGATAAAAACAAACAAACTAAACAAGAATCAAAACAATGTCCGTGCAGCGATCCATTCCGCGTTTCCCGAATTTCAAGTTCACCATGATTATTTTTGATCCGCGGAGCTTTTTTATTCCTTCCGACTCGGGGGTCGGGGGAGCCCTCGAAAACAAAGAGCCGTTTCCGTTCCCTTTAGGACGCAACCGCCCCGCTCATTGTTTTCCTTGCTCAAGGAGCACCGGGGTAGGTGCATCTTGAGGGAAACATATTTGATAATGGCGGGATAATAAAAACAAGGAGACACACTCGAAACTTCTTTCGCCGCCCGGCGTCCCGGCCGGGAAGGAGGTCCCGGCAAAAGAAGAATTAAAAGACAGCCGCGGAGAACGGCTTGGGGCGTGGGGGCGAGGCAAGAATATTTTTCTGCTCTTAATATTGATTTTTCTCTTAATCCTCGTGCAAGTAATTAGTCCCGCCAAGCATACATGCGGGGAAGACGCTGCGCGGAAAAGACGCAACCCGCACCGCTTTCCCATCCAGCTCGCGCTGTTTCCTCCGCGCTGAGACATGTCTTCGTTGGGGTGGTAAAAAGACGCAACCCCACCTCGAGACGGTCCGTGTCCTCGCTACCCCCCGCCGTTTTTTTCGAGGCTCGAGTGGGGGCGCACTTGCGTCCTTTTTCCCGGCGTGGGGGGAGGGGGGCGGCGATGTCTTGGTCTTCGTCTTGGGTAGCTCCTTTTTATGCATACAGAGTGTGCCACTGCCAGCTCGGGCTCTCCCCCGGACGATTTTTCTTGTCGTCCTGATTCTTTTGCCTCCTCTCCACTCCCCTCCCTCCCGACTTCATCCCCGTTCGGGGGGAGGGGGGCATCCGCCCGCGTCCCGCAAGCTTTAACGCGTTTTAATTTTTATTCTCCTGTCGTATGCGGAGCCTCGGCTCTCTCCTTGCGATTTCCCTCTCTCTTCCGAATGGCTTATCACGCACACCGTTGCCAAGAGAACTCCATGTTGCAATTAAAAACTGTATTATCTGCGGGCTGATTGTTGACATTGATAGACATAGCGTTAGACAAATATGAAAAAAGGGATATGGATCGATCCTATTGGTTGAAATGGGTCGTTCTTATAGACTAAGGGAGAAAATGATGAACTAACTAAAGGGTCTCTCGTAGGTCGCCGATACTTAGTCTACTGCCTACCCCCTTTGTCCATCGCAACCCCCCGCTTCCACCAATAGGATCCCTCCGTATCCTTCTTGTCATCTATGTGTAATGCTTTGTCGATCAATTTCAATAATCAGCCCGCTGGCTCAGTTTAGAAACAATGTACGTATATTTACCTATGCTCATAAGTGTTTTAACGGTTGAGCCAGAAATTGTAGTTCCTGATTGCAAAATTCAGTCCAACCGTCCGCCACACCGCCGTCTTGAGAGAGAAAGCACTGTAAAAGCTTTTCGATTAGCGATTAATGTTTCGATCGATCGAATGTATCTCGGTTTGATGTATATTCGATATTTCGATTAACCGTTAAATCGATTATTTGCTACCACTTAATCGAAAATAAGGACATGGTTCGTTTTCAGGTCGCATTTCGGATAATCAGCACAAATCCTCAAGGAAGTTACAGTTCTTAGCAAAAATCGTATATTTTAAAATAATTCCATCCACAGAGGAGTTGAAAATCCCTGACTGGCCTTAATGGAATCTTGAGAGGTTATTCATGCAGGTTTGTATCAAAGATATTTATCATTTTTCGTCTTTCGATTCCAAGCGCGTCTCTATCTAACACATCGATGGCTAAAGTGCAAAACCGTGTATCTCTGATGCAAGGTTCCGAAATGTTCACTCCTATAAGATTTTTTCAAGAGGAACAAGCCAACTGTTTAGCTTGAACTTTATGCAGAATATTCTACCAACAAAGACGAAAAGTCAAGGGAGTTTTCAAAAAAATATGTTGTTTAGTTCCCCAAAGAAAAATTAAAATATAACAGGAAGTCTGCAACGTCGCTAGCGGAGATATGTGGTTTCGCACTTTGGCCATCGATATGTTATCAGTCGTTAAGCTATTCCAATTTTGTCTTTTACCAAGATTTCCGATGCAGGTGAAACTATTTGGTTCAAATTTTTCCATTTGATCTCAAACGCTGGTTAAAACCAACATTTTATAATGAAAAGTCCTACCTATATGTGACGAGTGGAATTCATCTCTGATGGTATCTGGTCCTTTAGGCCTCCGTTGTATCGCAAACCTTCGTAAAAATTTTATTTTCAGCGGTGGCAAAGATTATACGACTAGAAAAAAAGCATGAAGGGAACCAAAGGTTAAGACGGGTAACAGACGGAATGTTAGAGGGAATTAACGATGGAAAATTCGAAATGCGGTGTCCATCAAGATTACGAAATACCTTGTGAACTGTGTACCTAATCTTCGTGACAATAGGACCCGATATGTATAGTACGGTGGTTTAGCGCCAAAAAAGGGCCAAATGCTGCAAATCGTGATTCAGTTTTGCCACTTTGGGAGATCAAACTAGATGACATTTTAAGAGTTTTGAGTCGAAGAGGCATTTCCAAAATGGTGGCAGATCCAAAATGGCGGCCATTCAAAATGGCGGCCAGCGCGTACTTTGCGCCGCTATAGATCGAGATCCTCTGAACCGATTTAATTTTTCTTTTTTTTGTTTTAAAGATAATTTAAAGGTAAATATAAAAAAATTACAAAATTTTTGATTTTGACAATACACAGGGTGTTTTTTTCACAAAAACTGGGTTTCGCGTGTGGAAAAAAAGCTTGTAATTCGCATAACTTTCAAAATCGCATTATTAAGGTCACTTTAAATACTCACCATGTAAAAGAGCGTCTTTTAAGCTTTCCAACGATATATTACATGATGGGTCTATAATTTAAGCTTTCCGCCCCATTGCGATTCGCGCGGCGGCGGCACAGCGCGAGCCTGCATAAATTAGTCCACGGGCATATGTTGAAAAGAAACCTCCCGTGGAATAGTAAATGGGGTAAGTGTGGAAAATGGCCTAATCTCTTCTATTCGATGCGTAGAAAAATAATTTTGATGTTGTCAAGCTCAATTTTGCGTCCAACCCCTCCAATTCAAGATGGCCGCCAAAATGGGAGCTCGGGGGTTGAAGATGTTGGAATTTGTTTTTGATGTCGTGCATGGGGTCTATCACTATGTAATTTTGGTCGTAGAATCCGAATTTGAGGTCCAAAAATGTCTCCGGCTCAAAGGGATGCCCAAAATCCAATATGGCCGCCAAAATTTCCACGATAGGGTCAAATCTCCGAGAGTTGCGTAGAAGGCCGAGTAGGATATCTTTCATAGGGTTTTTCGGGTCATAGATTTCGCCGATGAGGTCAGAATTTCGCTACAGGTTTATTGAAGCCCCAAAATTTCAATATGGCGGCCAAATGACTGCCGTTGCGGGGTGAAATATTTTGTTGAGGCTCGTATCGTCGAGTAAGGTGTCCCTGCATGGGTTTTTTGGGTCGTAAATTCCACAAATGAGGTCCAAATACCCAAACAGACCCATAAAAGTTCTCTAAGAACCAAAATGGTGACCAACATGGCTGCCGCTCAGATAGTGAGAACGTTAAAGAAGTTACCTTTCATGCAATGATGAATTTTCATGTATGTGTTGTACTCCGTTGATTCAGGATGTAGTCCAGAATGTCAAGAAAATAAGTGAAGCGGATACGCATGCCACGTAATTTGCAACGCTTATAAGATTTCGCAACTTATACTTCCTTTCGGAGAAAATTTATGACTTATATCATACTCAGAAAATTTTGCAGTCATTGACACGGCAAAAAAGTAAAATGTTCGGGGGAAAATCCTGCGACACAGCATGAAATTGTCTGTTCAGTGATTGCAGGAATGCTACTTTACCTTATTGTTCTCTAACCATTAAGAATGTTGCAGGAGTCGAAATGTCCGACACATGTGTGTTAAGGGGAGGAGGATACACTTTAGGAAAATTTAATTTCCCCTCGAAGAGCTACCAATACTGCGCACAGGCATTGGCTGATGGTGGACTTTTTTGTGTTGATTTATCTGAAACTTCAGCTAATTTTTAAAATTGTTGTGAGAATCCTGCTCTCCAAAGTTGAAATCCTCCCTCGTCCTCTGAGCTCCCAAGGGTGGCCGAGGGGGCTTTGGGATGACGAAAGCTGCACTCCTCGGGTCAGCTCTATTTGTCCTCGTGGTCCTGGACTGTGTCTGGCCTAAAATAACGCATGTAGAAAAAATTCTGACACGTGAGGTTTAGGACATCCTGTACATTCGATTGTCAAAGCCGGAAATGGTATCCATTTTCTCCTATCATGCTGCAATTTTCTAGAAAATCTTCATTCGATAGGGAAAAGAGGATATCTTTACCCTGGTGAAAATTGGCTTTAGGATCTATGTTCCCAAATGCCATAGATCTATAGCCGGCTATAGGATTTCTTATAGCATCTATTGACGGCTATACGCAGTTTCTTGCAGGATTCGATAGACAACGGCGATAAAGTTATTGCTGGCAATAAACTGTTTAGCACGGCTGTTTGGTTTCCTTCGCTTCCTAAAACCAGCCATACGAATTCTATTGCTTTCTGTAGCCGATTGTAAGAATTTCTATGGAATTTTGAAACTCAGGCTCCTATTGCCAATTTCAGCAAGGTATCTGGGCTCAGCCCTAAGATTCGTCCTAGAGTAACTATATGAGATCCTTGCCTCATACTCAGCAATACGTCTATGTAATTGAAGAGCTTTCCGGAAAAAGGACACATAGCAAAAAATGGCCTTTGAGAAAAATACATTTGAAGTTTCCATCATTAAATTATGGCTACTGATTGTTACTTACGTTCGAAATCGGGAGTTCAAGCTGCGATGTAAGTTATCATCAGTGACCGGAAAGTAATGATGGAAACTTACGATGCATTTTTCTCATACGCAATTTTTTGCGATGTGCCCTTTTTCCGGAAAGCTTCTCACTTGTTAAGTTAACGTTCCTGCTGTTAAGTAGGATGAGGCGTGCGAAAACCGAACACTATCTGCATACGAAATTGCTACAAATCGTATACTAGAATTAATTTTCATTGTGTTCAGTAATTTGTTCGTGTTTGACACTGAGACTGAAATTAATTTATTCATCCTCACAAAATAATTGTAATAAATTTCGGTCATGTAGATTTAACAGTACCATGAATGCGTAAAGTGTTTTTCAAGGACAGTTTCGAATTAAATTTCATGGTAGACTCAGTGAGATATTCTAATCAATCAAACCTGCACACGATTTGTCCTACCGGATATATACAAAATATTCACCCTATTTTCCAGACGGAAAACGAACGAATAAGATTTGTATTCAGAATAGTGTATTTTGTCCTTCCATCGAGAAAAGCATCTTCTTGGGAAAAATCAGGAAATACGTTCTTAAGCATGTCTTAGATGGACTACAGACCGCTACCGCTAACACTCCCTTGTACTAGAGGACTACATCTGGAATCAACGGAGTACAACACATACATGAAAATTCATCATTGCATGAAAGGTAACTTCTTTAACGTTCTCACTATCTGAGCGGCAGCCATGTTGGTCACCATTTTGGTTCTTAGAGAACTTTTATGGGTCTGTTTGGGTATTTGGACCTCATTTGTGGAATTTATGACCCAAAAAACCCATGCAGGGACACCTTACTCGACGATACGAGCCTCAACAAAATATTTCACCCCGCAACGGCAGTCATTTGGCCGCCATATTGAAATTTTGGGGCTTCAATAAACCTGTAGCGAAATTCTGACCTCATCGGCGAAATCTACGACCCAAAAAACCCTATGAAAGATATCCTACTCGGCCTTCTACGCAACTCTCGGAGATTTGACCCTATCGTGGAAATTTTGGCGGCCATATTGGATTTTGGGCATCCCTTTGAGCCGGAGACAATTTTGGACCTCAAATTCGGATTCTACGACCAAAATTACATAGTGATAGACCCCATGCACGACATCAAAAACAAATTCCAACATCTTCAACCCCCGAGCTCCCATTTTGGCGGCCATCTTGAATTGGAGGGGTTGGACGCAAAATTGAGCTTGACAACATCAAAATTATTTTTCTACGCATCGAATAGAAGAGATTAGGCCATTTTCCACACTTACCCCATTTACTATTCCACGGGAGGTTTCTTTTCAACATATGCCCGTGGACTAATTTATGCAGGCTCGCGCTGTGCCGCCGCCGCGCGGATCGCAATGGGGCGGAAAGCTTAAATTATAGACCCATCATGTAATATATCGTTGGAAAGCTTAAAAGACGCTCTTTTACATGGTGAGTATTTAAAGTGACCTTAATAATGCGATTTTGAAAGTTATGCGAATTACAAGCTTTTTTTCCACACGCGAAACCCAGTTTTTGTGAAAAAAACACCCTGTATATTGTCAAAATCAAAAATTTTGTAATTTTTTTATATTTACCTTTAAATTATCTTTAAAACAAAAAAAAGAAAAATTAAATCGGTTCAGTGGATCTCGATCTATAGCGGCGCAAAGTACGCGCCCGGCCGCCATTTTGAATGGCCGCCATCTTGGATCTGCCACCATTTTGGAAATGCCTCTTCGACTCAAAACTCTTAAAATGTCATCTAGTTTGACCTCCCAAAGTGGCAAAACTGAATCACGATTTGCAGCGTACTTGCCATAAGCCACCGTACTAGTAGAGAAGGCTGTCTTTTTACTGTCCTGTAAAGGCAAGCACATGGCAGCCTACATGTGCTTGATGAAACTGTGCTGGCTTTAACAAAGTAGGTACTGGGTAAGCCGTTGATTCAAATCATCCTATTTTTGTCCAAACTCTTGGGAAAAAAGACCATTTTTGTATTATTCAATTTTGCTGTCCTCAAGTTTGTGATAGGTTTTGTCGCTGAAATATATGAAAGTAGTTGGTATGCGAGATTATGATATTCCTTTTTCTATAAAATCCTGTTTTGGGTTTGTTGAAACATTCTGATCAGTTGCAAATTCGTCTCTTAATTCAATTTTGCTCGATTATTTATCCCTGTTTCATCACCACTGAAAGAGTAAACGCATACTGTGTTGCAGTATTTCTGTATAAACCTTCACTATACCACAACGCATGTCACTATAAACTTTCCTCACATGGATGTCAAATCAAATTGAAACAGCCCAGCAGGTAGCGTAACACGTCAGATTTATACTCGATCTATACGCACTAATAGTTGATAGTGAATAAGACGAAAACCGAATGAACGTGAGAAATTACAGCGAGCAACTATTACTGCTCTGAAGCCGGTCAAATTGCCTGCTCGAGATTTGAAGGCGAACTAGTTGGAACGCAGGTCACTACAAAACGCACGATTAGCTCGAAAGAGTCGATGCGGAAAAGAGATGGGAAAGGAAAATCCCACGGATCTGGAGTTCTACTAAATCGAATGTGAAGTCCGATAGCACGACAATTACTTGAAACTTATGGCAAAACGATGCTTTATACCGACTTTTTGTATCTATCTTAATTTAGGAATTATACGTGGACGATCTTTTGGACGATACTTTTCTCTTTTTGGACGATCCTCGAGGGTAATTAAAAGTGAGATAACTAAACACGGAAAAAACGAGTTTAGGGCTGGTACCCAGTTTTAGGTCCCCAGGTTTAGGTCCCAGCCCTAACCGGGTAGGTAAAATTGCTTCATCTCCACCGCCATAGGAGCAGGCCCGGCGCGCGTAGAGCCCAAATCTACTTGCTCCAGGGTTCAGCCCTACCTGGTGAGAGCTAGACCCTGTCCAGGTAGGGCTGGGCCTTACCCGCGCAGGGCCTGCCCCTGTGGCGGTGGAGGTGAAGCAATTCTAGGGCCCAGCCCTAATCTCGTTTTTTCAGTGAACCAGAGACACGAGGAGACCCTCCACTGACTTCTTCGCGACAGGTGAAGACCTACTGACTAGGATTTAAAAAAAATTTATGAGAAATTGTAAGGCAGCGACAGTCTTCACCCTTATGTCGGCTGTTGACATACCTACTGATGTGAATGACTGATGAGCTTTGGATGCCAAACAGGTTTACCAAACTTCAGAGTGTTTGCTGACCAAAAGGATCAATGTGTTGTTAAACATCCACCTAGTAAATAATTCAACGGTTGATTGTCCTCAAAAGTTCCTTAAGATTCACCTAGTTACGAATGGAGGGTCTCACCTTGTTATACTGTTTAAAACCTTGGCTCCTTGCTTTTCTATACACGGAAAAAACAAGACTAGTGTTGAGCACTACTGGCCGTTTAGTGGGGAGTAATTGAGGGCTGGCGTCTAAGCGCTGTACAGCTCAACACCGTAAGGCAGTACAGGTGGACACTGAACATGAGTAGTGCTAATCAGATGCCGCGAGACGTAGTTGCGCTTAACAGGTGTAAATTCACCCATGACATGTCGGAGTCACCATAGCCTGGTGGTATCGCGCTGGTCTTCCACCGGCGCAACTAGGGCTGTTCAATCGGTTGTCGGTAAGCCACCGAAACAGTTCCGTTAAGAAAAAGTTACGATAAGAGCGCTCTTACCGATAGCGATCAGAGTTTTCGGAGCTGGCGAAAATAAGCTGTTGCCAATTGTACATCTATTTTACGCGCCGCCGCGCCAGGCAATCTGATAAACCAACACACGGGGCAACAATGTATTGAGTGCGAGCTCTCAAAACTCCGATAAGGCCGGCTGTTGTCGATATCATGGCCACTGTCGGTACTGCCGCCAGTTTCAATAAGAGACGATGTCGATAGTGTTCCGGTAAGAATTCGTTTGAACACCCCTAGGCGCAACCCGAGTTCGATCCCAAGCGGAGGTGTTTCATATTTTACACTCGCTCCAAAGTCACTTTAGGGCTTGACACTAGTTCTTCCTTAGTGACCCAGCCTCGAGCTGTTTAGTGCCCAGCACTACTCTGACTTGCTGGCTCCATTTGACCTAACCCTCGTTAGTGTCCAGCACTAACATGTAGGTCCCAACCCTAAGCTCGTTTTTTCCGTGTAGCAAAGACGGCTCAGACTATTCTATCTATTACCATTCATTGCTTATAAATTCATACTATTTCCATCTGCTGCAATGAAGATACGCTCCTTAATAATGAATGAATGAACTCAACTTTTAGTAATTTTTAGCAATAAATCTATCTCTTTTTAAATTTGTAATCCACTGTTTAACGTTTTTGTAATTTTTAAAATTTTAAAATTTTGAATACTAAATGGACGTATTTCTATCAAACGGAACTAAGCGCCAATTTGAGTTCCTTTTAAGGAATTTAGAATCCCGGATAGCGCGTTCTGTCAAACGGACCTAAGCGCCATGGAAAAGCATTGCGAGTGTAGGACGGAACAAGCCGGACGCCCGATTCCACCGCCACTATGCCTTCCTCACCCTATGGCTATTGGGTCCGTTTGATAGAAATACGTCCAAATGATATTGATATAGATATTTTACTCAAGTTTGTATCTTAGCAACTTTATGAACCCGAAAGGGTAAAAATAAAGGACAATTTAATTATTCTTCATCTTCTTTTTTTCTTCTTCTTCGTCTTCTTCTTCCTCTAGTATGAAATGTGAAGATATTCCAAATCCTCGATCCCTGGATCCTCTACAACCCCATACCGAAGACGTCTGAGTGTGACTCTTGGAGGGACCCGCGGAGGGTTCGCCGGTGCCCAAATCTAGGGTGTCAAGCGGGGTCGCGGGCACACGCGGCGAGGGATTCAGGATTCAGGACGCTCCAACCCCAGCTGGCTCAGAGGAGCGCGCCTCGGATCAGGAATCCGGGGATCCCCATTCATTATCCCCACGCGACGCGGCCCAAAAACAAAAGATAGACCATACACATACGTTTGATATTATTTAGATTCGGACGAGCTCCGGCCCCTGTTAATTGTTTCTTCTTTTTTCAACGACTTTTTTGTTGATTAAAACACCGGAGCGCACATTGTTACTTGTGTCTGACGCAGGAGGAGGACTTAACCCTCAGCTGTCGGTCTGCGTGTGTCCCTCGCCTGCGCAGTTAAAACGAAATATTTTACTGATGGAAGTGCCCCTCTTTTAGTTGCCTTCTTTTTTGTGCGTATTTTTTTTTCTTTTGCCATTCTTCTAGCGCGGAGCATTGATGATGCACCCTCTTGTGTGCTCTTGTTTTAATCGAATTTCATGCCGCCGCTTATCGTGGAACTGACAGCGATGGAGTACGAGGACCTACGCGATTTTTCGAAAGGAATTGTTCGTTAGTTCGTTCACAACTTACATGACGCTAAGTTTATAGGTTTCGGACCAACGGCCGCGGCGTGGCGTGCTTTGCGATATATCGATTGATCTGGTGTTCAAACATGTAGAAAAGGATCGTTAAACAGGGTGTTCGCATCGAACATCTTAATAATCGATTCTTTACCACAGCTTCAAATGCGGAAATGGAAAATCGATCATTCACGCCTCGCCATTGTTCCCAATACGCCTCCTTAGTGGCACCAACTATTTTCTTTAAAAAAAGTTTAAAAATTCGTGAATTTTGTAAGAAAAACTCTTTAAAAAAATGTTAAAATCTTAGTTTTGAAAACATTTTTGGGGTATTTTTTGAAGTCAAATTTAAAAGAGGTAGAATATTAGCAAAACATTTTTGAAATTTTTTAATGTTACACTGACATTTACCAACACTTGACATTTTTTTTAAAGAAAAGTGTAATTGAAAAAAAAAATTAAAATACTTTTTCAATTTCGCAAAATGTAAGCTCAGTCATAAAACTACCCAAAAAGAGTTTCCTGAAACTAATTTTTAAATGTTTAACGGAGCGTTTTTCTCTTGCACTAATCACAAGGATACATTTAACCAGAATTAGTTGAACTTTGTTTCACTTTGCCAAACTTCCTCTTCCTTTTTTCCTCTATTTATTGCTCTCCTTATATATGTGTTTGAACTTGTTCTAACCTTTTTTTCCGCCTGGTTATACCTTTGACATGAGAGAATAGGATTAATCACATCTGTAATGGTATTAATCTATTCAAGAGGTATCGAATGTATGCACATTTAAAACAGGAAAAAATGGGAGAATGCAAAAAAAAAAAAAAAAAAAAAAAAAAAAAACTGCATTGATTAAAAAAGGTCAACACATTAACGCTCTACAAAACGTCGGTCTGGAACGTATTACTATCAATACATTGAGGCGATATTTGTATATTTTCATCTCTAAAATATCAGGGCAATTAGCAAGATTTAAGGAACAAAAAGGCAACAAGAATCGAACGTTCTGATCCAATGAAAAACTGCTTATTCACCTCAACCCAATTTTAATCTTCCTCACTCCCGTTTGACTATTGTGGCTATTCGCAGTTCTTAGAAAAAGCCGCATTCTTCGCTCCTTAAAGCGATAAAATATTGGATTGAAAAACACTTTAGGCATTCATTATTTCTTAAAATAATGCCTCATGGCTTCAAAAACTGAAATGTGATCATTTTGATCTTTTAATTATTCCCTTCCGCTATCCTTCAAAGCCTGAAAAACTGAGAATGGATTTTCTCCAGTTCTTTTTTTTTTTTTTTTTTTTTTTTTTTTTTTTTTTTACTACTTCAAATAGCCCTCAGGGGCTAATCCCACGCTTAAAGTCCCATCCCCCCTCCGTCCCTACTGAACCAGTCCCAGGCAACCATTGTTTGAGACCATCAAACTCGGGTCGCCTGGCCGGGAATCGAACCCGGGACCTCCCGATCATAGAGCAAGCGCTACAACCACTACACCATAGGAGGCCGACGATGATTCTTGTGCAGGTTTTGTTCCCGCAATATCTGCGTGACCAATTTGCTTCATTAATTTTAAAATGAAAGTTACTCAGCAGTAAAAGAAGACAAACTGCTGTTGCAACCGATGCTGGCTTAATGTTGCCTTTATTTTTAGTCCTCATTTCTATTTTCAGATGAATTTAACAGCGACTCTTGCAATGTATACAAATATATCTAGTTTGGACCGAGTTTCTCACGTATAGCATAATGGAAACATAAGAAATATCCCAAATCAATTTATATGCAAGGAAATCGATAATTTTTGTGAAATCAGTTTTTCATCGTGCTGGGTTACCAGTAAATTTTATACTTTTTAAATATTTTAAATTTATTCTTGTCTTATCTAAATTTGCGTACACAAATGCCGCATATTGTGGCTTAGCATGCATGTCAACAAGTCCCCCAAAGTTGAATTGTTAATGATCATTGTGAAAATCATTTTGTTAATAATAAGCCTTTCCAACGAGTACCTAAGGTTTTTAGGTCCTATAGAAAATCACTTACTTGCTCATGTTTAATGACCTTCTTAGGGTCAAGGGAAGGTTGCTGAACAGCCTGATGACAAGACCTGACACAGGCTGTTCAGCAACTTTCAGGCGAGCAATTTCATCATTCGTAAAAGGATTTCTAAACATATTGTGCGTGAAATTTGATGGACCATATCTTGCGGTGCTTTAACTGGACTTCATTTTTCAACCAGGAACTACAATTTCCAGCCCATCCATAAAAACGCGCATGTGCAGAGGGAAACTAATGGTACATACGTCGTTTCTAAACCGAGCCGGATATTCCAAAAGCAAAATTCAATCCAATTGGAAGGGCATTAATCAGTATTACGTATATACCGTATTTACGTTTCCTAACTTGCTCTCGGGCAGTGGCGATTTCGCAAATTGGCAACACTGTTTATACTCCATTTAAATCAATTAAAAATATCGATTTTAGTCTAGGTAAGCTACCTCGCCAAGAATCGACTGTTTTGCATTAATTTAAATAGAGAAAAAACGGTGTTGCCAATTTGCAAAGTCGCCACTGCTCTCAAGGTTTATTTTTACAGAAGATTAAGCAACATGATACCTGGGGGCTTTCTATGAATTTATTGTGGATTATTAAAGTAATAACCCACAGAATGTAAAATCAAGTTTAGCAATGTCCCTTATTTTTCTATGGAACAAATAAAACTGAGACAGCCATCTTCTGATATAGTTCCGATTCTGATTGAAATTATAAAATTCTCAGCCTAAATACTGTCATGATAAGGAAAAATGTCGTATAAGCACTCAATAATGTGGTCAAAATTTTTCTCAAGAAGAATCATCTTTGAGGACAGTTTTGCATGATACTGCTTGAAATTTTCAGACAGTTTAGATCAAATGAGCCACATTTTGCCATTGGGAACAACAATTTCTGCCTCAGTTTAGAAACGACGTAAGTGTCATTACTGTCCCTATGCACATGAGTGTTTTTACAAGTGAGCCTGAAATTTTGGTTCCCTATTGCAAAATTTGGTCCAAATTACGAACAAAATTCTAAAATATGACCAATTCTGTCCAAAAATTCGGGATTCTCCGGGGGAAATTTGGCAAAGGCTCATGCGGCATTCTTCGAGTACTGCCTTGCTAAGGAAAGACGGCGTATGAGCCATTAGGCGTTGCCAAATTTCCTCTGACAAATCACGGATTTAAAGGAAAATTTGTCAATATTTCTCTTCCGATTTTTCAGAGGAGCTTGTTCATAATTTGATGTATAAAGTGTGAAAATTTCAAAGAAAAAGATTCATTACTCTAAAATAAATATTTCGTCAGATAAAATTTGGCAACATTCGGGTGCTCATAGGCCGTTTTCACTGAGCACGGCAGAGTGGTCCACTAAGATACGTGGTTTTGAATGTTGGAGGTGGATGAGCCGTAGGTACGGGATTCTGAGAGCGGCGGCGGATCCGGGAGCCGGAGAAAAATCCGGGATAGATGAGCGAAAAGCGGGAGGAAAACGGGACGTGACGGGACACGACGGAATGAGACGTACGAAGAGCGAGAGGAGAAGGAAACTGAGCTCCGAGCGAGAGGCAGGGCCGACGGGATGCAGGGTTAGGTGTGGTTATTAGAAGTGAGCGAGAAACACTTTCTAGAAATGAATAATATTATTTCCTTGAGTATAGTAAAAAGATCATTAACACAGGCGGAAGAACGGAGAGAGAGGGAGCGAGCGAGAGGGGGCCGCGAGGGGGGCGGCCGCGGCGGCGGAGAGAGAGGAAAAATCAAGGCGTCTCTCTTCACAACAACCCTTCTTCTTTTCTCCCACCGCCTCATTTTTTAATGCCACCCACATTTTTCCTCCCCAAGACGACTCACATTTTAATCGATTTCATTTGGCGCGCGCATGTGAGACTTGTTAAGAAAAAAGGGAGTTGTAGAAGTAAGAAAAAGGAGCTCGGGCTGCACAAGACGCGGCCCGGGCGCGGCGGGCGGGCGGGGAGGGGG
>NW_017553907.1:1815925-1840025 GCF_001854935.1 Bemisia tabaci
GGAGAGGGGAGGGGGGTTGGGGGTTCGCATTTGCATAATTACACACTCATTTGTCCATTGTTCGCCGCTGCGCATCTCCACGCTAGCCACCCTGCTCTCGAGCGAAAGTTTGGTAAAAATTACTCGACCCCGCTCGCAGTTCCCCAGGACTTTCACTCATTATTTCCCGCCGCCATCTTTGATTCATCCCCGGGCGAATCTATCTCTTCGCGAATTCGCATCGAAAGTGTGCACTTTTAAGGTGGATATGAGCACCGAAAAAAAGGTGCCGTAATAACACCACAGATGTTAAAAAAATGTGCGGCAACTCTTGGATGTTGACATCCAAGTATCGTGGATGTTGTCATCATCCTAGGATGTTACTTTTACATCCTAGAATATTACTTTAACACCGATGTGTTAATGATAACATCCAAGAGTAGTCGCATATTTTTGTTAACTTTTTTTTTTTCGGTGAGGGTGATGTAGCCATGGTAAAAATGGCGAGCGATATTGCCTCTGCGGGCTGATTAATGAAAATTATAGACAAATCTATATGCTATAAGGAGACAAAGGGATAATGGAGTGATCCTATAGGTAGAAGCGGGTGGTTGGCATGGACATACATTGAGAGGAAAAAAGGATGATTTGAGCGACAGTGATATGAGTATGGTAATCACCAACGGACTCTATGGACACAAAAACTCTATCTTTGACCGCATTCAGCTAAGTATGCATGGAATATGCCACCAGATGTCTGGTTAACAGGGGTGAAACAGTAAGAAACGCGACCCGAACTGAAGAGCTTAGAAAATTAAGGCTCAAAATGTTTGACTCTTTAAATTTTTGAACTTTGTGGCATCATTTTCCCCTCAAAGAAGTGTGGACCCAACTCTATTTTACGACCTTATCTGGTTAAATTCACCCTACAGTATCATTGTGTAAAAAATCAAGTACAATAATGCTAAAATGTTGCTTCTGGTAAAAATTACCATACTTCTTTTTCTGACGTCAGCGCCAAATCAGAGGCGATTTCTATTGTATATCAACGGTGGAACTACAGAAACGCGTGCTTCGGTTTAGTTGCGATTTCGCAGACTTCATATCATACTTTATTTTTCAAGTATAAAACTACTTTTTGAAAACTTCGGCAAATATCGTTACCCTCTGTGTAAAAAATGTTCAGTAAAAATCTCAAGCCATAGTGTTGGTTCGGTCTCTTCCGAAAAACTAAAATAAAAGCGGATATTCTGAAACACCAAAATTGATATACGTGTTTTTGTAAGTTTACCGTCGATACACGCTGTGAGAAGGCGAGTGTTCCCTCTGAAATTTGAAAGATGAACTATTATTTTTTTAATAATGCATATTTATTCAATTCGAGACAAGTTTATGAACAACCCAAATAGCAAATCCTCGAACAAATAACCATTGTTGCACAGGGGATGTATTGTGGTTCACATCAAAAATGGAAGACAAAATTCGTCGTTTCCCAATTAAACAAATGGACGTCATTTAATTTCAACGAGGTGAAATTTCCACTTGTAAATTGTATTTTTACCAAAAAACTATCAGGCAATTTAAACTTAAAATTTAAATTTCACTGCATTTTTCTCTGATTACGCATGAAAATCAGTTTACATATAGATATTGAGTAGTCATATAGTTTTGTAAAAAGTTAAGAAATTTAAGTCAATTATGTAGTCTTGAGACGCAGTTATGTTCCTTGGCCTGAGTGTTGTTGCGCAGACGCAGAGGATGACTTGCGGCATGCATTGAAAATTGAAGGCAAAATAACAATGTGCGTAACATCCTATGTGTTTCCTCGTAATTTTCGATCAGGAAGCACTTTTGTGCCAAAAAACTTGGACGCAGTGGATAATTTTCATTTATCAAAATGGGATGTGTATGTTGCTTTGAATGCCATAGATGCATATCGCACTTAGGATCAACAAAACTTCCCTCGAATTGTGCAACCTATTTTTATTTTAATTTGAAATAAACTCTGAACTAAATCTTTTCACAGAATTATTCCCCGGATTTTTTGTTTCTCTCACAAAATGGCTGCAAAAATTTAGGACGCTTGAATTGCTCTGTTTCTCTTTAGAGAGAGAGAAGAAAAAAATTCAGAACTAAATTGGATATGTAATTAAAACATCTCACTCGGATCCATTTTCGTTTTAACCTTCACCTGTATGCAAGTTTTTACAATTTTTTTTTTTCAGTGGAATGCTTGTCACACTGTTTACCGAACGATAAACTTAGATTAATATGGAAAAGACACTTTTATAATTTGGATGAAGGCGAATGAGTTAAGATATTCTGTGAGTGTTCTATTGAATATCATCTCAAAATGTCATACTAAAATTTCAGTACTTTCTTCGCTCTGGAATAAATAGAGCAATGCGTGTAAGAACTCCTAACGCTGAATTCAAGATCCGTGTTTTTTCGGTGTTTCGTTGTAACCCTTAGATCAACAGTGATTCAGATACGGCTGAAACAGTATATTAACAATATTATCGGATGAGTGTGATTATTGCGTGCAGATGAAGCTTACAGCAAAATTAAGATATAAAATAGAGCTTCATACATAACATACATACTCAAAAATCCTAAAAATTGTGGACTGATTGCAATTTTTTAAAAATCTCAAAAAGTTAGATTTTAAGTAATCTGAATTCTATACTGTAATAAAATAATTTTGGTAGAATGGTCTCATTTAAAAATAGAATGTTAAAAGAAATTTGCCGTGACTATCAATTGGACGCATTTCTGTCAAACGGAACTATGCGCATTATGACGTGAGCCTTGATATGCGTTTATTCTAATGGATCGCAGGGCTCATGTCTTAATGCACATAGTTCCGTTTGATAGAAATACGTCCAATTGAAAGTGTTCTTCATGAAAATTTTGTCACATAAAAGAACACTCAATTATGTCAAACTAAACCTGCGTTCAAAAAACTTTGCCATGAGAAAAAGCCTCGAAAATTTCAATCAACGACGTTTGGAAGGCAAAATTTTTGGATTAAAACGCTAGTTCCTATTGAATGAACTCAAGTCCATATAGTTTTTTTTAACAGAAATAGCCCAATTGGACGTATTCTTGCTGTGACAAAGATTATGTGCCATGCAAACCCTATACAGTTCCTTTTAACATAATTAATGGGTACGTTTAATCAAGTAAACCTCTCTCAACTTGCAACTACTAATATTATAATAATACAGGATACACATTTGAGATCCAAAAGTATACATGATGGAATTTGAAATTCCCGTGGAAAACTCAATTTTTAAGTTTTCTAACTATTACTTAAACAACATACTACTCCCCTACAAGATATGCACACCGTGTATTAAAGTTGATCATCGTGTATACTACCACACATACAGTTCGATGGGGTAAGTTTGTAACCGTATATCTCGGTTTGTGACGTTACAGACTTCCTATCTAACTTCATTTTCTAAATGGAAAACGCCTCAACTGTAATTCTCAAAAAATACAGTGATTTTTTACTATGTGCGAAGAAAATTCAGTGAAAATTTTACAGAATGATTTTTATTGTTCCGCCTTTAAGAAAATAAAAAATAAGTGAGAATATTTCAAGACACCGCAAACGAGATACGTGTTTTGGATATTTCACCGTCGATTTCCTCCAAAATGAAGAATATTGGAGGAGTCAACACGAGGTGCCACGACGCCGCGCGCCATATGCAACTATTTTAACGCTCCGGAGATCAAATTGCATATCCTCCGAAATGAAGGAATTTTTAAAGGATCCACTTTCAGTAGTCAACACAACGCAGGCACCATACTTCGCGCGCCATGTTACTCTTTGCTGCAAGACCGCTTTTATCTCGAGCAACTATTTTAACTCTCCGGAGATGAAATTGCATACCCTCCAAAATGAAGGAATTTTGAAAAGATCCATCTTCAGCAGTCAACACATGCGCCAAGCCGCGAGTCCGTTTTTGTTTTTAGCACCTACTCCATCTCTCTGGGAATCAAATTACGTATTGACAGTGAACTCCCAAACCACGTATCTCTGTTTGCGTCATTGTAAATTTTCCATCATATTTTATTTATTTCAAAAGGAAAACTACTCAATGGTAATTTTCAAACATCGTCGTGAATTATCTTCTATGTGCGAAGAAAATTCTACGGAAACTTCTAAGATGATATCGATTAGTTCTTCTTCAAAAAAATTAAATGAAAGCTGAGCTTCCCAAACACCGCAAACGAGATACGTTGTTGTTGCCTTACACCGTTGATTTGTATTTAATATCGAATGCCATAGCTACTAGATCGCTCGATAAAAGTGAAAATCAAAGGTCAGGGGAAGGAAAAGAACTCCCCATTGAAATTCAGTGGCCATTCAAGGCTTTACGAAATTAGAATAATTTCGGTCGAGCGCTCGGTTTTACGAAGAGAATGGACTTTAAAAAGACACCGGCGCGGGGAGAGAAAGGATGAAAACAAGAGCTATTCGGTCATAAACAAGGGTAAGAGATTGCAGAAAAAAACGGAGCATAATAGAGGGAAAAGAAGTAAATGAGCACCTTTATATCACGAATTATTACTCTCAACTTGACTTACTTTCAGAGAGTAATTTAAAAATATTCCATTTCCATCCCGGCGCTTTCTCCTAGTCAATGAACTTCAACACTGACCCTTTATAGAGGACGCAAGAAAGGCAGGCGCCACTCAGGGAGATGAAAGGGGGGCGAGAGGGGGGCGGGAAGGGTACCAGGAGGGGCGAGGGGAGAAGCCAGCTGTATAAAACAATTCACGATTTGTTTACTGCAAAACACTATTCAGTTAAGGGCTTAAATGATAACCCCAACTATCCATAACAGCCCCATTCTTTAACTATTCCTCGAGGATAAACTTCTCTCTAAGGGGTTTTAGTTCCCCCTGCGCGTTGACTGCGGCTTCAAAGAAAAGAATTCTTCACAGGATTTAAGTTTGTAGCAAGTGCCTTTTTAACTGTTTTAAAATGGGATAATTCATCCTACTTTACCTCGGGGAATACCTAGATTTAAGAGCCAAAAACAGAACGTCGATTACGTTAAATGGCGTTACTTGGTGCTTTAAGTTTAAAATTGGTAAAAATTTTTTGGTACAACGCTGAAAAAATAATGACACATGTTCTTTTCGTGCAAAATTTTTATACGATTAATCATGGTTAAAATGTTAAATTGTTGTGTGAGTGAGAAAGGATCTACTATGTAAATCTAAACAAGAAAAAACGCCCAAAAAAATGTATACATCATTTACCTGGATGATTAGTTTTTCATATCGGGAATATAATTGAATATAAAAGATCGTTTGAGATTTTCAAGCAAATCAATAAAATTAAATTTTTGAAGCAGAATTAAATATAATAATTTTATTAAGTAGGTTCAGCCCGTCAATTTGCATGGAAATGAAGCCCTAAAATACACATTTTATAACAATTAAAATAGAAGGTAGGTGTATATTAAAATATTATACTTGTTAGTTTTCTCGGTTTTTATATCAAGTATGATTTAAGAAAAAATAAATACTTTAATCTTAAACGAATTGTATATTTTCTAAACCCAATTCTTTATTAGCAGGGAGTGATAATCTACATAATGTGGACCTATGAAAAATTTTATTTTCAAAATTTTAGAAACGGAACTGTAACCCCCTCTTTTAGAATCTAATATTCCGTCTTGAACGTAAAATTTTGAGAGTAGCTTTACTCAAAAAAATTGATAGGCGGTCAAAAAAAAATTGTCTTGCACATGTTCAGCTTCTGGATCCTTCAATTTGTCTTTCAAGAAAAATTGAATTGTACTGCAAAATGCAGTGCCTATGCAAAATACCTAGACCAATTTGAGAGGATACTGCTGAGGTGGAGCAAACAACATAAAAATAAATCAAAGGCTTCTATCACAAATTGTACGAAATGGGGTTGTTTGAGAACAAGGCTAGAAAGTTACGGGAACCGTGGAAATACAATTTAGTGTTGCTCAGCCGTCATTCGCACCGGAAAACTTCCTGATGAATAGCAAAGACATTTCGATTTTCCAACGCTGTTTGAATACGCCATTTTCGGCTCTCCTGGAAAGAGAAGAACTGTTTTAGAGACAAAAAATCCAAGCAGCTGTAATCGGAAAATAGCCAAGGTAAAAGTTACTCTTCAGGATTGGACTTTCTGAAATCTTTTAGGGGCCGGCGCTACCAACTCGTCTGGTCAAAAACAGAGGAAGACTGCATGCAATATTATTGAAGATTTCATTATTTGTATGTTAATATGTAAGGGGCTTCAAGGACAAATCGCATAAGTACAGTTTTTGACAAAATTGAGGTATCGATGGTTTCAAGTAAAACTTGTCTGAATGCATATTCTGTTAAAAATTCGCTCCCAAATTCTAATTTTTAAGCATCAAAAAGTCAGTTTGAACTTTCTTTCCGCTCCAAGGATCCATATGTAATTTCAAAACTTTAAACAGGAATTTCTCGAAGTAGCAAAAACTGCTCGTATGCACCTTGTCCTCCAAGCCCCTCGTTCATGGTCGGAATGATATTTTCACCTCTAGTGGGACATTTTGAAACTTTTATTAACCTTCGGCTAAAGTTCGATGGTAATACCCTAAGTGCCCCCTAATTTTCAACCAGAGGTTGATAGAACCAGGGTCTAAGTCTAACTACTAATATATATTTTCCATACTTCCAGGCAACTTGAAAAATCTTAAGTGGCGATTGTGCTGACACAACATGAGGCCTAGTTCTACTCGTACCTCCGTATCGACGTTCATGCTAACCTATGAACACATTACACAAACATCTGAGATCCAGTGCATTTTTGCAACGTTTCATTCGGTGAACTTTTCCCATAATTTATTATGAATTTACACAATGGAAGATTCGGATTCTGCGTAAAATTTTGATGAGACTTGGTCCAAACGCCGTGCAGACATCCAAAAGTGACATCATCTCAACAATGCTGACAAAAAAGATATGGAAGAATCCTATTGGTGGAGGCGGGAGGTTGCAATGGACAGAGGAGGTAGGTAATAGACTAACTATACTAACGGAGACCCATGAGAGACCCTACAGTTAGTGCATCAGTTTCTCCCGAAGTCTATGACAACTACCCGTCGCAACCAATAGGCTGGCTCCATGGTCCATTTGTCTTCTTTGTCTATAAAATTCAATAATCAGCCCGCAGGCTATTTTACCAATCAGTTGCCGTCCGTAGCAAAAAGAACTGTAATATAAACATTTTCGGCGGTCCTGTCAAGATGAGTCGGGAATCAGATTTTGAGATCTTCATGAACACTTTCTAGATTCTCTAAGAATAAATTGCCAAAAAATACTATAATACTGTAATACTTCTAAAGTAAATTGGCAAATGCTCGTTTCATTACTTTACAAGCGAAGGGCGTAAGGTATTTGCATCATAATTCGAGAACTCCGTGGCTAAAAATTGATCAGAATTTCCAATAGATTTTTTCTTCAAACTACGGTTTTTGAACTGAAACTTCCAAATCTTAACCTCGAGCTGGCTTGACTATTGGAATATTTTTGTCACAGAATGTCATTTGAGCCACTCGAGTAGTAACTTCAATCGATTTTGAGTTTTTATGAATTTAAAGTCCCTTTTTCCGTGGGCGGTCAAATCGATGGAAATGCTGGAAATGCATATCTCACTCGCCACGATTCAAAATCTCCGCCACCATTTTTTTTATCAAGAGAACCAACCAGAGAATAATTTCATACATTATTCCCCGGACAGTGAGAAAAACCAGGGGAATTCTCAAGAAATAAAAGCGAGCATTTTTCTACTTGAATAATAGATTACGAAAGAAAAAATCCAACGTGGCGAACCAACGCGTTCCTCAAGTTTCATTTTCCACGTAAACCCTACACTGAGGAAAAAGTTCGGTTGCAGATACACTTGACATTGGTAAATAGTGAACACCTTTTTTCGGTTCAGGTGACCAAAAATTCGACAAGCTGAACCGCAATAATCTGTTTTTGTGACCGGAAAAATCGGTCTCTTGAACCCAGAAAGTTCGGTGTTTAATGTAAACCACTCTCTCTCTCTCTATCCTCTTCTTCCTCTCTCTCTATCCTCTTCTTCCTCTCTCCTCCTTCGTGTACTCAAGCGGCCGATTGTGAGTCTCGTATTTGCAAAAAGCCCGTTTCTTCGGAGAAAAATTACTTCCCTACCCTACACTGCAAAACCATTGCCACTGCTCCTCTTGTGCGTTCGGTTAAAAGTGACATTGCGGCAACTTTTTTGTACCGTTCCTGCAACTTTTTCGGTAAAAATTTGCCTAGCGGGAGGCAAACGTGCAAAAAATAGAGTACCCATATGGGAAGAGTCGGTGTAATTTGGAAGTTAAGTCATGGAGCTCTTAGGGCTCAAAGGGCACCCAACCCATAAACTCAAATTGTCCAGAATGGTTTATTTTTACCTGCGATTCTTACGACCCGTTGTTTGTAAAACACGTGTTTGACTTGTTTTTGCAAGAGTTTGCAGAGGGACCCTCATTTTATGAACATTTTGGGCCTTCGTGGTTTGATGGTGGATCAGAAGATTGGCAGTGGCATTCTGCCGCGATAGCAAAGAGAGCCGTAAGTGCAAAATTTTCGAAATCGAGTTTTCTTCAAAATTCGTCTAAACTCTTTTAGATGAAATTACGGTGACAACTAAAACAGCGAAATTCATCCTAATTTAATGAAAACGAGACGTATGAAAAAGCCGTAAGTGCACAAAAAATGACATAGTTTTTTTCAAGACAGCCGCAGGTGCATGAGAGCCAATGAAAACAGTGCTTTCCAGTAAAGTGCCGCCCTCGCTTCTGCCAATTTCTAACCTGAAAATGTGTTTGTTGTGCGTCCAAAACGCAACTACGAAAGCATGCAGAAGATAGCACTTACGGCTGTCTTGCCTAACAATAACCTAGCATGAAAATGAAAAATACCCTTTTTATGTAATGGAAATAAGATCAGTCGATTTTTAATCATCCATACGATTTCTAGGAGTTTTCCGGACGATTAATGGCAATTTGACAAAGAACGGGGGCTCCGTTCAATAAAATTTTCCGGTCAGAAGCTTCAGAGCCCGTTTTCTCAAAACTTCATCATTGCACTTACGGCTCTCTTCGCTATCACGGCAGCATTTTTCTAGTGTTTTTCGTGTCAGAGGGTTGGCTGTCCTTTAGGCCCTATAGGAGGTTCATATTTCGACATGTCCATGCTCTTCAAATATAGGCACATAGCACCTAGCAAAAAGTACTTCCACAACCTATGCATAGTTGGGGCAGTAATGAAGTTTGGCAACAGTTCGGCGATCACATTTTTGATTAAGACGCCCGCCACCGCCGCCGCCGCCGCCGCCGCCGCGGTGGAAGCGGAGTCACCGCGGAAACGCACGCGAGCAGAACACGCGCGAACTGAAAAGATAAAGAAACGGCCCCGGCGCGGCGGCGGTCNGGGGGGGGGGGGGGGGGGGGGTGGCGAAGCCAAAGGGCCCCGAAAGAGCGCGGCCAGGGAAAAAGCGCATTAGGTTGAATAATTAAAAATCCGAACGGAGAACTTTGGGAGACACTGCCGAGCATAAAATGCGATGTTAGTTAGGTGTATGTGAATATATTATCAAATAAAAAGAGATAAAAAATACGCCCGGGTATTTAAAAGAAGAGGAGCGGAATATTTAACATTCTCGCTTTCTTTCTGATTCCCACCTCCTCCCTGCGACCCCCCTTCCGCGTGTCTAAACTTCTCATCAAGCGCGGAGCTCCCACCCTTTCGCCCGCTTTTCCTCCTCCAAATTTGCCAGATTTGAGATAAAATGTCGATATTCCACGCGGGGTTGAGTGGGGAAAAGTGCACCATCTGGCAACGATGTCCTTCTCCCTACAACCAGCGTCTTCGCAGCAAAGAGTAGGTTCTTAATAATAATACGTAGGGAAGATATTTCTCTTTGTTTCTTACATTTTTTGCCACCCAGCCTCCCCCCCCCTTCATTAAACAGGAACCCCCTTTTAAAGCCGAGGAACATTTTCGCCCTCCCCTTTTTTCTATAATTCATTTTCTTTTTTAAGTCATTAAGAGCCCCGTATATATGTAACGGTGTGTGAGCGTCGTCTTTTGTCGGGCGGTGAGTGTGTGAGTGCCGTTAATCTATTCCTCAAATTCGTCATTCTGTTTGAAGAAAATGTCATTTTATTTTGGGCGTGGTCCCCGGTATATTTCATCGTCCCGCGCTCCTTATCGCCCGCCCCCCCCTCCCCCCACCTGGGACTTTTTATCCCGCCGTCTTAAGGAAGAAAAAACAAGACGGAAAGGCTTAGAGTAATACTAATTACTTGCATGATAAATTACCCGCGTGTAATTAGATATCATTTGTTTCTATTTTGCCTTCGCTTCACCTCGTCGTCGCCGGCTCCGCCATTTTCCTCCCGTCAGAGGTGGAACGTCAAAAATATTGACACGCCGAAGGGACGCGCTTTCTCTCCGACTCCTGTCGATCAGCTTTTTCCTCGCCGTTCGTGTCATTAGGGATATGCGTCTCCTGCCTAATTCAAATGAAGAGTGCGCTAATGGACTTTTTCCAGGGATCCTGGGGCAGGGCTGCCGTGTTACCCAAGTACATTTCTGTATGAGCCACGGTTACCACATGCTTTTATGTGTCCAAAAGCCCAACCTAAAATCCGCTTATTCCTCCTTTCCGTAACACGGCAGCGGGGCAAGTCACCGGCAATCATATCTCCTCGGACGCCCAAGCGATAACTCCAATTTGCGCATACTTTTACCCGAAGAAAGGCTTCCCTTGGATTCTGCTTACTTTAAAATATAGGCATCGGGAAAAAAAAAACGAGGCTGACAAGCCGGTGCAGTGTTCGTGGGTTTTTCACTCGGTGTGCCTTCAAAGTCTTAGATATGCGACCGATGCATGTTTTATTGCACGATGATACCACTATTCGACCACGTGGGAGCTAGTATTGCCTACACTGAAATTTGAAGGAGAACTGATATGCCGTTTAGGTTCTCTGTTTCAGTTTGGTAAAACTCTATTTCCTGTGTATGTTGGAAGTGAGCGTGCCATTTCACGATGATAACACTATTCAGGGTACTACTGGTGCTTGTATTGCCCACACTCAACCCACACTGCCGATTTAAGATAAACTAATATGGCGTTAAAGTCACCTCTTCCCGTTCAGTAAAAATCTTTTGTTTTGTGGGAAAAAAGTTCGATCATATGAACCGTAAATGCGGTGTTGCATATCGGCGGTGCTATTCTACCGTGCTAAGAGAGGACGCAATATGAGCCTTCAGACGTTGCCATACTTCGTTTGATATGAAACGGAATCACTGGAAAAAGTGTTAATATTTTTCTTAAAATTTTTCAGGGAATTTTGTTCGCAATTTAATCTAAAGGATGTAAAACCTTCAAGGAAAAATAGGCATAAATTGCCCCAAATATACATGTTTTATTAAAAAAAATTGGCAACTCTCAAAAGATCATACGGTGTCCTTCCTTAGCATGGCAGTATTTTGTTCATATAACCGTACTCTTGGTTTTAGGAACCAAATTCATGGTTCTGAGATCCATACACTCGGTTCATGGAACCAAGATTTTGCACCAAACCGAACTATGTAAAAGGTAACTGAACTGAGTTTGTTCTTTTCACAGAAAACTGTAGAGACCCGATGATATAAAAGAAGGTGTAAATATTCATGCATGCATTTACATAATTTTAATACCCCATGAATTGTATAAACAAAAACATTGCCTATAGTTCTCGCCTTTGGCGCTACGCAGCGGTAGCGATAGAGGTACGTTTTTTGTGACATTCTACCCCAGGTGACAACCGGTTCAAGGTGATGTGCCACCTCTCTTATTCTGCTGTTGAACTGTGTGTGAATCGGACGGACTAATGTGCCTAGCTTAGCTCCTATTTAAATAAAAGAGCATTCATACATAACGTCTTGTGTATTTTAACATTTTGTGTGTTTTATCAATGTCATAAGTCCCAAAATTAAACCTCAATCTGTGTCTGTGAATAAGTGAAAAAATCGCGTAAGTGAATTACATTACTACTGAGGTAATGCATTTAAATTCACTATCCAAAAAGGACTTCGCCGACTCATATCATTTTCAAATCTTCTCGTTTATTTGCACTTAATAACTGGAATACTTAACTTTTAATTGCTGCTTAATTTAACAAGATTCTCATAAAAAATAGACCCACACTTTACACTTCACGAGACATCGTCTAGTCGTTTTTTTTATGTTGTACCGGGCGCTTTCAATTTTTGAGAGAAAAAAATATATAAAGTGCACATGCTCAGAGCCGTGTCATTAATATGATGGTGTAAAAATATACTTAAATCCTACAAATGAGAAATCGGCGATGTATGTCCGCAACCATGTTTCTCGTTAGCGGAATTTTAAAAACTCCGCTCCTATTTTATACCTTAAGAGGAGAAAAACATCGACATTCCTCGATGTTTTTGCAGAATTTTCTTCGCACAGAGAAGATTAATCACGGCAGTTTTTAAAAATTGCCGATGTGTGGTTTTCCATTTAAAAAATAAAGCATGCCAAGAAGTCTACATCGTCGCAAACTGAGATACACGGTTGTGGACTTACACCGCCGATACAGAAGTTCGTCTGCTTAGTATGATTTGAGGACAATATCACTAAGTATTGAAATATTAATTTCAGCCAAATTTTTCTTTCGTTTTCCAATGTGAGCCACTGCAGCTGCAGTGATGCAGTTATTCGAATATTCCAAAAATCAGGTTACAAATGGCAAAGCATATATTTTGCGAATAATTGAGGTTTTAGTTCATTGGAGGGAAATCTTTGCTCTCAATTGCAATTCTACGATTTACCGATTAAAAGACGGAATGAAAATTGAAAATTTACCGTATATTAAGTCAGATACGATTGTCAATAACAGCAATTTTCTTACAAAAAATTGCAATCAAACATAATTTTTGCTTAGTTTAATCTATTTACTAATTTTTCTCAGAGATGTCGATTCAACAACGCGATCTCAGGTCTAAATCTACACCTATTACAATTTATTATAATTATGAATTCCATAAGTCAAAAACAAAAGAAGCCTCCAAGCGATCGAATTTAAGTCAAAATCATGCCCTAAATTGTGGTAATAGTTGTGAAAAAGTTAGACATGTAGGTCTAATAGAGGTACATAATAAGGACGTATTCATAGTCGTTTTATAAATGGATCCTATCTTTAGGTAGGTGGTGGGCCCTATTTGGTTTACATGTCAATTAGGAGGCCTTTACAATAACATCACTAAAAAAACACCTTTCAACCTAACGCATTTATAAAAAAAGTCAATGTTTACCAACCTCGAGTAAAATTCAACAGAATAACTTTGAAAATAGATCTTTGCAAGGTATAGGAATGATTTGTCCTTGCGAAAAACGTAAAAAATACAACGGAAAAAATCTTGCAGATTTTGAAAGAATTTAAAGCAGATTTTGAAGGATATTTTTGTTCATTGGAATGATCTTTCTCCGAATTTATTCTGTTAAATTTTACTGGAGTTTTGCAAAAATTTTCCTTTTTTCTTATACATTGATTGCTCTAAAAATTTTCCAAAAAATGAAATCTCCCTGTTACAAACGTTATTTCTGTTATTACAAAGAAATTTGCTGTCACTTTTAAGAGAAATTCAGTTGACTCAATGAGCATTACCTTCCGAAAGTGATTAACTCGGAATTTTTTCTGAGTATAATGCTATGTTAAGGATTTCCTTAAACCTCCATTAGTCACAATGTGAACCATACGGTACCTCTTTATAAAAAGCTCTACTTGAAAAACAACAGTTGGCCATATTCACAGTTGTTCTCTGAACAGTTCTTTCCTTAAGGAGCTTCCATATGGTTAACACTATGATTAAGGGAGAATTAAGGAAGCGCTTTAAAGAATAGGCAACTTCTGCGAGCTTTGGATAACATTCCGCTTAACTCCGGGAATAAATCGTTACAAGGAACTGCAATTATTTGCCCCAACAAAAAATACTTAATACAAAAGAAAATATTTTGCGGGTTTTGTAAACTTTGAGGTAGGTTTGTACATCAAGAGTTTTACCTCTCTACTAACTCTACCTTAGAGTTTATTAAAATCATAATAGTGTTTCTTCTGTATTTGTTGCAGTGGCATATAATTGTAATCCATGGTAAGGTCCATTTCCTAAGTTATAAAATGTAGTTTTACTCAAGGCTCCCATAAATTGTCTATTTTATAAAGCGATATTCAAGGCCTCCTTAATCCTCATTTAATCACAATGTTAACCCGATCGATGGCCAAAGTGCGAAACCGCATATCTCCGTCTGCAAGGTTGCAGACTTCCTGCCATACTTTACTTTTTCTTTAGAATACTAATCAACGTAATTTCTTGAAAACTTCATCGACTTTTCTTCCCTGTTAGCAGAATATTCTCTATAAATTTCAAGCTGTAAAGTTGGCTTGTTTCTGTTCGAAAAATTATAAGAGAGGAACGGAAATTTTGAAATACCGCAATGGAGAAATGTGGTTTCGCACTTTAGCCACCGAAATGGAGGCTCCTTGACCCTCTTTGCATGAATTAATCTTGAATTCCAGGGCACATACATCTCAGATATAGTTTTTGGTAAAGACTTAAAGTCCCGAATTTTCGTATCGAATTTTTGGTAATTATTTTTTCAAAAAAGAAAACAGGATGAGAATTCGCAATATCGTCACCTTCCGGCCAAAGTGTCAAAAGCGCCATGCAATATCTAACAATTTCCGCCGCCACTTTATTTTTTTACAGAGAAAATGTTGGTTGAATCTGTTTGAAAATTGCACCGAATTTTATCGGCAGCACAAAGAAAATTCAGTGAAATTCTCGGACAGCTTCGTTGAACAATTTCTCTATAAAAAAAAGGGCGGCGGAAATTTTTAAACGTTGCATTGCGCTTGCGATACTTTGGCCGGAAGGTGAAAACATCATGCCGCAGTGGACAGTGGCGTAGCTAAAAATTCTCCAATGGGGGGGGGGACCCCCCGGTCCATTAAAAAACGAGACGGTAAATTAACATTATTTTGTGTTCGTCCCTGATAATATTTTATGTCTGCCCTCCAAAAGTAAAAAAATGTACAATTAACGAGGCTAAAGGGGGGGACCCCCTTCCCCCTTGTCTGTCCACTGACAGAAGAATAATTCAATTTTTAAAAACCGAAAAATGCGTTGTATAAAATAAGTAACACCATGCCATACAGGGTTTAAAAAAGGAACGTTCATAAACACGGTCTTCTGAACACGGTCCTTAGCCTCTTTATAGGTTAGCACCACCCATTTGTTGATTTTCCTGAGTGATTTCAATTCCACAGCGCTCCATCCGCACAAAGCGGCCGATTCAAAATCCGCCGATTGTGAGTTCAAGTGAAACAAGAGAGTAGCGACTTTTCGCTCGGGATCCCATCCCCGGCTCTTTATCGCAACAATAACCGCGATAAATATGCGCGAATGTGAGAAACGCGGGGTCGCGGGGGGAGCAATTTATAGGAGGAAGCAGAATATTTGAGGGAAATCCGGGGCGCTGAGAGGCGAGACGCGCGAGTTCCACCACATGTAAATAAAACGCCCGCTCCGACACGTGTAAACAGCGATTTGATACGAGCGTGTGGGTGTGTGAGAGCTCCCGAAGGATTCATGTCACGTCGGAAAATTGACGAATTAAATTAAGCGGCACGTAAGGACGTTTCACACATAAGTCGCGCTTTTCCGCTTGCGGCCTCTGAGCTGGCGTCGGATTTGTCTCACGTTGGGAAATTCACGAATTAGATTAAGTGCCAAGTGAGGACGTTTCACGCGTAAGTTGTTTCTCCGCGTTTTCGTCTTTTGCTGTGCGCGTAAGCAATGGATCGGTACGTATGAATGGGGAGAAATGGACCATATTCAGCAGAAAAGAACCGAGCCTCAGCAGCCATTGCCAAATTTAATTGCGCAACTTACACTGGAAAAAAAGCACATTGGATCAAGAGTCCAGACTCTTGAAAACATTGACAAGAAAAAGGACTCTTGATTCAATCAGATTTTTGCTTAAATCAAAAGGAAATCCGCTCTAACTAAAAGGCTTGGTTCTTAATTTAAGTAAAAATCCGATTGAATCGAGAGTATTTTTTCTTGTCGGTGTTTTTAAGAGTCTGGACTAGAGTCTGGATCTAGAGATCCAATGTGTTTTTTTTTGTTTTTTTGTTTTGTTTTTTTTTTGTTTTTTTTTACCAGGAAATGTTTGTGTGGATTCCTTTGACGTTTAAAGGTTTTTGCTACCTACTATGCAGAAAATTCACTGAAATTTGCACAAAAATCTGCAGAACCGTCATCATGTAAAAAATTAAAATGCCCAATTTTTGGACCAGGTTCAGCAGAAAGGAACCAATTAAGCCACAGTAGCCATTGCCAAATTTAACTGCGCAACTTATTTTTTTTACGAGGAAAAATTAGTGAGGATCCCTTTGAACTTTTTCAGGGATTTGCTTCGTACCATGCAGAAAATGGCTCAAAAATCAGCTTAACGTTTTTCATGTAAAAAATTAAAATACCTAGTTAAATTTAGCATTAGTTAATGTTGCTTGGCTCCTTTCAGGTTAACGCAGTCCAAATATTGTGCAAATCGATGGCTGAATCTTGGATCACCAGGAGAATCTTGGACATTTCGAACTAAGAATTTCATTGAGTTTACTTCTAATCTTATGTAAAAATCAAGAAAATGTTGGACAAAAATTGCATCGGTTCATTCTCGAAAAAAAATTGAACTGTTTGAGTCAATTTTGTAACCTTCGAATTGAGTTACGTTCCTGCGTCCAAGAAACGACGAATTGAGAGCGCAAGTTTCATTTTATTCGACACTCATGAGTACAAATATTGGAGATAAGAAGGTTAAATCGCACTTTCCTAAAACTGCGGTTTTTTTTATCATAAACTTCAATTCCTCATACATTCTTTACTTCTCACGAATTTTTTAAGCCTTGGGTGAAAACATATTATCTAGGTATATTTCAAAAAAACTCTCTCGTTCAATTGTATCAGTAACTCAATTTGAGTACCTATTGCAAACCTACTGACGGTCCTTTTATCGTTGGCAGTCATATTTAAGTGCCGTGTCAGCATGCCATTTTCCTCGCAATTGTACTCCCAATAACAGATCTTGTAAATCGGAAATACCATAAATATAAATAAAAATAATCAATTGAAAGTATAAGGCTTTCTGCCTCGATAAATATTAATTTTTATAGGTTTCATTGTTTTACTCCAATTTCTACAGTCATGTCCAAAAATACCTATTAATGATGAGAAAAATGTTGTAAATTCATAAAATATAAATCAACCGATTTTGACCTCTCAATCCTTTGGTATCACGGAGAAATGAGTTTATTACTTCTTACTGTATTTTGGAAAAAAAGATTTGGTTTTTTTAAAAGCTTCGTGATAGAAATCAACTATATACGTGTATTTTCAGATTCAGGAAAAAAATCAAGCAGACTCAGTTTCCCAGTTGAATTTTAATCAAAATTTTGAATCACTAAGTGTTTTCAAAGAGGTCTATGTAGGACAAACCTGCAGATCTTTCTTCAACCAAGATGAGGATGTTCGATTTTCCAACACAGAACTGAAGGAAGTTTCTGAGATTTTCTCATACCTACATCGGATCAAACTTAGTTAAGAGATGTTTTTAAGGAGATAACCTGGCACGTTTCTTTGGAATGTGAAGAACTAGTTTTATTGTATTTTCTGACGTCAAATAAAAAACAATCTAATGATAAAAAATCTACGGACGTATGATCGCTTCTCAATAGAAAGTTACCAGGTTCTCATAGAATTTTATATATTACATTCAATTCCTTGACGTAAATAACCACGAAAAGGGAAAGAGAATAAAAGAAAGTAAACAAGATGCAAAAATACGCAGTACCATCATACACCGTTGAGATCCCATAGTTTCAAGAGGAACAAAATCGCCTTCTTTTCCGCGAGATACCAGACCACTCACTTAGCAGTATTGGCTACATTTTTGTTACGCTGAACCTTCAACCTTCCTGCTTCAGAGACACACAGTTAAGCTTTTGAAAATACCAAAGTCAATGTATTCGATTTTTTAATTTTACCTGATGTTGCGAGTTGATTTACGTTGTCTTTTACAACCAAATCATTCAATAACCTATTGACTCATTTCAACCATTATTTGTTAATAATATTAAATATTTCATTTTTTACATTTGAATATTGGTGGAAATTATTTTTTTAGAAAGGTACTCAAATTCTTTAACGCGTTTCCCAAGTATCACTGTGGGCTGTGTGGACGAGCTTCTGTGTTATTATTTCATTTTAATTCTCTGATGAAATGCACGTAGATTTTCCTCAATCGTAACAATAGGCAACAATCAACAATTTAAATCTACTTTTTTAAAAAAAAATGGCTGATTTTAATGACATACAATGCGAAAAGGTAAAAAGAGCCTCTATGAATGGGGAAAATTCTTGAAATAAGCTATTTTTATCCAAATAGAACGAGAAGTTTTTAACTTTTGTTTTTAACTGACATTTAATAGGTCTAAGCCCCCCAAAAACGGTGCATCAGATTAGATTTTCTACCATCTTTCCATCGAAACTGATTTTTTGAATAGCAAAATTCAAACTGTCACTCTCCGATTACAACTAGTTTAATTTGGTGTAACAATTTTTAGCATTTTTCTCGTGCCGAAATGCACTTAAACATTCCTTTTAAACGTACTTCCGATATTTCAAGTTTCCCGAAGACATCATACGTCGATGGTAAAACTACCAAACCAAGTATTTCGGTTTGCGACGTTACGGACTCCCTGTCACACTTGATTTTTTAAATGAGGAACTATACTCAACGTTCATTTTTAAAAACTTCCATGATTTTTCCTCCCTGTGCGAAGAAAATTTTGAAAAAACTTCAAGCAATACTTTTTATTTGTTTCCCTCTGAAAAATATAACAGGAGTGGAGATATTTAAACACCGCAAACGAGATACCTGGTTTGGCAGTTTCATCGTCGATATGTCAATAATTTTAATTAATGAAGATAAGAAACTACAAAATAATACATATAATAAGAGGAAAATTAGGATACTTTCTTCCCTCCCCTCCCCCCCCCCCCCCCCGACTCAAATTTGAAGCAAAAGAAGCAGACTAGTCATCAGGGAATGTGTTTTGAGTAATATTGGAAAGGGTGAAATTGACTTCTTTCTTTAAGTCTCCTAGCACTGCTCGTCCTTTTTCTCTTCTAATGATTAAAAGCGATTAAATTCTAAAGCAGAAAACTTTGCGCCGTTCGGCATTGTAATTTACGTCAATAATTCTTTCGCGAAGTCCTTCAGTTTCGGCTTGAATTTCCGCGTCCACGGCTGAAAGTGATTTAAACGAACAGGAAATACCGGCTTATATTGACGAAAAGTTTTAATTTTTCGAAATCGATTGAAATACTTGAGCAGCACCCAGCACGAATTCTACTGTCGGTGACATAGACGAAAAATCTGTAATTCACTGATTCAATCGGGGAACTGATTGCAGTTGATTCGAGTTAAATTGAAGGTAGGTTGAAGTTGGCAAAACCCTCCACCCTTTCCGACTACGGTGGCCTTTCAAATAAAACTTCGGAGAATTCAGAAGGATTGCGAGTACCTTATGAGGTATCTAAGAAGTATAAAGTTTTTTTCACCGAGCGCCTCCTATACTGCCGTGCTGTGGAAAAACACCGTATAAACATTCGAGAGTTGCCAAATTTACTCCGTAAACTACCGATAAAATGTCAATTTTGAAAGGAAGTTATGCATGTTTTTCCTTAACATTTTCACTTACTTTAGATTAACCTGCAAACAATATTGTTTGAAAAATTGGAATAAAATATTCATAACTTTTCCAATAAATTCTTATTTTATCAGAGGAAACTTCGCAATGTCTGATGACTCTAACGACGTTCTTCCTTAGCACTGCAGTATACCTACCGCTTGCCTAATCTTCAATCAATACTGATTAGACTCCCACAAGTCAAACTTACGCAATGATTTATGACACAACTTTAATGGAAGTCAATTCAGAGTTTTTTTTCTACTGTGGCGAATGTTTCAAAAGTGCCTTTGACTGAGAGAAACAGAGCATAACTTTCGATTTCCAATTTTTGGCTTTATGTTGTAATAAAATGTAATTTGCCATGTTGAGGACTTTAAATTCGTCATCTCCTAGCAAGAAGAACATGCATAACTAAATTTCAACGATGCAAAATTTCCATCCGCAATCTCGACTTTAAAAGATTTTGAAACACCGCTGCTTGTATTCGCAGAATCGCCGTCAATCACTAGTTTTTCCCTTGTAAGTAAATTATAGACGTTCTTGATACACTGGAAAAAAAAACCCATTGGATCTAGAGTCCAGACTCTTGAAAACATTGACAAGAAAAAATACTCTTGATTCACTCGGATTTTTGCTTGAATCAAAACGAAATCCACTTAAATTAAGAAGCTTAGTTCTTGATTTAAGCTAGATTCTGATTGAATCAAGAGTACTTTTTCTTGTCGACGTTTTTAAGAGTCTGGACTCTAAATCCAATGTGTTTTTTTTCCAATGTATATTCCCGCACGGTTGATAATATTTTTCTATGCAAAAATCTTCGTGGTGCCCCAATTCCTTCCTTCTCAAACCGTCCATTGAGAGCATCTTTACGAGAGCTGCACCACCGATTTACCTTCGAACGAACTACCCCGCTAACACTACTCGCCTAACTCGAGGTGGCGATGCGCAAAGTTCTCCTCAGGAAAAACAGCAGATCTCCATGGAATTTTCACGGGAGATACATGATTTCTCATCAGATCGGAGATGAGGTAGGGGGCAAACAGCGCTAATCACAAACCCGATGACAATTGGGCGCCGCGAGTTAGTTAACAAACCGCTGGACAAACAAGCGACACCGGACCCCGCCCGATCGGATGCCCGAGAAATAATTAAGGAGCGGGCAGTCTTAAACAATCGCCTGCAACGACGTCCATCGCCGGGTCAACACTCACCGGTCAACAAAGGACCCCTCGCCCGGTAGTCCCGGGTCCTCGATCCGAATGAAAACATTTTTTCCGGAGCTCTAAGCAGCCGCCGAAAGCAAGTAATTCCGTAAGTCAATCCGGATGTTTCGAAATCTCCACGCGTGCTTTAAATTCCAAGACATGGACGAATCGACATTCCGGCTTGAAATTTTTACAGAATGACTGTGGATTGGCCTAGAAAAATTGAGATGAAACGTATGTCTCGAGTGGAATTTGTAGTTTTTCGAGGAGATAAATTTCGCGAAGAAATTTCGAAACGTCGCAATCGAGATACGTGAGTTCGGCGGAAAGATCCGGAGCAATAGGACAGTTATACGCGTCCAGCTCCAGTTTCATTTAAATTATGTAAATGAAGAGGTTAAATTATTTAGGGGTGTTTTCAAAGTCGGGTGGTCTCTGGTTTCGGGTCCCGGCGGCGGGGGAGAGGGTGAGGGGGGACGCGGGGGCGGGGGAGGCAAACCGCGGGGAGTTCGGTGACGTGGGTAATGGCTCGACTTGACCGTGGCGGAAGTGGCGCGGCGTTAGCTCGGCCGGAAGTGGCGTTAGCGGCGGCCGGAAGTGAGCTTAACAACGTTACAAAATGAAATTCTCGCTTGGCCTCCGATTCTTCGGGGCCCTGGACCCGGGCTCGCCGGGACGCGAATGGACTTAAGTCGTCGAGCTTTTGTTTCTTCGTCGGGTCGCTCCTGCACCAGTTTCCGCCGCCACCGCTGCCCTTTCCTCCTTCTTCTTCTTCGTCTTCTTCTTCCGTCCACTCTCTTTGCGACCTCGTCTCCGGGCGCGGTTAATATCCTGAATTTCCGCGCTGCGGCGCTTCCGTTTCTTCTGTTCCTGACCGCCTTAAAACTCTGAAAAATTATCCCGCAACAGTTTAGCCCAGAGAGAGAACAAGAGCCGTCATGCAAATTGCACGCCGAGTGGCACCCCCTATACTTCCACGAGCCGTCTCTGATTGGCTGGTTTTTCCCGCCAATTTTCCAATTCGCCTAGTGCCCACTTGCTGGGGTTTTATAGAGAATAACACGGGGCTCATTTTTCATCAAAAATATCTCGAGAACCATGAAATATTATGCTTCGGAATTTTTAGAAATAAATTCTCTGGACTTTCCTGCAGAGATTGATGGTTACAAAGCCGTAATAGAAAGTGTCCTCCTATTTTACAATATGACACTTGGCGTCATCTAAGAAAGAAGAATTCTAGGTCTAGCAGTTCGGTGTGTTTGAGAAGAAAAAAAAGTCATATACTACCCATCAATCTCTTCAGAAAAATCTGAAGAATTATCTCTGAAATCTCAGACGCACAAAAACTTCTTTGTACTCAAGATAGTTTCGAAGAAAAATGAGCCTCGTGTTATTTTACATGAGGACCTCAGCAAAAAGACACCCGGCGGATTGGAAAATTGGCGGGATGACCCAAACTTCGGCCACCGGAGACCACATATTCGGGTGGAAGATCCAAAAACCATAGAGATCCATACTGCCTTGCTAGGGAAGAACGCCGTATGAACATTCGAGAGTTACCAAATTTTCCCCAATAAAAAAATGTATGTATGAGGAAAGTTATGCACATTTTCCCTTGAAATTTTAAGATGTTTTAGATTGAATTGTGAACAAAATTGGCAGAAAAATTAGAGGAAAAGTATTCACAATTTTCTCAGTAAATTCGGTTTTTGAAAGCAGGTTCATACGGCGTTCTTCCTTAGCACGGCAACATATGACCTGGGCATCGGGTCTCACGCACGAAGTTTTTCCTCCGTAAAAACCGCGTGTAGCTTGTTCCTAAGGCGTCGAGAAACCGTTTCCCACGGAGAGCTCAAAATTGCCAATTTCTACCTTTAAAGTTCGGCTCCTCTGGAAAATGCTCCGATAGGATAAGATCCCTTTTCACGGATCCTGCCTCGCATGTCCATGGTAACGGCACACGGAGAAAAAAACTTCGTGCGTGGGACCCGAAGTTTAGGTCATATGGATCTTTGAAGTTTTCGGATTGAGCATCTGAGCACCTTAGGTCCAGCTGCTGAGGTTTGGATCACACATCTGAAACTTCAGTTCTAACATCTGAAGTACTTCGGTTTTCACATCCGAAAACCTTCGGTCCTCACATCCGAAAAACTTCAGTTCTTACATCTGAAGTACTTCGGTTTTCACATCCGAAAAACTTCGGTTCTCTCATCTGAAGTACTTCAGATGTATGAACTGAAGTTTCAGATGTGTGATCCGAACCTCGACAGCTAGACCTAAAGTGTTCAGATGCTCAATCCGAAAACTTCAGAGATCCATATGACCTAATCTTCAGGTCCCACGCACGAGGTTTTTTTCTCCGTGTAGAAAAAGGGTTAAAACCAAGTCGGGAGGAAGCCCGATGCACGACGAAGGAGCAAGAGTTGACGAAGATCAATTCCAGGACTCATTGCGAATGAAAAAGTTGGGCCCGCGCTGGCGGAGTCGCGGGCAGTCACCAGGGGTGGGGGCCTGGCGGGGGTGGGGGTTGAACGCGAACGGGCCAACGTGTCGGCGAGCAACGCAAAACGCGTCATGCGACGAGCGACGAGCGCCGGGCCTGCGGGGCGGAGGGGGACGGGGATGGAGGGGTGGAAGAGGGTGGGGTACAGGACGGGGCGTGGAATCGCGAGACACACAACGGGAGGCGGCGAGCGAGCGAGCGAGCAGGAGAGGGTCGCTCGCGAAGACGCGGGAACTAATTGATGAAAGTAGTTAGAAAAAGACAAATTTAAAAGAAAGAAGCGATCACAAAAGGGGGAAGCTGCGCCGCATTATAAGTGTATGTAAATCCCGGGGGAAGTGTGTGTGTACTTTGTTCATCAAAGAAATCAATAATATGAAGTCTTATAAGAGTTAATGAGAAATGGGAGAGACGTAAGGAAAAACGGGAAAAGAAATAGAAAGTAGGGAAGGGTGTTTTTAAAAGATGGGGGTAAAAAACACCTCCGCCTGCGCCCGCGCCCGCCCGCCTCATGCATGGGGGGATGTTGAATATTGATGAGCTGGCCCCGC
>NW_017553907.1:1840040-1934430 GCF_001854935.1 Bemisia tabaci
CCCCCGCCGATGCACGTCCACGAGCGCACACACACATAGACTGCGAGTGGCTAAAACAGAATCTTATTATCTTTCTCGCGAGAATTAAAAACTGTGAAGAAGATGCCGCCGCCGTGCCATACCTGCTCCCGCCGCGCCACCCTCGGGTCTCTTTTTTAGCCGTCGATGGATCCCCTCCCCCGCCGCCCCTCTCGCGCCCTCCGTCTACATTCGGACTCCGCTCTCGTCGTTAATCTCGTATAATCGATCATAGCAACGAACGGTTCAGCTCCTGAATCGCGTATCTCTATTGCAGCGTTTCAAAGTTTCCATGCTGCTTCGAGATTTTCCGAGAAGAATATGGACTTTAATTTGCAATTAGAAACAACAATTCACTGGGAAAAAAACACATTGGATCTAGAGTTCAGGCTCTTAAAAACATCGACAAGAAAAAATACTCTTGATTCGATCAGATTTAAGCTTAAATCAAGAACCAAGCCTCTTAATTTGAGCGGATTTCCTTTTGATTTAAGCTTAAATCTGATTGAATCAATTAAATATTTTTCTCGTCAATGTTTTCAAGAGTCTGGGCTCTAGATCCAATGTGTTTTTTTTTCCAGTGTGTCTGGCACATGGTAAAAGCTCGCATATGCATAGGGGCGAACGAATGGTGCACACGTTGTTTCTAAGCTGATACAGACTTTGTAGTTCCTAATTGCAAAATGTGGACCAACTGTAACACTGTGGCGCGGAATTTTTACTGGAGGATAATGGAATAGCGAAGAAAAATTGGCATAAATATTGGGACAAAATGTTGACTTTTTTGTGCTGAGATCTGAAACGTTGCCCTCGAGATATGTGGTTTTTGAGCTTAACCCTCTGTGAATTTCTGCTGACATTAGTGTGGCAAAAGAAGAGGCTGCATTTATTACTCTAGATGTCCTTATTTTGCTGAGATACTCCGGATTCCTCGGCACATATGTATTGATCTATTAATTTATGAATTTATCTGTTTATCTATTTATCTATCTATCTGAATTATTTCAGATGTGTGACTCAACGCCTTCGCTTTATACGGAAGTATTTCGAATCGATCTATCTATCTATCTGTCCATCTAGCAATCAAACTATCCATCCGACATTCTACATGTCTATCCATCAAGCTATCTATCTGTATATCTATCCATGTATCTATCCATCCATCTATCTATCTCCATCCCCTGGTAAAAATAGGCAGTAGAATCTGTGTTCAAAAATACCATAGATCTACAGCCGGCTGTAAGATTTCCAATCGCTTCTATAGCCGGCTACACAATTTCTTATAGCCTCTTATAGCCGATGGCGATTAAGCAACTCACAGCCAGGCGACAAAGTGTATGCTAAACGTCACTAATTACGGATGCTAGGACTTCGTGAGTTTTTGGACCACTGCTCTCTTTTCCGGCCGTAGTATCTTGATTTATTTTGCGAGGAAAGCTCCGTACTTTTGATGGATGCCTGCCATTCATAATGTATTAGAGCGCCTTCAGTTTCGTATGATACTGTGCAATACCTCTGGTGTGAAATAGTTGCTTCAAGCGCCGTAGCACGCTGCGGTGTGGCAGGCGGACAGCCAGCGCGGAACGCGCATTGGCGCCTACAAACCTAACAGGGATACTTCACGCGTTGCGCAATGCGTGAAGTATCCCTGTTAGGTCTGTAGGCGCCAGTGCGTCGCCGCTCCGCTTTGTGTTAGGCTCTAATATTTTAATCTAGCGGAGTCAGCGTTATTCAACTCATGATTTTGAAATGTTTGCACATCCTGTATGGATTATTCTCGTTTTAATTGATTAAAAAATATGTGTATTAAAGGAAAATATAACGTGTGTTTTGTAAATATTAAGGTGGATCCATATCAAACTTAATGATTTCCAAAGCACACGAGTTTCTACACAATTTCTTATAGCCTTTTATAATCGATGGCAAAAAAGCAACAGCCAGGCGATAGGAACTATAGCCCGGCTGTATAATTTTTATCGCTTCGTATAGCCCGGCCGTATGATTTTCACCGCATTCTACAGCAAGCTATATGATTTTCTGTTTCTGTAGCCTTCTTGAGCCGGCTATAAGAATTCCTATAGTTGAAACGCAGCTCTTATCGCCAATTTTTACCAGGGTCTATCTATGATCCATCTATGTATCATCCATGTATCTATTATCCAGCTATCTATCATCCATCTATCTATTTAGCCATCTATCAAAATATGTATCAATCCATCCATCTATCCACATCATCATGTATTGTCAATCCATATACCATCTATCTACCTATCAACGAGTGGCAATAGCCTAGGATGCTGAATGTGTGTAAAAAAAAAAAAAAAAAAAAATAAACAGGATCTAATTTTTCCCCCGCAAGAATTTAAACCTGTAAAGAAGACACCACCATTCTATACCTGCCGCCACCCCCGTATCCATTCATTAACCGCAGAAGGAGCCCCCCCCCCATCTCCTCCTCTGCTTACCGTCTACATTCGGACTGCGCTGCGCTCTCTTCGTTATAATCTCGCATAATCAATCATATCGCTCTCCCAGTTTCATCGACCACTTCTCCCACCGTCCACCGTCTAATATTACTTCTTAATCAATATAAGACATAATCACCCTAAGTGCTTACCATGCTTGAGCTTACCCTAAATAGCCCCCCCCCCCCCGGGCCGTCCCTCTGACGCGGAGAACTTTCATCTGTCCACGTCACTCATCAGCCCAGCGCACCCACATTCTGTTGACATGAGCGGCGCGGGGACAGGTGTCGAAGGTCCCCCTGAAGAAGAGGCTGCGCTCCCTTTATTGAGGTGCTGAATGCGGGAAGACAGGTAACCTTCGGGAAAGTGTATGAACGGTGAAACTGCGAAAGCACGAATCACAGTTGAATCAGAGGCGGATCCAGCAATTTGGCGACACCGGATTCACTCCATTTAAACCAATGTTAAATAATCGATTCTTGTCAGAGCACCTGGCCCCTCCAAGAATCGATACATTTCTATAGGTTTAAATGGAGAAAAAAACATTGCCAATTTGCTGGATCCGCTAATGGGTTGAATTCCTCTCAAGATTGGATTACATACTCCTACATTTTGCAATGGACCACTAGACGAGGTGCGAATTTCAGCACTCTAATACATGATTCTTAACCAAAATTTCACGTAAAGCACGATACGGACAGCAAAAATTACTTATATCAACTCCTTACGAAAATATTTAATGATTCTTCATGCGTGAATTCAAACCACCCGCTCATGAAAACTCAATGATCTACGTGATCCACATCGCGCGCTAAACGTTATCATGACCGTCTCTGCGATGTAAAAATCTGACAACCTCAATCTTGACGCTTTGGCTCAGCTATAGCAAATTGCGAATAGTTTGAACAACAAATGGTGGGAAATGAACATTGCTCGATTGAGAAGCTTACTGAAACCGTTGTAGTGCGCAATTTGACTCACGTGGAGCTTTGAGTCTCTTGTGAGCGGGCAGTTCGAATTCCTCGTAACCAATGTGAGATAAAAACGTTAATATCTTCGTTAGGAGTTGGTTTAAGTAATTTTCATTGTATGAGTCGTGTTTTACGTGAAATTTTGGATAAGAAACAAATATCAGATTGCTTAAATTCGTACCTTGTCCAGTGGTCTATCAGGAACTATAATATCTAGCTCAGCGTAGAATTACGAATGTATGTACCATCCGTTTCCCTATGCGGGTTAGTGTTTTTACGGATGTGCCAGAAATCGTAGTCCCTAATTGCAAATTGCAGTTAAATTTATTTTCTATATGGACCGAGTATGCTAGAAACGCGCGAAGTACATGCGTTTTACGAGAGTACGAGACTCTTGTGTGCAACAGACTTTTTCAATGCGGTTCGAGCGCATAAAACGCCTTCAATCCTGGATGATACCTCTGAACATAGTAAGTGCGTTTGAATAGTTGCTGAATATTAACTCTCCATTCTACGACAATGATTCATGATGGTATGGATTCAGTCACTTTAGGTGGCCGGTGCCTTTGCCAAAAGTTTAAGACGTTCCTTTAAACGTCCGTATAACTAAAAGTCCATTTTCAATTACCTTGACCACGGACATGTCAATCTCCGTAGGAAATTCTCTGTAAGATTCCAAGTCAAGATGGTTTCAAGAAGCGTCTTAAAATTCTGGACTTTTCATTTAAGGTTTCATTCAATCTACCGTTTTAAATGAATGAGAAGGCTAGTCCCTCCCAGCCAGATGCTGATAAATAAATGGGACACATTGCCGGATTTACTTGCTTGCCGCCCATGGCCCGCCTGTATTTTGCCACCCCCTTCTCAATCGTTTTGAAACATCAATAAAAACCATCAAGTGAACGTGCCGGAGGGGGAGGGGTGCATAAGACACGTTTACTCGTGTTGAACACATTTTTTGCGAAAGCCCTATCAACACTACTCGCAAAAATTCACGTAACTCGGCGCGAAAGTTAAATTCCGTAAAGCTATCTCTGTGTCTACAAGGCCTTCCATTTACATATATGAACGAAAATATTATGAAAGAACAAACATAAATGTACTCAATAATTTTAACTTCCGCCGCCGCGCCGATGACCGCACTATTTTTGGCGCAATGCGTGAAGTATTCATGCAGTCTTGTAGGCGCTATGCGTTTCACGCCGCCCGCTGCTGACCGCAGCAACCGCACTCTCTTTGACGCAGTGCGTGAAGTATTCATGCAGTCTTGTAGGCACTAATATGTGTTACATGCCAACCGCCGCGCCGCGCCGCGCCGCGCTGTGCGTTTCTCCTGTTCATCTCAAGTTCTCGTCATCATTGCTCTCTGCGCCGCGCCGCCGTTCCAAGCCAAATTCTGTGCTCGGTTTCTCTCTTAGTCTTAACTCGACTAATTAAAGGTGCTGTCTATTGTAATACAGGAAAACGACAAAATTAGAGATATACTCTCGGGAAATGAGAGATTTTGTCACTTTTTCTCGTTGATAATTTTTTCTCTGAATCCGATTTTTCTTTATAGCTGCATTTAAAAAAATTGCAAAATTTGCCGCCTGCTAAATTTGCCACCATGGGCCGCGATCCATGTGGCCACCCCCTAAATCCGGCCGTGATGGGACATAACTACAAAGTATTCATCATGCTATAGTAGATGCGGGGTTTTTTCAGAACTTTCCTTTGTAGATGAACCCTTTTCGCTTCATAACGTTCGATTCCTTTTTGAAATCTTCATTCGAAGAGGGTTTTTAGGTATGACGAATGACACTCCTCTTGAGTAGGAGCACCAATGACGGAATTTTCAGTTCTTTGGGACTGAAGTCTCTTCTGCTGAGGGTTGCATTTTTAAAAATATCTCATTGAAGAGCTACTTTGCGGTGGACTATTTTGTTTCTATGGCCGGTTTTTGGATCTTTGGACCTATAGATGCAGTCCGTAGTGCGGGCTAATCCTTTAAATATGTACCTCTGAGGGGAGGAGGATTGGTGGTATGTCTCAGTATGAAGGATTCGGGAGATATTTTATCTCCCAGATAAAATTGAAATTCAACCCCTGTTGAATGCAATTTGAGGTATTTTCCAAACACACTAAATGTGTTGAAACTGTCCGAAAGGGCAAATAAGAAAAGTCACGATTTCACAGGAGAAAAAGAGCACGGGCTGTCGGATGATACGGACATTTCCAATTAAATGTGGTATACTGCCGTGCTAAGGTAGAACGCCGTATAAGCCTTTAAACGTTGCCAAATTACCTTTGATAAAATAAGAATTTCCAAGGAAATCTGCAAATATTTTTCTTCTAATTTTTCAGAGAATTTCATCCGCGACTAGATCTAAATTATCTGAGAATTTTAAAGAAGAATATTTATAACTCTCCTCAAGAACAATTATTTAAGGAGGAAATTTGGCATCTCTCGAATGTTCACACGGCGTTTTTCCTGAGCAAGACTCCCCAATTTGAGTTGCGGTACTACCACGATTAACTGGAGATGACCATAGCATTCAACTAACTATGGGGTAGTGTCCTCAATTTTAGACGATAACCCTAACACTTTTCCCCGTGTTTTTTTTTTTCTTTTCCGAAAAAGGGAGGTGGCGTACCCTCCGAAAATCAACTGATCAACCCGAAGTTTTTCTCAGCTCTATTCACGTCACCTATCCTCCAGTTCTCCTACAGGGAACCAAAATCCGAGACCGAAATTGTTTTTCTAAATCGCACCCTAGTGCTCTTCTACGTCTTCACTCACACCGATAAAATCCGCGAATGCATTCTCGAAAACGGAATCGAAGAATATTAGGTTGAGCGCCGTGCCTTGATCATGCGATGGGGTTCATTATCCCTACGTGTAAAGAGTAAAGCGGATGAGAAATCATAAACTACCACTCGAGTTCGGAAGCCTTCGTGGTTGCAATCGGGGGGCACCGAATGGGACAATGACGGCCGGGAAAGGGGGTGAAAAGAGCATACAGTCGTCTAGTCGATATCATGAGTGACAGCGGCAGACGGGAATACACACGAAGTCGAAGCGAGTCGTGATGGGTACCAGTGGGTTAATGGCGAGTAATTGAACTAATTTATATGTGCCGAGTGCTAGTTATATGTACCACAAAATGAGAGTCACGGAAACACAAGCCTCGTCCGATTCCCTTGCATCATGTCTCGTACTCTGTCGCGCTAAGGAAAAACGTCGTATGAACCATCAAGCGTTGCCAAGTTTCCTTCAATCCACTGAGAATTTTAGCGGAAATTCGTGGTTTATTCTTCTTCGAATATTTTGGCGGATTTCATTCGCTGTTCAATATAGGGTATCTGACGAATTTTAGGAACAATTTTAATGACCTTTCTCTCGAATGAGGTTTTAATCGAAGATAGTTTGATTCAGGAAAAACACCGTCTTCCTTCCAATTTTTCAGACAGTTTTGCTCGCAGTTTATTCTAAAATATCTGAAAATTTCTAGGAAAAATTCGCATGACTCTTCACCAAAATAAACTTTTTACTGGGGTAAATTTGGCAGCATTCGAGTGCTATTTGACGTTTTTCCTTAGCATGGCAGTATCTATTGCTGTGCTGAGAAAAAACTCCTTATGAATATTTGAATGTTTGTAAATTTACTCTAGTAAAAAAATTAAATTGGAATGAAGTCATACACATATTTCTCCTTATTGAAATTTTCAGATATTCCAGATGAAATTGTGAACTAAATTGTCTGAAAAATTTGACGAAAGATATTCACAACTTTTTCAATAAATGCGTATTTTATTATAGGAAATTTTGCAACGCTTGAAGGTTTATCCGACGTTTTTCCTTAGACTAACTCTCCTCGATTAAAAAAAAAATTTTGAGAAATGTCATCATTTTCCTTGAAATCGTCAGGTACTCTAAATTAAACAGCGAATGAAATGCTCCGAAAAAAGTCTCCTCTAAAATTTTAAGTGTATTGAAGGAAACTTGGCAACGCTTGAAGGTTCATGCGGCGTTTTTCCTTAGCACGGCGGTATTGATTCCGTGTCATTAGCAAAATATTCGAATGTTCCCGCACCACCTCTGAGTCTCATTCTCCGTCTCACTTCATGCTTGCATTCCCACTTTTATTTCCTTACAGCTACCCCTAATACAACGGGACCGTTTATAATACATTTATGAAGAAAGCATTGCCTTCGATGCCGCCTCCTGATAAGGTTTTACTATGTTTAGAGGCTCTCATTGGGTTCTTTAGGATTAATGTCACGGTCAACCAACTTTCGAGAAATCGTCACCCCTCTGACGTAAGAGCGTATCTCAATCTCTACTTTTATTCTATTTTTCTAGCTATTTTCTCTATTTTCTATTTTAGTGTATTTTCCGAAGGAAATACACCATTGCGTTCTCCCCTAATGTCAGACCTGGACCAAAAACCATGTAATGAGCATCGATCATGGGTCGTAGATTACGAATATGCATGCCGTTTGAATTCATGTTTTTTTTTTCTATTTTTATTTCTATTTCTATTCAATTTACATATGAGTTCATACTTTCTTCTTCTTTAGAATTATGAATGTAACCCAAAAATTCGCGCTCATTTTCTAGTTTTTGATCCGAATGGAATGGCGGATAAGCAAGGAGCAGCCGAAAGCCAGATAGTGTTTCCGCATGTGAGTCCAGAAAATTACCCACATAATTTTATACCCATTTCTTAAAAACATATAATCAACATAATTAAGCACCGTAATACTCTGTAATTTGAACCTACCTTACAATTGAGTTCACGAGCTTGCGTCCTCCTGAAGCGTCGGACGTTCTTGTCTCATGAGAAGGATCCAGTGGCGATTCTTTAAAGTTGGTAACGTAGACCAGATGCCACATTAAGGGCTACTCCTCATGCTGTTTTGAGGGCTACTCCTCATGCTAATTTGAAGGTTACTCCTCATGCTATTCTGAGGGCTACTCCTCATGCTGTTTTGAGGGCTACTCCTCATGCTGTTTTGAGAGCTATTCCTCATGATATTTTGAGGGCTACTCCTTAAAAACAACCCACTCCAGTAAATTACTAAATTAATCAAGAGATCAATTATTAAGAGTATAGTTTTTGGCGAAGCATCTAGATCCGTGACTTTAGTCACGAGTATGAGATATGTAAGACCACTTTAAGAGCATATGAACGTATTTATGCTAAAAGGAACTATATGTGTATAGGATTTGCGTGCAACATAGTTCCTTTTAGCATAAATAAATCTATATTATCATCTGTCCCCACGCAGAGAGTTGCGCGAACGACGCTCAAAAAGAGGACAAATAAAGTAAACTATGTAAGTTAATGTCCAATGATGGCTCTGCGGTGACGATCACGAGGTGAGATGGATACGGCAGGATGGTTGAAATCCCGTTCGCTTCGCTTTGAATCTCTCCTCCTCTCCGTTTTACACTTCTTTCTCTCTCTTTTTTTCCTCACTCGGAGGCAAAATGGGAATACTCTTTGTATTGATTCGTCACTTTTATTCCCGATTAATGAGAGCCCCTGGAGGCATCTTTAATTCTCCAATTTAAATGCATATTTTTTCCTGATGTCTCTTTCCGCCTCCAAATCGTTACTCCTGTTGTTACTGTTCCTGAGAGGAGGCGGAGGCCAGAAATGTGACCTGTGGGTATATTTTACGACTCGCTGGTGATTCTCATAGTATCCGTCCCTGATATTTCGTGGGTTTTTCTGCCTGACTTTTTCATCACTGAAAAAAAATTTTCAGTTTTCCTGTTTTTAATTTCTCTGTTACTTATAGTCAAATCCCTTCTTTGAAATGATTTTACACCAAGAAAGAAATTTTTTTAATTGTAATAATCCTAACTAACCTCATTGAAGAAATACGTTGATACGTATCGAGGTATCGATCACCTGGAGTCGATCTTTTGTGTACTTCTACTTTATTTATTGTAGTTTAACTCTTAGACACCCAAACCGAGTCAAATTGACTCGAGGCCTGCTTAAAAGACGTGGCCTGCGAGTTGTTAGTAGTTGATACAAACAAGTTTTAGATATAGGTCTACAAATATATCGTAAAAAAGGATCAGTCATCAAATTGAGAAAAAGAAAGAATCGAGTGTCAGGGAAGTTTTTGCGACAAAGCTCTTAAAATCCCTAGCAGGGTCTTATTGGCCCGACAATCTCTTTTAGGGGAGTTATGGTGCCAACACATACGAGCTTTAGATATAGGTCTGCAAATACATCCTAAAAAAGAATCAAACGTCAAATTGAAAAACCGAGATAAAAATCGAACGTCAACACAGTCGAGGATAGGAGAGACACATTCGGGCTTCGTCCTTCAACTTTTCTACCGAATCCGAGCCACATTTCGTTGGCAGCATAGAGAATAGCATTGCGAGTTCACACCTCGCGCCAACGCGCCTTCAATTTTGCAGACGCAATGCAGACATCCATCAAGCACGAATAGTTGTATCTCTGCGCCGTCATCGGCCCACGTCCTTTCCCTTGCTGTACTTCCACATGATGTGGTTCCTACTTGTCTGTTTTGGAACAGTTCTTCAAGGGCTACGTGAAAAACACAGCCATAGATAGGTAAGGCGTAATCTAGCCTCGTTCTGAAGCGCTCAGCCGATAGAGAGAACTTGGCTATAGAATTTTAGTATACTAGTGGCAATGCGTTCCAATGGCCCATCGGCTCAACAATGGCTCACTAGACAAGATACGAATTTCAGCATTCTGATACATGTTTCTTTACCAGAATTTCACGTAGAATACGACGCGCACAACAAAAATTACCGAAATCAACTCCTGCCAAAGATATTTAATGATTCTTGATGCGTGAATTCAAACCACCCGCTCATGAAAACTCAATGCTCTGCGTGATTCACATCGTGCGCTAAACGTTATCATTACACTCTCTGCAACATAAAAATCTGGCAACCTCAATCTTGACGCTTTGGCTCAGCTGTAGCAAATTGCTTATAGTTTGAACAACACGTGATAGGAAATGAACATTACTCGATTGAGAAGCTTGCTGAAACCGTTGTAGTTTGCGATTTGACTCACGTAGAGCTTTGAGTTTCTTGTCAGTGGGCAGTTCAAATTCCTCGTAACCAATGTGAAATAAAAACGTTAATATCTTCGTTTGGAGTTTGTTTAATTAGTTTTCGTTGCGCGAATCGTGGTCTACGTAAAATTCTGGTGAAGAAACATGTATCAGAATGCTTAAATTCGTACCTTGTCTAGTGGTCCATTTAACAAGATAGCGGATACGGGTCTCACACATTTAGAATAGAATTATCTGTTATACCTTTATTTAATGCTTCTGATATCAACAAGTGGAGGACGATAATCGTTGTTCTATACTTTATTTTTTTCACGGTAGTGTACTTTGCTCAAAATCGACAGTTGAAATATTGGTGAGGCGAGTTCTTTCACTCAACGTTGCTCATCCTCTTCGAGGAATTTAAAAACGCGCTTACAAAGAAAACAGCTAAGCGCTTCTCAAATACAAATGTATTAGAGCTTTCTCGCCTTTGTACTTTTCTGCCGAATCGAGGCGACACCGCACCAGCAGAAAAGAGCGGAGTTCACGCCTCACGCCATCGCGCCTTCAATTTTGCAGACGCAACATGGACATCCATCAAACACGAATAGTTGTATCTCTGCGCCGTCATCAACGCGCGTTCTTTCCTTCCCTCTACTTCAGCAGTAATCATTTTTTCTTGGTGCCCTTGTGTTGTTATTATAATTCTTAAAATATTCCTCACTTAGGTTTGTAAAAATGACTTTAACCTTACATAAAATAAACACGGGGAAAAAAATTGCTGAAGTAACATGTTAAGAACGGAATGTTAAGAATTTGTGCGACAACTCTTGAACGCTGAAACGCTAAGGCTAATAATTCAACGTAACTAGGATGTTACTTTAACAGCCGTAGCGTTCAGAACAACATTCAAAAATTGTCGCACAAATTCTTCACATTCGGGATGTTACTTCAGCGACTTTTTTTTCCGTGAAAACACCGGTAACAATGTAATTATGCGTGTGGCCAAGCTAAAAATGTGATGTTTGTGGATGTTTTTTGGTTTAAAATGTTTATGAAGCCTTTTTGAAGGCAGTGGTCTATACCCATACTTGATTTAGGAGTTAATTTCAAACTTTCCGTCCCATGAATTATTTTTTACGTGGAATTTTGGCTATGGCTAAGGCTAATATTTCAAAGTAACTAGGATGTTACTTTAACAGCCGTAGTGTTCAGATCAACATTCAAAAGTTTTCGCATAAATTCATAACATTTGGGATGTTACTTTAGCAACTTTTTTCCCCCGTGAAAATACCGGTAACAATGAATGCGTGTGTCCAAGCTAAAAATTTGCTGTTTGTGGATGTTTTTTGGTTTAAAGCCTTTTTAAATACAGTGGTGTATCAATACTTGATTTAAGAGTTGATTTCAATCTTTCCGTCCCATGAATAATTTTTTACGCGGAATTTTGCATGAAGAGAAAAAGATGTCACAAAGTGCTTTTGTAGGTACCTGTGTAGTACCCCGTCGAATTAAAATTACCCAGCGGGCGAGTGCGTTGTCGTAGTGTGCAACACGGAGATGTTTTGTCTTTCATCATCAATTGGGGTAAATATTTTGTCACGAATGGCGCGCGTACCTTCTCAGGAGCCGCGCGAGTCGTTTTGCGAATACGCTTTTAAAAACTTAATTCCTTAGTCAGCTTAACCGACTTATACGCGGGAAAGATAAATAGCTTAAAAAGATTACATGGCGTGAGTATTAAGTGAAAAACCGGCGGCAGATCGCTCAAGTACAGAGTAAACACGTCTAACCTCTTCGTCCTGAAACGAAATTACGACAAAAAATTCGTGAGCGTAAACCTCTTCGCGATTACAAGTGCGGTAAAAATGCACCCTATGTTCCATTGTCAGTTGGAAATTAAGTTCTTTACCTTCTCTCTGTTCTGCTCGAATGTCCGCCTCTCCCCAACGAGTTCTTTTCGAAAGGGATGAACGCATTTAGCCTTTTTCCAGATGAAACAACGCAGCTGAATCCAAAGATTGCGAAATTTCCACTCGTAGATTGTATTTTTACCAAGAAACTGCACGGCATTTTGGACTGAAAATGCCTCTGATTTTGCTTCTGCTTACATGCAAAAATTAGTAATATTTTGGATAAGAATTGAACTATTATATTTTTGGAAACAATTGAATTGTTTAAGTCAAGTTTGCGACTTTTGAATTGACGTTCTTGTAAAAGGACGAGTAGTGATCGCGGGGTGCGTCAATTCGCATACTGTGTTTTACACACGGGACAATGCGCCAACGATTATTAGACCTGACGCAAAATGCATGTAAAAGTTGACTTGAAATTGAAGTGCCCATCGTTAAAAACATTAAAATAATACGTATTTTATAGTACTTTTATTTTCCCGCCATTTATTTTTGAAGGTTAGATTAGACAACAAATTCGCCGACAGAAACAGTATGACATATGGAGATGATACCACTATTCGACCATTTGGGAGCGCGTGTTGCCTACACTAAAAATTGAAGGCAAACTGAATTGGCGCTAAAGTAACGTCTTCCTGTTTGGTGAAAAGTTCTAAGCTGCGAGTGTTCCGAGTGAGCATGCCAAAATGTGACGATGCGCACGATGTGACGATGTGTGTAATGTGCGCATTCGATCACTTACAGGAGCTCTTGTATCTACTGAAATTGAAGGCGAATTGAGGTGGCGTTAATGTAATAATCTTGTCACGTTTGTTGAAAAGCTATTCTTAGTATGTGTTCTAGGTAAGCGTGCAATATCACAATGATACCACTATTCCATTTCTTTCTCTCTTTTCTTCCTCTTCCTTTTCGTCTCCTTTGTTTCTTTTTTACACTCGTTTTTTATCTTCATGAAACTTTCAGATTCGGAAGAAATGTAGGCACACGGGTAGAACATACAAAGGAAATAAGGAAGAGGAAAGGGGAGAGGTGAGGGGCTCGAAATCAGATGAATGAAACGAATTGACGAAGAGATATTTAAATTCATTTATTTGTTCTTGCCAAGGCACATTTCCAAGCTTGCTGAGACAGTGAGCGGAAGGCGGAGGGGGTGGGGGAGCCTTTTGAGGAACAGCTAGCTGATACCTCGCCGTGATCTAACGGGGCAAAGGGGTGAAATACACCTCGCGATAATAAATAATCAAAAGAAACCACATTGCGCTTCGTCCGGGGGGTCGGCGCACAGTGGATCGGGGCAATCAGAAAGGTCGGACATGAAATTTTTTTACTAAAATTACAAATTTTGATGTTTATTTCGTCGCATTTTGAACTTTAAGTGCGGTGCTTCCAAAGGAAAATTTTACGAGGATACCAATGGACTCATATTTTTAAAATCTCAAAGTCTTGATTTATATGAGTTATAAACTTTTAAAGTTTCCAAAGTTTGTCCGACCTCTCCTATTGACTCGATCCACTGTGCGGCGAGGGGATCCCTTTTGTTTCGTGCCAGGGACCCGGGGAGATCTCAGAGACATGAAATGAAACACACTCAGAATGGCAGCAATCAATTCTTTTCAGTTCTCCTCCAATCGCTGGATATTAATTGATAAGACTGCCTCAAAGTCTCGCTGAGTTTGGGACCCTCTAAAAATTCGGAGGATGAAAGGCTCACCAAAATCTAATGGGCTATACTTTGCTTTGCTAAGGAAAAGCGTCGTATGTGCCTGCGGACGATGTCAAATTCCCTTGTTACGGAGACATATCTGCTAGAAAACTTGAAAATGTTTTTCTTCCAATTTTTCAGAGAATTTAGTTCACTATTTAATATAAGGTATTTAAAAATTTCAAGGTTAGCATACCCATTACAATTCTATAATACGAAAATAGCGATATTCTAGTACAGCAATGGCAGAAAGATTGATGAATGAGGGGCTTGGAGGACAAGGCGCATAAGTTCAGTTTTCGCTATTTCGAGAAATACGTGTTAGAAGTTTCGGAATTACATGGATCCTTATGGCGGAAAGAAAGTTCAAACTGACTTTTTGATACTAAAAATTTGGAATTTGGGAGCGAATTTTTCACGAGGTATACATTAAGACTACTTGTATTTGATTTCATTAATATCTAATTTTTTTTCAAAAACTGCACTTATGCGCCTTGTCCTCCAAGTCCCTCAAATACAAAGCATCTTGAGAATAAATGTATTTGATTACTATCGATAGCATTTCATTTAATTATCTCTAACCATTTCATAAATATGAAATCTGTTTCGTGAATTTAATTTTCGCTCTTTATACATATTGGAAGTATTTTTCCAGCGTCCATCAACTTCAACAGGAGGAGAACATGTCCGAAAGCTGGGAAAAAAACAAGTCAAAAGTGAGTCAAACTTGAGTGGGTTTCGTCGAGTTGAAGAAGTAGAGAGACGCCTATCACCAACAGAACTTAACTTTAGGCACAACTTACACAAGTAACAAGCTTTGAAACTTAAAAACGAGGAAGGAATTGATGTCTTGAGAGTAATTAATTATTTTGATTAAGATGAAAAATTTTAATGTATCTCAGCGCGTTTGCTAGCTTCTATATTCAAGTTATGAAACCCTGGTAAGCACACGTTGTCACATCGAGAAGGTAATGATTTTTTATTATTAAATATTATAATTGGCTGGAGGAAAGTCCTTAGTTTTCAATCGTTTCAATCACCGGCGTTTACAAAAAGGGGAGTAAAGGAGCAAAGAGGGTAAGTATCTATTCAAGAAACTGAATAAAAATGACCACCCCAAATGTCTTGTAAATAGGGAAAGGGCCGTTCAAGTATTATGTGCTTGAGTATTATTTAAAGGACATATTGGCCGACTTTTTTAATCTCCCCTTACCCCCTTGCCCCCCCCTTCCTTGTTAGGCATTCGAACAGTGGCGTGGCATGCTTTGCGATATATTGATTGATCCGCCATTTAAACCTATGGAAAAGGATCGATAAACAGGATATTCGCAACGAAAACCTTAATACTAGATTCTTTACCATAGCTTCAAATGGCGAAATATCGATAATCGATCATTCACGCCTCGCCGCACTGATCCATAAGACACCCTCTCGCTTCTTTTTCGCTCCCTATTTTTCAAAAATTAAAGGAAAAAACCTGACGGACACTACAAAAATTTTTTTCATTGAAAAATCTTATTACTTTCTTTTTAAACTGGGTGGCTTACGTAAAACTGAACTTCACCCCTCTCTATCCCTCCTCCCTCCCTCGTGAGACCCGGCAAGCCAATCTTATAGCCTCCTCCTCATCCTACGGGGGTTACGTAGTGCTTGAAAGATCCCAAAAATAAGCAAAAATGTTCTTCGTAGTATTACATTTTATATAGAATCAAACATGTATTTCTCCGTCCAACAAATGTCACCTAATTCTCGTACTAAGGGACCTCCGAATAAGGAAATGATAAGGAAGTTTTTTATGAGGATGCTGGACCACTGCTTGCCTCAGCACGATCTGTCCCTTCCACTAGAGACTGATCTCGTGCGCCGCTCTCGTCGTCTCTTCTTATGCAAACTGAAATGCAGAATTTTGTAGTTCTACGAGCGACGCTCCATAGAAATCCTCTGATGATTACCAATTCTGTCCCTTTCTGCCCTTTATAATTAATGCTGCGAATTTGGTATGCAGACGCTACATACGTTAAGCAGTAGCTTTTTGCAGCTAATTTTACTTGATATTTCCAGTGTTGATTTTCAGTTTTCACTGAAATTTTGCTGTTTTTTTTTCATATCTACAATCTATTAGCTAACTTTTTTTTTATCACGCTACATACGTTAAGCAGTAGCTTTTTGCAGCTAATTTTACTTGATATTTCCAGTGTTGATTTTCAGTTTTCACTGAAATTTTGCTGTTTTTTTTCATATCTACAATCTATTAGCTAACTTTTTTTTTATTTTTTTATTTTTTTTTAATAGTACTTCAGGTATTAATGATTTATAACTCTTAACAAAACAAACAAAAAATTCAGCAACTTAAAGGATGCAAAAATAAAAAAAATGGGACTGTATATAAAGCCCTTATTAAGTATCTACCTTTCATATTACATTTTTATATTTTTTTTCTTTTTTTCTTTTTTTCTTTTTTTCTTATTTGCTTTTTTCTTTTTTCTTTCTTTTCTTTTTTTCTTTTTCTTCTTTTTTTCTTTTTTTTCTTTTTTCTTTTTTTTCTTTTTTCTTTTTTTTCTTTTTTTCTTTTTTTCTTTTTTTCTTTTTTTCTTTTTTTCTTTTTTTCTTTTTTTCTTTTTTTCTTTTTTTCCTTTTTTTCTTTTTTTCTTTTTTCTTTTTTTCTTTTTTTCCTTTTTTTCTTTTTTTCTTTTTTTCTTTTTTTCTTTTTTTCCTTTTTTTCTTTTTTTCTTTTTTTCTTTTTTTCTTTTTTTCTTTTTTTCTTTTTTTCTTTTTTTCTTTTTTTCTTTTTTTCTTTTTTTCTTTTTTTCTTTTTTTCTTTTTTTCTTTTTTTTCTTTTTTCCCCTTTTCCCCCCTTTTTCCCCCTCTTTCTTCTTTTTTTCTCTTTTTTTTACTCTACGTACGTATACATACTCACTCAATACACCTGTACAGGGTATACGCGCATATGCATTTGTACATATAATTTTAAAACTTTTCGATTTTGTAAGAATTATGTAATGGGGGAGATGAAATTATGAACCTTTCGGTCAATTTAGGAAAGAGAAGAGAGGATTATGATACATAAATTTATTCGTTTTTAAAGTCGCTAGAATAACGTTAAGCCAAATAATGCCAGTTTTATACACCAATTTTAAATGGCCCCAGGCTGCTTTAAGGCTGGCCGCCGGCAGGTCCAGCTCCGTGTTCCAGTCAACGATAATTTTCTGGGACGGTCCCATCTGAGCTGTCGAGAGTCCCAGATAGATAGGGTCCTCGTGGTTGCTGTCCCACGTTGAGCGTAGCGACTCTAGGCTGGGGAGTGATATAACGGTGGAGTTGTAGTGGCTGGAGGAGGAGTTCGGCGGGCCGGAGGTGTGGTGGTGTGGTCCCGTCCTGGATGGGGCGGGCTGTCGCCCGGTGTCAATGGCCCCCGTTTGAAGGGCGCATGGTAAAGGCAGGCCGGAGGCTCCGTGGCGGTTCGGCCTGGGGCTGTGGAGACCCGGGCAGTCCCTCAGGATGGTAGGCGAGCTATGCGGGGGTCCTGGGTGTGTGCTGGGCGGAGGTCGTCGGGAGCCGGAGAGCGACGATCAGCAGGCAGCGGCACCGGGGGCAAACCAGGGTCCTCCGTTCGGTGTTGGTCTCGTGAGGTAGTGTCCGACGTTGAGTTGATAGGAAAGAGTGCGATAAATAAGCCAGCGGGCAAAGTATTTGAGGGCTCGAGGACAGGGGGGCCTAAGGGGAAGAGGGGGTAGGAGGATGAGCGGCGGCGCATGGTCAGGAAAAATGTGCAGACACCTAGGAAAGTTGAGTCAGCGGTAAGGAGGTGGTCATAAGCACTGCGATGTCGCGCGTTTTCTCGCGGAAGCGGGACATGAAAGTCCGCACCGGAGAATGAATTTAAATTTTTCCCAGGCCTTCCTACTTCCTCAGACGTCAGACGAAAATTTAGTTGTGAATTTGCATATTTGTGAAAAATGTTGCGTATAGGGTGCATGGCCCGGGGATACAGTTCATGCATGCGTGTGCAGTTAATGCATCAACAGCGGGCATCGCGAGGACTGGACGAGGCGCTTCTGAGTCAGCGGAATGTGTTGGACGGGCGCAAAAAGTGCATGGAGAATTTTCCCGGAAGCAGTCAACGTTTTGAAGTAGCTTGAAAACCGATAAACGGGTACTCATGAACGTTATGATTTATTTTAAGTCGAATTTTTTTTTGAGTATCACGAGAGGCACCATGTTAGGACTGCGGCGGAAAGACATAATAGCTCTGGGATTTTGTTAAATGAACAGAACGGCTACGAAACCTCTCAAACCAAAGTTCTCATCGGGTGCCGGCAAATAAAAAATGTAGCCGCTTTATTTATTATTTTTTTGTGGGAAAAGTCATATTTTCTACGCTAGCCTTCTTTTATTTATAATTTTTTAAACCTACTTTTATTTTACTATTTTTTTGCGACAGAACGCTGCATTTTGCTTCGCAGGAGCTTTGGCTTCGGAAGCCACTCGGGTTTTCACTCTGGAATTATGCCTTTTTTCAGTAATATTTGCAACCTTTCACATATTCCAAAGACATCGAGAGGAACTGTGTACCTACATTTAATAAATACCAGGCTGAAAATTACGAATTCCAGGGTTCCATTTTTTTTCGCTTTTCAAAGAGTCCTTTAAAACGCTCTGATAATAATTTATCTTCGCACGTCAAGTAGGTTGCAGTCGTCCGAGAAAGAATGACATCATTTTATAAATATGATTTTCTGATTTATAACATTTATTTTAATTATTGGACGGCCTTGAAGCAGAGACCACTTGCAATGAAAAACTCAAATTGTAACTTTCCACAGGAAAAGGGGCCTTTTTCCAATTAAGGAGGTAACATTTTTAGAGACGCATCAGTGGCAATGTTGCAAGTTAGCAGCACTTCTGTCCTCCTTAAATCCATTAAAAATGTCAATTTGGGCGAGGCAAGCTGCCTCATCGAACATCGATTGTTTGATTCACAATTAAATTCAGTAAAAACAGTAGGCATTGCTAACTCACAACATCGATTGTTTAACTCACAAAATAAATTCAGTAAAAACAGTAGGTATTGCTAACTCACAAGAATCGCCACTGCACCAGAGCAATTTCCGTCGAGTTGCATGAAATCGAATTTCAAGATCTCCGCGGAAAACTCACTTGAATGTCCCGTGCAAGGACGATTTAGATGGGGGAAGTGCAAAAGCACGTATCTCCGTTTGCGACGTTGCAGACTTTCTGTCATACTTTACTTTTTCTCTGGAAGAGTCAACGTAGTTCCTTGAAACTTCCTTGATTCTGGATCCTGATCCTCCTCCCGAAAGTAGTGTCTAAATTTCAATAGAATAAATATAGTATGGCAAGAAGTCCACAACGCCGCAAACGGCAACACGTGGTTTCGCACTTTGGCCATGGATAAGAGCATGGGCTAAGGGGCCTCTCACGGAAATATACTTACTCCCGCGTATCACGGCCCTGGTAAAAATTGGCAGTAGAATGTGTGTTCCAAAATACTAGCCGGCTGTAAGATCTCTAATAGCTTCTGTAGCCGAGTGTACAATTTCTTATAGCCTGTTATAGCCGATGGCAACTAAGCAACAGCCAGACGATAAAGTTTATGCTAAACGTTACTAATTACGGATACTAGAACCTAGTTAGTTTTTGGACTACCGCTCTCTTTTTGTGCCGTAGTATCTTGATTTATTTTGCGAGGAAAGCTCCATACTTTTGAAGGATGCCTGTCATTCTTAATATGTTGGAGCGCCTTCAATTTCTTATGAAACTGTGCAATACCTCTGGTGTGAAATAGTTGCTTCAGACGCCGTGGCACGCTGCGGCATGGCGGACGGGCAGAGAGCGCGAAACGCGCATTGGCGCCTACAAACCTAACAGGGATACTTCACGCATTGCGCAGTGCGTGAAGTATCCCTGTTAGGTTTGTAGGCGCCAGTGCGTCGCCGCTCCGCTTTGTGTTAGGCTCTAATATTTAATCTCGCGGAGTCAGCGTTTTTCAACTCACGATTTTGAAATGTTTGCGCACTCTGTATGGACTTTTCTCATTTCAATTGATGAAAAAAAAATGTTTTAAAGGAAAATATAATGTTTGTTTTGTAAATATTAAGATAGTTCTGTATCAAACTTGAGTAATGATTTCCAAAGCACACGAATTTCTACACAATTTCTTTTAGCCTTTTATAGCCAATGGCGATAAAGTGTAAAGCCCGGCGATGGGAACTATAGCCCGACTGTATACTTTTTTATTTGCTCCGCTTTCTTCAGTCAGCTGTATGATTTCCATTAGCCTTCTTCAGTCGGCTATAAGAACTCCTATGGTATTTTGAAACGCAGCTCCTATTGCCAATTTTTACCAGGGGGCAGAACAGCGGGCCGATTGTTGAGATTGATAGGCAAAAGCAATAGACAAAGAGGACAAAAGGGATATAGAGGGATCCTTTTGGTGGAAGCAGGAGGTTGCGATAGACAAATGAGGTAAGTAATAGACTAACGGCAACCGACAAGAGATCCTTTAGTTAGTCCATCATTTCCTCCCGACCCGTTTCAACCTATGGGATTGCTCCATGCTCCCTATATTCTCTTTGTCTATAGCTTTGTCTATGAATTTACATAATCAGCCCGCAGAGCTGCAGATTGCCGTCATTCAAAGGAAGAGCGCCGTTTGAGCCATCAGGCGTTGCCAAATTTCCTCCGAAAAGTCACAAATTTTTAGGGGAATTTGTGAATAATTTTCCTCCAATTTATCAGAGGATTTCGTTCGTAATTTGATCCAAAAAGTCTCTAAATTTCAAGAATGAATATTAATAACTTTTTTCAAAAATAAATATTTGAAAAGAAAAAATTTGGCAACATCCGATTGCGAATACGGCGTTTTTACCTAGCTCAGCAGATTAGGATTGCCACTCGCTGACGCGGGCGACTCTTTACGACGCACGATGAATTGAGTCAATGGAAGAAGTCGGACATGAAATTTTTGACAAAAATTGTAAAAATTTTCGTTTATCTCATCACAATTTTAATTTTAAGGGGTGTTTTTTACAGAAAATTTTACGAAAGTACCAAAGAAACTACTTTTAAAACATCAAAATTTCATATTATTGAAGATAAAAGCTTTGAAAGTTTTTAAATCATGTCCGACCTCTCCCATTGACTCGATCCATCGTGCGACGCACGATGAATTTATTAACAGTCGTCGTACTTCGATCACCGCATGAATGTGTTTTTACAAGGATGAGCCAGCAATTGTAGCTCCTAGTTGTAAAATGTCGTCTAATTGAGTTACGCTCTTACGCCAGAGGAGCGATAATCAGCTAGAATTTCTGGCCCACCTCAGAAACAACGTATATCTCATCAGTATCCCTCAACACATGAGTGTTTTTACAGATGGGCCAGCAATTGTAGTTCTCAATTGTAAAATGTCGTTTAATTGAGATACGCTCTTACGCCAGATGAGTGACAAACAGCTACAATTTCTGGTCCACTTCAGAAACAACGTATGTATCATCAGTATCCCTTAACACATAAGTGTTTTTACGGACGAGCCAGCAATTGTAGCCCCTAATTGTAAAATGTCGTCTAATTGAGATACGCTGTTACGCCAGAGGAGCGACGAACTGTTTACCGAGGATTCATTCGGCACTTTTGAGATGCAAAACTCAGACAAGTGTCGGACCTGGAAGTTTGCGAGGGCCCCAGGGGGAGGGGGGTTAACCGTAGGAGGACACCGTGAAAACAGCGCGTTAAGTGGAAGTTTGTAAGAAGGCAAAGGGATCAAAGCGAAAGGGCCGAAGAAAGCTCACCGCGTGGCGTCTTGCGTAGCGTCGTCCCTTTCGGGAGAGGCACGTCCAAATTAGACCGGGCCAAAGATGTGTCATGCCGGATGCCGAGCACAAGTTAACATGGACACAGGGACACAGGGACCCAGACGAATTCGGAGCTTAATGTACAGCGGTTGAGAGGCGGGGTGGGGGCAGGGATTGCGAACCAGTGCTGCCGATTTCTTCCGAAAGGGACCGAGAACGCCAACGCGGAGGATCCACCGATATCTCCGCAGGGATCTTCCTCGGATCGTCTTTCAGGCCTCCCGTTTTCCGGATGATTATCCGAAATAGGGAGATTTCTCCCTTCCGGGATATTCTACCGGGAGATTTGCAAATCGAGAAGTTTTCCAGAAGATTTGCAAATCGAGAATTTTATTGGAAGATTTGCAGATCGAGAATTTTTCCGGAAGATTTCGGAAATTTTTCCGGATAATTTTGTTTTGACGTGTGGGAAGCCTGTCGTCTTTTTCCGGACGAGAGAACATAACCACTTAAAAATATCTCGTTCCTCTTGAAAAATGGTCTTCTCAGCACTTGAGTGTCTGGTCCCCAAGTTGCAGAGATTGCACTAAATTGCAATGATGTGGTAAAATTATTGCCACTGCATCGGGGTGTTGTGTATGTTGCTTGTTCACCGATTGAAGGCGCGCGGATTATTGAAATGTATTGCGATAAAATTGAGATAAAATGTAATTTTTCATCGCACTGCAAATTGCGTATTTGTCTGATACATGGAACTCACTTTGCTGTTTGTTCAAAATCGACATTCATTTACTAAATGATGTAAAAATATTGAAATTTCACTGTAAAAAATTTCAATTTTATTGCAATGAATCCTGTTTTATACTTACTATTTCCGATTCACCTCAAGTTATCCCATTACATTCAAATTTATCCCATTTTATCAAGACATATGCTGATTTCTGTCGTTTTGTCGCGATTTCTTGAAATTGAAATTCCCCGGGGTTTTTCAAACGAGCAATGAGAAAGCAAATCGACACGGACGTGTCGAAAAACGGATTGAATTTTTTTAACATAGTAAGAGATAAAAATATTACAAGCTATAAATTTGACTTATTTCTCTTCGAAAAAATAAAAAAAATGAGGAAATTTTGAATCACCGCAATGGAGCTACTTGGTTCTACACTTAGGGCATCGATCCTTTGATTGAGAGTTAATTTCAGTAATTTTTGACAAGCGAATCGTGTTATACGTGAAATTTTGCTTTAGAAACATGTATATCAGAATACTTGAATTCGTACCTTGGCTACTGGTCCATTCCACGTATCTCGCGGAATTCCCAGCAATTCGGCAACAGCGTTTAAGACGCGGGCGATCTCATCGTTTCGTCCGCGGCGTAGGGAACGGGGCTAAATGTTAATTTGCCCCCAACGAATATGGACTAAAAGCCCAGTTAAGATAGTGGATGTGTGAGGGGGGTCGTCGGCGGGGGTGGCGCGGGCGGGGCGGGGGAGCCGCAGGACAGAAAGGAGGGACGACATCCCGATTGGAAGGGTGGTCTGGAGGGGATTTGAAGAATGACCCTTTAAGAAGAAGATGTTGAATGCAAATTACTTCTGACTTGTCTTACCTGGGGAGAGATATTGATTCTAGCCTCTCTCTGGACATGACTCAGTTTCTGATAATTATGGCGGCCGCGGCTCTCTCTCGGCTCGAATTCGTGTCACGATTAACCGAATGATTTACAAGATTGTTGCTATTGCTCGCTCCGCGTCTCGCGACATGAATTCCCTCGATTTTTCAACTTTTGATCGGGCGGATTTAACCAAACTGTTGATAATCAGGAGTGTATTCGGTGCCGGAGTTTATATGGCACCCGAAAATCCCACACTGGAAAAAAAGTCGCTTGGGTCTAGAGTCCAGACTCTTAATAACATTGCCAAGAAAATATACTCTCGATTCAATCGGATTTTTCCTTGAATCGAAGAGCCTAGCCTCTTGATTTAAGCGGATTTCCTATCGATTCAAGCAAAAATCCTACATTGAATCAAGAGTATTTTTGCTTGTCAATGTTTTTAAGAGTCAGGACTCAAAGCGACTTTTTTTCCAGTGCAAGTGATTTGAATGCGAAGGGAAAAAACACAAGAAAACGAGCACCAAGGCTAAATAACAATCAAAGCCTAATATAAGCCTGGGACGTTTTAGAGTGGTTGCAACCCCCTCCTCGACCAGGAAACAAAAATATATAAAAAATTAAAAATCGGAATCCCTAGACCCCCATTCCCACATTGCATTTTTCAACGGAAAAATCACGATATTTTGAAATTAAGTTGCGATTTTTCGGCAACAAAATCGCGATGGAATTATCAACATTTAGGTATCCTTAATCTTTTCGCAATTTCATCTCAATTTGTCACCATTTTTCGTTCAAAAATATTGCGATAAATCACCGCCGATGGAGTCGCAATTTTATTGCAAATTTATGCGATGAAATCGCAGTTTATCGCAATTTTGTATCCAATAATATTCAAATAAATCGACGTCGACAAAATCGCGATACGTTCTCCGATCAAATCGCAACATATCGCTATCACCGCTATACTTGGGTTCGTGATAACAAAAAAGGAGGTTGATTGATTTTTTACAATCTTTTTCGTGAGAGGGTAGGACACTCCGCAAAAAGAGCAGACTCCGCTTCGTACAGTGGACTCTCGATAATTCGAACCTTGATAACTCGAAAACCTCGTTTATTCGAGGGAAAGTCCGTTTCCCTTGAAAATCTCTCGATAATTCGAAGAAAATCAATGTAGGTATTTTTCTCCCCTCGTTATTTCGAAATTTTTAAGTTGGCGCGGCCCTCTATAATTCGAAATTGCGACGAAAATTCTCTCTGTAATTCGAAGTGTGGGAAGTAAATATGGTCCTCCCTCTATAATTCGAAATAAGACGGTACATTCCCTCTACAATTCGAAGTCAACTGTTTATGTACCTGGGTGTCTGAGAGAGCTGATAGGATTGTCAAAATGTAAACATGTAATTAAAAATTTTAAAATTAAACATAAATAATTAATACTTAATAACAACTTAGTGTAATTTTTACCTCAATGAAGAAATAAACTGATATTTTTGGTTCCTTTTGGCGTAAATCCGTCCATTTGCCTCTCTACATTCGAACCTCTCTAATTCGAAATTTCCCCACATGAATCTCTTTAATTGGAACTCTCTTTATTTCAAAACCTCGCTAATTCGAAGAAAAAGCCGATTCCAAATTATCGAGAGTCCATTGTAATAGTGTAAGTCACTTCGTAAGGAGAATCGATTCTACTCCGCATTCATATACCACCCCAACTAACTTTTTCTCGTGCAAGCAACGTAAAGGATATCGTTTTCTTTTTTGGCATTTATCATAAAGTTCGCCAGAATTTTTAAAATTATTGATGAGATCCATCGAACACTGCTAATAATTCGATCTCGTAAAAGAGTACCATGATAACTCCTCGTTCAAAACGAGACTTAAACTGATGGCGGTATGAAGTGTTTTCCACTCATGATAAAGCGGTTCCCATTCGTGTATGATTCGCCTTCAATTCTAGCAGGCGGCAATTTGAGCGGTGCCCGTGGTCGAATAGTTGTATCATGAAACTTAAGGTTCGTTGACCGTCAAGAGATCGTGCGTGTGTGTGTTATCGTCCGAAGTTAAACACTATCGTAATGCTTGGGAGCTTTAGCTGGTTTCCAGTGGATACTGATAACTGAAATTGATAGACAAAGCTATAGTCAAGGAAGACAAAGAATAAATGGAACTATCCTATTGGCGAAAGCGGATGGCTGCACTGGACAAAGGGGGAAGTAACTAACTAATGGCAATCAACATGAGACCCTAAAGTTATTCCATCATTTTCCCCTTCCCTGGTAAAAATTGGCAGTAGAATCTGTGTTCCAAAATACCATAGACCTACGGCCGACTGTAAAATTTCCAATAGCTTCTATAGCCGGCAACACAATTTCTTATAGCCTTTTATAGCCGATGGTGACTAAGCAACAGCCTGACGATAAAGTGTGTGCTATCCGTTACTAATTACCTACAGATGCTGGGACTTCGTGAATTTTTGGACCACCGCTCTCTTTTTGGGCCGTAGTATCTTGATTTATTTTGCGAGGGAAGCTCCGTGCGTTTGAAGGATGCCTGCCATTCCTAATATGTTGGAGCGCCTTCAATTTCGTACGATACTGTGCAATACCTCTGGTGTGAAATAGTTGCTTCAAGCGCCGTGGTATGCTGCGGCGCAGCGCGGCGGGCGGGCAGCCAGCGCGAAACGCGCATTGGCGCCTACAAACCTAACAGGGATACTTCACGCATTGCGCAGTGCGTGAAGTATCCCTGTTAGGTTTGCAGGCACCGCGCCAATGCGTCGCCGTTCCGCTTTGGTTAGGCTCTAATATTTAATCTCGTGGAGTCAGCGTTGTTCAACTCATGACTTTGAAATGTTTGCACACTCTGGATTATTATCATTTTAATTGATGAAAACAAATATGTAGTAAAGGAAAATATAATGTGCGTTTTGTAAATATTATGGTGATTCCGTACAAACTGGAGGATTTACAAAACACACGAATTTCTACACAATTTCTTTTAGCCTTTTATAGCCGATGGCGAAAGAGCAACAGCCAGGCGATAAAGTGTAAAGCCCGGCGACAGGAACCATAGCCCGGCTGTTCAATTTTTTATCACTTCGTGTAGCCCGGCCGTATGATTTTTCCACTTTCTACAGCCAGCTGTATGATTTTCAATCGCCTTCTTCAGTCGGCTATAAGAACTCCTATGGTATTTTGAAACGCAGCTCCTATAGCCAATTTTTATCAGGGTTTGTCTATAAGAACCATCCGTTTCAAGCGGTAAGATCGCTCCATACTCCTTGTGCCTTATTCTTTATCTGTCGCTATGTTTTTTGTTATAATTTAAAAAATCAGCCCGCAGATGGGATTGGCTTTGGCAAAAAAATTTCTAATCTTGAAAGTAAGCTCTTGTATGATGGGGTTTTTTTTCATGAAATTTTCTGATCTCTTATCGCTCTGGCTTTTAGACTGAATATTCATGGGCGACAGTAGCGTGGCGTGATTTGCGATTTATCGATTGTTATGCCATTTAAACCTATGGTAAAGAATCGATTATTAAGGTGTTCGCTGCGAACGCCCTGTTTTTCGATCTTTTTCCATATGTTTAAATGGCATAACAATCGATATATCGCAAAGCACGCCACGCCACTGATGGGCGAGGGCGGGGAAGTCCCTCTCGATGATAGTTAGCCCTTATTTCCAGGAAAATCGTGATTGTAAGTATCCGCTTAGTTCCAGTGTAGATATTCCTGTGAAGACCATGGGCTCTTACCTCCTCTACCAATTTTTTTTCAATGTATACTCAAGTATAATTATTCTATATATGTCTGATTTTCACTCAAAAGACTTGATTGAATATGGCTGTGTGGTTTAGTCATAATGCCTCGGGTTTCGGATGTTGTTTTTGGCCTCGCATACCTACTTAAAGTTATAAATAGGTAGACAATTGATTGTAAAATTATACAAATGAAAATACATTCATATTCACTGAGCAATCTCGTGGGTAAAATTAATCAAAATCAACCTATCTGCATAGCTATTGTCTAATTTCCTCTCGTGTTTGTTTTTTTATACCTACATCATACCAGGTAAGTGAAATTCTGACCTGAAATCATGTGAGTTTATCTTTAATACTTAATCAAGGTGAAAAGAACAGAAAGTTTAGGCATGAGAGAAAACTAGACAACTTGAAATGGAGTTAGGGTGATTCTGGTTGAATCTATCCAATCGATACACACTACACAGGAATAATAAGAGTCTGTAACAGTCTCTGAGATCTAGAGGGATCTGATGGTATTTTGTCCCTAGGATGCTCAGCGTTTATCACTGCTGCTCTCTGTTGTGAATGTTGGGATACTTATGCGAGGTGAGTACATAGTGCTGCTCTCTCGCGGCTTTGCCACTATATTTCTAGGAGCACAGAATCACTTGTTGCGTTTTTAAGCGCATGTAATTTAAAAGGAAACGAGCCAATTTTCAGGTGAGTCTTTGAAGCCATGTGAATAGGTGTGCCGTAGGGTTCATTGAAAGGAGAAGTTGTCCCTGTACAAAAAAAAAAAAAAATTGGGCTCATTTTCGTACAAGGGTGGGCTTGACGTGAGTGTGTGCATACGGTTTGTATACGGTTGAAAATTGCTAGAACTGTTACGGTCATAAAATTTGAGTTTAGCCACCGCAGCAGTTGAACCACTAATTTTCTGCTTCCCTGGTAGGTAGCAAAGATTGTTGGAGAAAAAAACTTCAAAAAACTCGGGAATTTAAAAAAAAATCTCATTATATAAACCTATAAAAATTTAACTGTTTAAAAAAACAGAAGAAAAGCAGTCAAAAACACTCGTTTTGTGGCTCAGAAAGCTCCGCAGCGTCTGGAGATCAGGCGCAATTGATTCTCCGCATCAGACTACGTGAGCACAGTGGTCTTGAAGCAAAAAAAAAATGCAACAAAACTTTACTCAAAAACGGTTTGCAGACTAGGTGAATCTATGATACGTGTAGACTTAAAATCGCGAATAATCAAAATCTTGGCTGATCCCATTTTCGAGTTGTCGCAATTTGAAATTTTCATGGTAAATGCAATTTTTCTACTGATTTTGATCCACTTTTTTTTCCATGGAATCGGTGTTGATCGGTTCACGTTTTTATTTTTCTTTCGATTCATGTCGATTGAATACATACCCTCTCGTTGCATGCAGGCTTGAACATACTATAACTTTACAGTCAAAACTGCAATAGCAGCAAAGGAAACCGACAACCGACAAGGCCAGCGTGGAGGCTACTTCAATATTAATCTTTCATCGCATTGCCAAGGCGCAACGATACAACTATACGAACTCTTCGGAATGCATGAGGTATCACGCCACAATTGAAGGCGTTTTTGAATTTCGCAACGGATTGCATGTTTTCCAGGCTGTTTTAAAAACACCCATGGCCTGAAGCAAAAAAATCCGGACCTTAATAGGGAATTTCCGTACTTTCTCAGTATTTCCGGACCGTCCTCAAAAAATTAATACTATCTCCGGACTTCTTGGACCGATGGACACCTTGCTTATAAGAATCTTCACTTCTCGGAGAGTCATACCACTCTCCCCCATCACACACTTTTTTCAGGATCCTCCTGTTTTTTTTTTTTTTTTTTTTTTTTTTTTTTTTTTTTTTTTTTTTAAGTAAAGGCTCTGATTTGTTTTACTTTCACCCAAGTCACCAAATTATCTTTAGGACTACTTAACATTTCTGTATATTCAGCAGGGCCGGATTTACCTACTTGCCGCCGCTTACCTGGGCCGCTTGTATTTTACTGCCCCTTCTCATTCGTTCTGAAGCATCGATACAAACCATCAAGTGATCGTCCCGGAGGAGGAGAGGTGCATAAGACGCGACACTTACTCGTGTTGGACGTATTTTTTGTGAAAGCCCTATCAACACTAGCTGAAGTTCACGGAACTTAGCGCGAAAGTTAAGTTCCGTAAACCTTCCTCTGTGTGGTCAAGGCCTTTCATTTATAAGAAAAGAACGAAAAAATTATGAGAAAATAAACATGAATGTGGTTTGATGATTGTAATTTCCGCCACCGCGCCAACCGCTCTGTGTTTGGCGCAATGCGTGAAGTATCCCTACAGTATTGTAGGCGCTATGCGTTTCACGCCGACCGCTGCTGACCGCACTGTTATTGACGCAATGCGTGAAGTATTCATGCAGTCTTGTAGGCACTGTGAGTTTCACGCATCACGCCAACCGCTGCTGACCGCACTACGTTTGACGCAATGCGTGAAGTATTCATGGAGTCTTGTAGGCGCTAATATATGTTCCATGCTGACCGGCGCGCCGAGAGCTTCTCTTTTCCATCTCAAGTCCTCGTCATCATTACTCTCTACGCTGCGCCGCTCCAGGCCAAATTGCGTGTTTGGTTTCTGTCTCAACTAGACTAATGAAAGGCGCTGTCTCTTGTATCACCGACAGACGAACGAATTGGAAATTACTATACTTTGACTCTCAGGAAATGAGAGATTTATTTCGCCTTTTCTCGTTTGTAATTTTTTTTCTGAATCAGATTTTTTTCTTGTTACCTACATTTGAAAAAATGACAACGTTTGCCGCCAAGGGCCGCGGCCCGTGTGGCCCCCTAAATCCGGCCCTGGTATTCAGAGGCATTTGACCTATTGTTAGCATTAAGTTCTATTGACATTTTACAGATGTTAGGTACGATTCCTTCGCCACACCAACAAATGAAAAAAAGTCGAATGAATCTCTGATTGGCAATAAAATGCATGGCTTGATTTTTTTTAAAAAAATATATTTTTGTAAAATATAAACAAACAAGTTTTAATAACATATGGAAAGAAAAATGGAAAAAAGAAAGCAAAAATTGAAACAGTCAATTATTTTGAGCCTTTGATACAATCCTAGTATAGCTGGTCAAGTTAATCATCCATCCACATTAAAACACCATATTCATATGAGCCCAGTGCACAGGTATAAATCATAGCGGGAGTAATAGACATATTTTTTTCAAAAAAAAAAAGAGAAAAAATTGTAGAAAATTTTCGAGATATTCTGGGAGCAACAAAAAAAATTACATGTTTGATACCTATTACCCCTTTCTACACTACTAAAGGCGCGCTCATACAACTAGCTTGAATGGGCTTGATGAATTCACCACCAAAGCTCTCCCTATCGTCACTGTCACATGGACTGAGAGAATAAATGGACCGCGTGAAACAGAAAGGAACCAAGCCACATCAGCTACTGCCAAGTATGAGTGGGCAATTAAATTTTTTACATATAAACGGTTGTGCGGATTTTCGTGCTGATTTCAGTAGATTTTCTCCATAGTATGAAGCAAACGCCCTAACATTTTCAAAAGAATCCGCACAAATGTTCTCTCCTAAAAAATTAAATTGTCCAGTTAACTTTGGCAATAGCTGATGTGGCTTGGTTCCTTTCTGTTAAACGCGGTCCAAATATAATAAATAAATATTTATATATACACATTTTAATAGTTTTATATTTTTATAAATATTTTATAATGAATAAATATTTTCCTCTTAGTCCATGACAGCAGAGCATGTTTGGTAGAGGCCTTGGCAGAGGGCTCATCAAATGGCACGTCAGGCGGCCTGATGAGCAGCTCGGCAAGCCTTGTGAACGCGCCTCCAACAAACGAAATACACGACAACAGCAATACAGCATCAACATGAAAGCTTAGAAAATGAAACAATTCCTTATGGTAAGAATATAATGAAACTATTCACTTAATATCACAAAGCAAAGCAACACCCCTTAAGGTCCAGTGCCTGGGGTTATTATCAGTCTCAAAATCGATGGACCCTACATACTTCTGGTCCGTCCTCTGTGGCTTGCGGTAAATTGGACATTCGTACAGCTTCGGATCTTTCCCAGCAGTTGTGTTTATTGCGTAAATGTAAATGACAGGCATCTGTTCGTACAACACCTTTGGCTTTGACTCTATAAGTTTGCCACTGCGACGATCCAGACTCGCACCTTCCAAGAATAAACCATGCACGTAAACACCCTCAGGCGGCGAATCGTTCAGCTCTTCTTTGTTGTGGCGTGTGATCAAGTTTTGGAGAACAACCGAATCCAACGCCCAGCCTTTATGAGCACGAGTCACTTCCTGGAAAAAATGAACTTATATTGCAGAGATTTGGAACCTGGCCTAATAGACCTGATAAATCAACTGCATCTATATGAAACAAAAGTAGACTACTACATAGAATTATTTGCAATAAAAATACACAAATATTCCTGACATTACAAGGACTGATTGTTCCCTTTTGTATGGTATGGTGGACGAGATAGTGTCATTTTGTGAGGTATCACTCCCTTTACCCTACCTTGAGAAAGGGGACACTCCAGAAAAATGTTAGTTTTTTATTGTAAATACTTCTATGTAGTAGGTTTACTTTCGTTTTACACAGATTCAGTATATTTCCTTATAAGGTGCACCTTAATTTCTACATCTATAGTACAGTTAAAAAATGAATTACTAATTGATGGCTAAAGTGCAACAAGTGCAAGTTTCAAAAATCTCTACTCCTAACTTTTTTTCTTTGAAGAGGATTGAGTCAGCTTTACAGCTGGAAATTTAAGCAGAACATTCTACTAACAGAGAAAAAAATCAAGAACTTTTTAAAAAAATTACGTTGACTAGTTTGCCAAGGAAAAAATAAAGTATGACTGAAAGTCTACAACATTGCAAACGGAGATACATGGTTTCTCACTTTAGCCATCGATACTATACATCTTTAGACAGGAAGCATTCCCATTTGTATTCTGAAAGTTTCATTTAATTTGTCAACCCATCCATGCAGCAGCTGACCAATGAGGCAATGACCCACCACACTCCTCTAGTGATAAACAGTAATCCTTACTTGTCGCATAGCAGTCAAAAATCCTTGAGGGTTGAAAAATCCTGTCATCCAAAATACGTTTGGTCGTCCAACATTACACCATCGTCTGAATTGAATGTCCTTCTCTAGCAGCTCGGTAAACCAAAATCCAAGAGTTGCAGACTCCCAGGAAACCTGGAAGTTCAAACAAGAGCTCTCGTTAGAAAAGTAAAAAATTAAAGGCTTTTCTAATTTCAGTGCCTATGTTTAGGTTTTATTTTGATTTAGAATAATTATGGATTAAAAGTGCCGAAGATTTTATTTCAAATAAACATACCTGCTGTGATAGGGAAGAGAGCAGTAAGTGCATGCTGGGATGAACCTCAAGACACATAAAAGTATGTGCTAATCATGGCTCATACAGAACTGCACTTACTGCTTTCTTTGCTATCACGGCTGATACACTATGAATGGAGGATTATAAGTGCTATTATGTTAATGGAAAAATTTACTGAGCCTTAGAGGCATTAACTCTAAGATATTGCCTTGGAAGCATCAAATTTAAAAGGGTCTTGAGTACACTTTTTTGCAACGAAAATGTTCTAAAATTTATAGAAAGGTTATCATGTGGACTGATTTGTTGGAAATTGAGTGTTTCAAATACAACTCTGTGGTAAAATTTCAAGCATGAGTTTAGGACTGACACCTAAATGGAATCTAGATAAAGTACGAATCAAAGCGTTCTGTTATATGTTTCCTTATCCAAATTGTATGTAGAACTTGATTCAGGTAACAGAAATTTCTTAAATCACTTCCTAGGTAGGTAAGACAGGAACGTTTTTGGTTAGCATTCGTCTCAGGAAATTTCAATTGCCCGCTAACAAGAAAAGCAATACTCTACGAGAGTTGAATTGCCTACTACAACAGTTGTGGTGGGCTCTTTAATCAAGCAGTGTTCCCTCTCCAGTTTTTGTCATTTAAAGTATTTATAAAAATAGTGCAACAATTGAGCAAAAGTGCCGGGATTAAAGCTGTCATATTTTCATGCCGGAGGGATTATTATGGCAACAAATCAGGCATGAATTGACTGATGTAGAGTTTTGTTTTGTTGAGTTGTTTGAGTGGGAGGTTTGAATTCATGTGTCAAAAAGCTCAACGCTTTAATTTGTACTTAGTCTGGGGGTCCATTATCTAGTTCTTTTCTCTCTACAGGTACTGCAGAAAAAGTTACTGAATGTCGCACTGATTTTTGCAAGTTTCAAAGTTAGAAATTTGAACGCTTGTCTGGTGGAAAAGACCCGTACCTTTTTCCATTTATTAGGAATTCTAGCATCATACATTGCATCCAGAGCATCTCTAAGCCCCTGACTCATAACAATCGTTCCATCTATGGCAAGTCTTAGGTCACACAAAGTTTGCTGAACCTCAGATATGACCTTTTGGATTCTGTCGACCTCTTGCCGCAAAAAGATGTTCATGGGCAGGAGAGCGCCCATTCGCTGCAGGGCTTCTTTTACCTTAAAAAAAGGGGAAAAAATTATTACAAAATAAGCTACAAAGATGGAGACTCTTGCAATATTTCAATTCAATGGCATCAAAGTTTTCATCCTGATAAATACAGTTATGAGCTTCCACCAGAAAGTCTGAGAGGGCAAAATGTTCAGTCCCTACAGCAATTTTTTGTCGAATTAAGTTGAAAAGTTCAATCTTCAGATTTTATGACTTTAATGGAAAATTTCTTGAGTATCTTTCAGAATAAATTTCAAGTAGTTTAATTTTCTTTCAGTTGTTTAAAATGGTAGAGTGCCAGTTAAGTTTGGCAATTTTCAGTTTTGCGTTGGACAAAGCTCTCATTTTTGGTGGACAGTCACGATCATACTTAACCTTCCATTCATGGATAGAGACATTACAGCCAAATTTAAAATCCTGCATGAAAACAATTTTAGTTGCATTTAGTTAAAAGTTTGTCAACCGGATTTACCAGAGAGACCCTCCATCTTTTTTGGAGCTAGTTGAGATTTGGCTCTTTTGTGACCCAATGGATGATAATGAATACATTTTGTTGTAACCCAAATAAAGGAATGAGACTCGATTCTTAAGTTGCAAAATCAATTCAATTGATTCAATTTTTTACGAGAGAATAAAGCAGCTAAAATTTTGCTGATTTAAGTATGTTATCAGGAGAAAAATCACTGAAATTTTCAGGTAGAAATGTACAACAGTTCCCTTGTAAAGATCCAATTTGCGAGCAGAAATTTTGCAGTGCTGAGACATGGTTACATTGTTTCAGGGGAAACGACGATTTCTGTCCAAAAGATATGAATGGAGATCCTTTAAAAATCATCCTTCAGTCTCTGCACTAGTGTGATACAATTTTGTAATGAGGGATTTAATGCATGATTTTATTCACCTCAAAGCTGTTGTACTGTTTGGGCAATTTTTCGAGCATATCGTTTGCTAAAGAGTATACTACGTTCTCTCGAGACTCGCCTCCTTGCGCTCCTCCTTCCTTGGGTTGGACACTTAAAATTGTATCGAGGATACCCTTGGCTGTGTTGATTTGGTACCTAAAGCAAACAGCGTTTGATCAACTTTAAATACTGACAAAGAAATGAAACATAGGACTGATGGAAAAAACTGTTATAAATCTGCTGTGATGGCAGAGAGAGCAGTAACTTTCAAAGGATATTTTTACTTTAAAGCTCTGGATTGAAAGAAAGATAAAATAAAAATAATAAAAACTGGGAAAAACTCACGTAATGTCCGCATTGGAGTGCAGACCGAACACTTCTGGAGTATCAGTTGGTGGCAGGCCAGATATATAATCAATATACCCCTAGATAGAAAAAAGAAGTAGAGTTAAAGGTAGACAAAAAAGAGTGAAAATGATTTTATTCTATTAAGTGCCTACATGAACGATTTTTTCTTACAAAAATTGTTCAGGTGAAGCACACTGTGCTTGTTCCCTTTAAAAAAAAAAAAAAAAAATGAATATTTTGTCAAACGCTCCATGCAGTAAAGGGGCATGATACATGAACAGGATTTCCATAATTGTAAAAAAGTAATCACAATATAAGTAATAAAAAAATAATAGTAAAAAATATAGTAAAATAATGGTAAAAAGTTACTTTCTTGCAGCTCAGTCCTGCAAATGGTGGAAAGACTTCAAATTTTTCCAATTCTATACTTCTTCATGGAGGAAGTATTATCTACGGCTGTGTGAGTAAGCACAAATATAGATTCTCTTTACAAAAAAAAGGGTAATACTAAGAAAAAACAACTTAATCAGCCTGAAACACTAACAAAGAAACACCTTAAAACGGGACTAACGCTGCAAATAATAAAAAGAAACACATAAAATAAAATAAAATAGTGTCCTTCTTTTAATTTTCTTCTTTTGCCGGTTGAAAATGCAGGTGTGATCCCTGCAAAACGTGCCCGGTTTCTTATTTTATTTTAAGTGTTTCTTTTTATCACTTGCAGCCTTAGTCCCGTTTTAAGTTGTTTCTTTGGTAATACTAAGCTGTACAAACAGCCTTAATTTGAAAAGTTATTTTCTTTGAACCAAGGAATTGATTTTCGAGAAAAAAAATGACGGCATCATACATATCACAAAATATGTATTACACAGGAGAAGATAGTTGAAGAGGTAATCCCCATTTTAACAAAAACAAATAATATCTGGGTACTTAATATTAAAGCAAGGTGTGTCTCATACTTACTTGTAAATTTCTTGTGATAGGTACTTTGTAGCCTTTATAAAATTCAAAGCCAGGTCGAAGCAAGACATCACAAAACCAGACCTAAAACGATGAAAACAGAAATAAGTAAAGAACAGAAAGATTACGTATTTTGTAGTTTTCTAAGACCATTATGTATTAAAAAATATTAATTTTAATAAAACAGCTAATCTGTGAATCGGTGGGCTTTGTGTTCTTGTGACATGGGTATCCAAATTCAAGTGACAGAACGCGATGTTATAATATCTGTGGTCTTCTCAACACTGGAAAACTGATTTAGCCTTGTTGAATTATCATTTTTCTTCACCTCATGTCTTCTCTTGCCTCACTCTATCACATTTATAAACTGTCTGGCAATGTCAAGAGTACGGCTCAATTGAGCCTTACTGTCCTTAACAACTGAGTTCCTGAACGTTGTTGATCATCTTTTGGATAAAATAAGCTGTTACGTGGTTGAAACTCAAGTTTGTAACAAACTTCATTCCGGAATATTAGTTTCATTCAAGATGTGGTGAATTAAAGTTAATCAAAACAAGGAAATAGTTTTAAATATTGATAAATATTTCTTGTCAAGAACACATGATAAATAGCTTGCATCTTATCTGTAGCTGTCTTGGTGGTGCAATGGAATGAACAAGAAGTATAAAGGAAAAGAGAATACAATATGCATTAAACGCATTTTTGAAAATCATAGCAGTGCAACATTTATTGAAGGATCATTCCAATAACAGAGGCTCTTAAATTTTTTATCGGAGTTAAAAATTTACTTGAAGTCATACTAGAGGAGATACTTAAATATATTTTAAGATTCTATGTGGCATTACGAATGTAAATCAAAAGGAAGAATAACAGGTACTCACATGAGTGAAGGTCACAAGTAATCGTTTGTCAAAGTCATCTGTTACCCGTCCACCATACTGAACCTCTCCGAGCATGTAGCAGACAGTTGGCCATGAAATGCCCTGATAAACAATGAATGTTATTTTTTATTTCAACAGTGAGAACCCCAAACCACATATCTTGTTTGCAGTGTTCTAAAATCTCTTCTTCGCACAGAGAAGAAAAATTAAAGCAGTCTCCAAGAACTGCTATGGAGTAGTTTTTCGTTTACAGGGTGCCTCCTAAAATTTCATTTTGGATTTTCCTGCTACTGTGAGTTAAATTTCCCGATGGCTTGAAATTGAAACTAGTTTAATTTTACAGATCAACATATGTATTTAATGAATTGAATCAAATGTTTCACTTTTGCTTGTGCTTTGCAGTTGAAAAATGCTCGAGGCTCTCGGAATTTTCGGATTCATTCTGATGTATATGATCCAATTTGTCCAGATGTATCTTGACTTATCACATTTAATTGTTTTAAAGCCATTGTTTTAGATTTACTGATCTTGATGTAGCCAGATATCTTGAGTTATTTAAAGTATCTTACTCAGATGTGTCCAGATTTTTCAGAGCTAAGAGGAAAACAAAACGAGGATAATGATTGCTAATTGGTGCGCAGTAAAAATAACTAGACCTAAATTGCACTTAACTTGTAAATGCCCACATGGATCATTCTCAAAATATTTTGATAATTTATTGTGATTCTACAAAGAGCTAAAATCTCTGCAGACAAATCTGTCGCAAAAAAGTAGTGGCCGAAAAACTTCGAGTAGAAAGTGTAGAGAAAAATTGAGTAACTCCTACTTTAAACAAAAGTAGTATTATATTCTAAAAAGAGAAAATAACCTACTTTCTTTGGGTCCATGTCATCCAGGTGATTTTGAATGAACTGTACACTAGCTGCAAAATCAGCTTGGTTGAATTCATATGGAATGTTCCAACCTAGCGGTCCAAATTTCCTGCGCTCTTGAACAACTGTATGCAAAAATGCCACAGCATACAGCAATGGTGGCCACTGCGACTGTGAGGAATAGTCCAACGTATCCTAAGAGCAATAAAAAAACTCTTTATACAATCACATCTTGAAAAAAATAATGACATCCTGCTCTTGTACAAAAACTACTTTCCTACATTTCTTTGACAGCTAATCTGTTAAAAAGTACATTCTGTATTCATGAGCATCAATAATTTTTCTGCAAGTGCCTGTGACTTATTTTTATCCCGAATTGAATTCAAATTTTTCGATCCTCATCCCGGACTGAATTTAACTTTTTCAGTCCTAAATTTAACTGCCACCAGAACAAAGCCCACCATGTTGCCAGCTCAAAACAAAAATACTCAACTGCAGTTCGTTCGATGGTTGGGATAGCAAATACTTGCCAATTCTTCATCAAAGATATTTAGGACATTAAGGTACATGTTAAATTATTCGAGATCGAAATTGAATGATAAAAAATATTTATCCATAAACCATGTTAAAAGCTAAAAGTATAACTTTGGTAATTAGCTTCTTGCTTAAGAAAAAAAGAATTAATTTGATTGATTAAGTACCTGAGTAATGTTTTGGTAAGTTCGCCTCATGCTTGCTCGGATTCCTTGTGGAGGCTCGTTGGTAAATTTAATCGCCATCTGAAATTGAGACAAATACAATCAGACTTAGCTAAAGTGTAGGCAGCTCGATTTTGAATCATCAGACAGGAATTTTTTCAAAGGTCAATTAGAAAGTAAGCACCTGTTGTCATCATACGTCATTCAAGTTAAGAAAAAGCAGTTGCTTGGTGATACCCATATTCTGCGGAAACTTCAACCGATGAAAATCCGGCATGGATTCCACCCTCTTTTGAAAAACCGACATTACCCAGAAAACCGAGAATTGCCGAAAAAACATGCAGTGGAAATCAATTCTTGGCAATTAGAAACATGTGAAATGAAACTTTCAATGGTAGTTTCAGTTTACTGTAAATTACTCCCCTCCAAAAAAACAGGAATATTTTCAAAAATTGATGGTACAAAACTCAAACAGATCGAGAAAAATCCGATATTCAAAAATTTGCAATAGCCTGCCGCTGAGGTGGAAACTTCAGACTTCTAAATAAAGACATTCTGATGTCAGTGATTAACAATCCATTGAATATCTTGACTAAATAACTTAGAATAACGAAGATTCTTAAGTAGTGTCCCTATGGACAGTCCCAGAAATAACATTAGTAATACGATAAATTAAGATTAAATACTTAAAGGCACTTAAAAATAGTAAAGATAATCTGTACATCCTCAATAAATTATTGTGTTATAAAAAAAAATAAGAAAGAAAACTTGACCAAACTTCAGAGGGGTGAAAAATGTGGAGCAGAATTTTTCTTTTAAAATAGAGCAATTCCTACCTGCAACAATCCTATTGGAAATTGAGTGTGCACCTCCGTTGTCATCCATAATCTAAACGTCTCATGAACGTTTTCAGTGTCCAGGAGTGCATCCATGGCCTCATTGCAAAAGGGTAAGGACAGATGAATATTCTGCAGCAGTACCCATCCACCAAACTGCATTGAGTCAGCAATCATCTTTCGTGCGGCAAGCTCTTGACCTTGGCCCATTGAAACCGCTCGCAGTGGGATCTCTTTCGCCTTTGCCAGAGATGTCACTTGCGGCGATGGGTCTGACCCGATTGAAAGGATGCAAATTAAGGGCGTGCGTGGTTCAGACTCGGACCAGGTTCGTTCAAGATCTAAAATACATGCTTCACCATACTCTGTTCCCAGAGATTCAACAATATATCTTCTTGCTTGGGAGAGGGTTCGATCGGGACTCCATGACCGAATTAATAACAGTTTACGGAATACGTCCAAAGATTTATGGTACCTGAAAATTTTACACAAATTCATTAATTAAGTATATTTTATTCTAATTAGAAGGATTTTAATATGAATACTTCTTGAAGCTTAAAATAATTGATCGAAAGCATGCAAGTTTTCACGCATCGTTTGTAGAAATGTGCAATGTTGAAAAAAGGTTGGCAAAATATTCTATGGACTACATTTTGCAATTAGACACTACAATTTCTGGCTCAGCCACAAAAACACTTATGTGTATGGAGAAACTAATAGTGCATACGTTCATTCTGAACTAAACCGGAAATTGCAGTTCTAGATTGCAAAACTTAGTCCAAATTTAAGAGAACTACGCTATCTTTGGAGAGGTCAATTTTAGAAAAGTTCATGGTGGTAAGAAAAAAATATGTCAAGGGTAAAAAAATTTCATAAATTCACTTCCTTCTTCTTTAATCCAAAATCGTGCATTGATGAAGAATTGAGAGTCACGATGCGATAAAAACAGGGCAAGAGAAGAAAAAGACGTTTACCCGCAGGGAATTTCCTCTTCTTCAGGTCTCTCCTTTTCATACCAGACGCGCCATTCTCGCTCATTCTGCTTAATCTTAGTTAAAATTGAAGAGAAGTAGGTAATTCGTGAAATCTCAACCAGATTCAACCATGTCACATCCAGGATCCACCGGAAAGGTTTCGGGGTGACCGCATTCAAATCCAAGGATGCGCCACCTTTGATGAACGTAAGAAACTCATCGTGTGTGATGTTACCTGTAAAGATACAAAGCACATACATGATCTGGTTGCAAAAAATCCGAAAAAGGAGAATGGCTCATCTTTCTTTTATAATCGTGGAGTATTCAAATCAATCCTTGTTTGTAAGTTGTAGGTACACTCCATTTTATTGACAACGATATACTGAAATCAGTCTCACTGAATTTCACATTGCCAAATTGTCCCTTATGCTTTAATTGTTTGGCTGAGAGCAAAGCAACATAATACTCAGTAACTTTCTGGAAATTTTCTAGGAATTGTGCAGGACATATTAACAAAATTTTTAGGTAGAATTTTGCATAGTTTTCTGTTTAAAAAAAAAAATAAAAATAAAACATTAGTAAACGAGTGTAAACATCAAGCCAGATACCTACAAACGCATCTGTCTAATCAACTGCTGTAGGAAAAAAAAACTTTCCATATCAGGCACAGCAGCAGTGCCATATATTTTAAGAAAACACAAGTGAAAATACCAAATATTCTCTTTTCAAGCCTACTAGTTTCAGAATTGGTGCATAGAGAGTTTGATTTTAAAGGCTTGTTAAGCTCAAGAGGTTGTAAGAAACATCATATCAAATAATAACTAAATCTTTTGCTTTTCTTCACAAAATAAATATTATTAATAAAAAACTGGAATGATTTTCTGGTTGGTGCTTCTATCTCAAAAATTGTTTATTTTTTAAAGTTTAGATCCAATAGTCATTGCTGCTGCAGTCGTTTCTTTACTCAAATAATTTTTTCGATGATGTAATTTACCATTCTTGATGACTTGGTTGAGGACCAATCTTACGATGATTTTCCAAAAATTGTATTAATTTATACCATAAAATCAGAGAGGTACCTTGATGGCAATCAATTTTCATAGCCAGCATTAGAGTGAACAGCACTTTGTGTTTCTCATACAAGCTACGTAATGTGAATTGCCAAACTACTAGTGTCAAGTACTGCAGGATATTATTAATCCGTTCCTCAGTGACGACGCTCTTCATGGACTTGGTGATGGAATTATCGAAAAGCGTCAAAAACTGCTTGAGTGAGTTCTGATACATGCTGTTCACGTTGGACATCTCGACAATTAGGAAGTACAGGATGGATCCTCTGGCAGCAACCGCACGGAACTCCTCTCGCGCAATCATGATTTTCTTTTCTGTGACCTCGGAAACTTGAAGTTTAGCATTGACCTCCTCGGCCGTTGTTTTCGTTTCCTGGAGCACTTGGATAAGGGCTTCATCGTCAACTAAAGAGCCTTTGGTGGATGTTAATCTATGAAGGAGGTTGCTCTCCAACTCTTTCATACTGCGCTGATTCTGCATCACTGACTCGAACAATGCAACCTGCAACCAAAAAACCATTTATGAAACTGGGGTTCAGTCTGAAAGAAAGGGTTCCGCATGCAATGGAGCCCAGGTTCAGGCAAGCACTTTACACTGCTATCGATAAAGCATCACTTTAAAATAGTAATTTTTGTGCAATGAATTGTACCGAGGACCACGACTAAGTTTTCAAGTATGGGAGGGGTAGCGGCAAACTTTCAACAGAGGGAGAGGTGAAGTACACTTTCAGACTGGGTCAAATAGGAGGAAGAGGGGGTTGGCCAATCATCTGGGGTGGGGAGGGGCAAGGTGGCTGCACCACTCCTGATTTCTCCTATTGATGGACACTGATTGCACCTGATTGATACAGATTGAGAAAAAACAAGTATGGACTAAAGTGATGGCATACCTATCTTTGAGAGCTGAAAATTTCACTATTGGAGTGTAATTGTAAAATTGTTCCATACAGAATTAAAAAACATGCAAAAAAGAAATGGGATGCTTTAAACCACTGTTTCTACCAATTGCCTTGACGTTATTGCTTCCTATTGGTAACACACATAACTATTACTGTACAATTAGTTCCTTTTATGACCCTCAGACACTGCATCTATTGCATTGCAATGCGATGAAAACACACCGATCATTATGACTATTTTGGCCTAGAGTGACCGATGAAATAATAGTCATTGAGACTGATCAAGAATCGTGTTAAGACACTTAAAGCAGTTAAAGCACTCTAAACGCCTCATAATGAGCAACTAAATACAATGAAATTGGCGTATTTTAAAGAATGAAATTTCATTAAAAAAAGAAAAAGAGACTAAGTATTTCTCTCTGAAGGTAGAAAATTACTATAAGCTCTTCAATTCAGAGGCCGGCTTCTAATATCCTGCAAGCTAAGGCTGAGGGATATTCCCACATAATAATGATGAACACGCTGTAAGATACTGACCCTTTCAGCCTCTAGATCTGCTTTTTCCATCAAGATCACTCTGCCGAGCAACTGATCTTCCAGACCTTGCATTGTAACGGTGAAGTCAATGATCGAAGTTTTGGCACTAATTTCAGGCGAGTAAGCTGGGTTGGGTAGTTTTGTTGTGATGTACAACATAAAACCTGGCATGACATCGTTCTCCTTGTCTCCAACCACAACTTTCTCAATTGATCCTGACTTGATGAAATTCTTCTCGAGAACATTGTCAATCACAGGGTCCAACTCCTCACCAACATCTTCGATCAACAGTGGCCGTCCTAGCGACAGGCTGTCCTCCAAGTGCGTTCGGAAGTATTTGTGATTCAGTGATGTGATTTGGAGCTCATTGGATGCTTCTTTATTCTTAATCCACATCTTGCCTTGATTCTGGGGGTCAACTAACAAGGGATACGAACTTGACTTGGTCACAATCAATGCATTCTGAACTGAGAGTTCATCATTAGGTAGACCTGCAAACCGAATTAAATTATCTTCTTTATGACAGCTATATGAGAACAGTAGTATGAGTAAAACCTTTGGTATGCTGAATTTTTAATCGGACTACATTTTGCAATTACGAGCTACAATTTCCGGCACAGGTTAGAAACAACGTATGTACAATCAGTTTCCCATGCACATGAGTGTTTTTATGGCTGAGCCAGAAATTGAAGTTCCTGATTGCAAAATGCAGTCCAATTTCTGTGCACTTCAAATACTTCAAATACTTCTGAGGCGTAATCTTGCATTTTCGATTATAGTATCATCTCTTTCAGTCCCTACACAACAATCAGCCTCAGGTAACCATTATTTGGACTGAGTTAAACAGAAAGGAACCAACCCACATTTTGGAAAAAATTGAGTTATGAGTGGTATTGAACTCAACCACTGCTCTACTATCTATCGCCAAAAATTCAAAATTTTTGTTGGAGCAAATTTTGCAGAAATTGACCTTGAAGTTTATCTTTTACATTGAGTCTTATGCAGGAGCCAAACTTTAAACCTCTTTTTCTCGGTTCGATCCCAGTGTGGCTTGGTTCCTTTCTGTTTAACTCCGTCCATTTGAGACTATCAAACTCTGGTGATCTATCCAGGGATCGAACATTGCGTCTAAACTGAGTCAGAACTTGTAGTTCCAAAGTGCAAAGTGTAGTCCATTTGAAGTTGAATTTTTGATAAAAATAAATGTATTGCAATATTGGTCCAATGAATCCGGCTGACTCAGTTCTTTGAAAATTTACCAAATGTAGTCTGTAAAAGGTAGATTGAATACTTTGATCAGAAATTACCAGTGAAAAATTTTTCTCAGTGACCAGGAATGTCACAAGTATAAAAAAAACCGGAGAACGTTCTTAAAAGGATCAACCTTACCTTGTAAAGTCCACTCAGAAATAGTCCCAGTTTCGATTAGCATTGTTGTGATATTCAGATGATGCGTGAAAGGTATTGAGCGAGTTTTCAAAATTTGCATCCATTGCTTCACCAAACCTGCACGGAACTCTTGGTTATACGGACCACAATAAGAGAGAAAGCCTGTTGCCAACACAACATCACCTACAAGTCGACCTAATTGCTTTTTGAATTCCTTAGACTGTTGCGTCCAGCGAATCTTCTCTCCACCAAGGCCGTTAATGAGGGCTGTGGCTGCTGTCATCTTTCGGATACAAACATTAGCTGCGTCCGTCAAGCGTTGCTTCTCCGAGACTGCAGCATCGTATTGCGCTTTCACCTGATTAAGTGCAGATTCCCGATCGGCCAGCTCCATTTCTGCATTATTCAAGTCCTCCATGGCAACTTTCAGTCGTGCTTCTTGACGGGTGAGGTTTGCTTTCAGTGGTAGAACTTCCTTGTTGACACTGTGGAAGAAGGCCATGGCTTTTGTCCATGACAAAAGTCCAGCAACATCACCGCAGACGCGTTTAGCCGTATCCATATTGTAGTCTTCCATTTCAAAATATGGCTGGAGGAGCTCCACCATTTCATTGTTGATTATGTCTTTGGGATAGTTCTGGAGTTGGAGAAGGAAAGTCGTACTGGCCATCATCTGCAAAACAAAATAGGGGTACAAACTTGGGGTCTCAAGTAAGCTCTAGGACTATCAAACAATAACATTTTTCCAACCTGTCAAAAAAAAAGAAAAGTTGCTAACTTAACATGAAAGGATATTAAAAATCTGAGCGACAACTTAGGAATGTTGATTCGAATGCTTTGGTTGTCAATTCAAAATGTTTAGAGTGTTACTTTAAAAGTTAGAGAGTTCATTGCAACATTCCAAAATTGTCACACAGATTTTTAACATCCCAGGATGTTAACTGGACAGTTTTTTTCCCTCTAAAAATATTAAAAGCTAGAATTCTTCATTATTGTGGTGCCCTGTTAGGCTTAGGAGGCCGACACCACCAAGCTGACATTATATACCACAGATAATTACAGACAAGAAAGTGCACATTAGGCTGAAAACATCTTTAACCATGTTTTACAGATTATAAAATTGTTTGTTTCTGTATGTTTTCATGGTGCTGCAAACACAAATGCGTAAGAACTCATTGCCACCAAAAATATTTAATTTTTTTTTATCTTTTGAGTTTAACTGAAATATTTTCCTTCAAAAATTTACCTCTTTATTTAAACCTTCACTAAGATGAGTCACTTTAATAATAACAGTTCTTTGAGGTGACAAGTTAGATAAAAACGACGAAAAACTCTGCAACTGTACATCATATAGACTCAGATTTTGCAAAATTACATGGTGGCTACACATACCTTTAGAGACTCAGCCCATGATGGTTTTGGACAAGGAGCAGCAGTATCTCCAATGACTGGATGAAGTTTACGTTGGAACAGAATTAATACACAATCCATTATACGCATGATTAAGTGGGGAGGACGTCCAAGTTTTCGCACAGTTGCTGAAAAATTACACAGGAAAAAACACAGTGAAATTTTTCTAAGGTTTGAGGTACAAAGACCTGCATTACAGGTAGCAAATCGATTATTTGTTAAAAATGAATGATACATAATACGTATTAAGTAAACAGTCACCTATGATACTTCGAAAAATGAGATTTTAGGGATAAATTGGACTACATTTTGCCATTAGGAACTTCAATTTCTGGCCCAGTTTAGAAACAACATAAGTACCATCAGTATCCTTCTACACATAAGTGTTTTCACGGATAAGCCAGATATTGTAATTCCTAATTGCAAACTGTAAACCAATCATGTTTAAAATAACTCATTCTCAATTTCTGCGGCAATCAGTCAAACAGTTTGGTACCTACTGAGGGCACGATTGTACCTCAGTTGCGCTCTTTCGGTATTCTCAGTTAAATTTTATTTGTTCAAAGAAAAACTGTCGCATGAATTTTCCTGAAATTTCTGGTGACTTTTCTTTACTTTTGTAAAAATACATTCTGAAATTCTCAGATTAATTCCTGCGACGATTCTACCATTAGAAAATAATATATTTGGAAAAATAGTTCGACAGCAAGGACAAGATTGGTTCTGCATACAGGAGGCGACGAATTGAATGTGTTTCATACATCATTTGTGAGGAAAAAATCCTATCAAAGAATTATTTTTTAAATCCTGAAGAAACATTAGTTGATTTCACTTAATTATTAACTATCACTTAGGAATTTTTGAAATTCAGTGGGGTGCATGGGCCTCATCTTATGTTTTGTACTATTCTTGCTTTCCTACAGATTTTCCATGAGCACCCCAAGAAATTTTCCTACATTGTTCATCAAATTTTCTTATAACATATTGATATTTCGCAAGCAAGAAGTTGGAGGAGGAAACCTTTTGAATTACTTTATCAGTATGTTGATCTGTCCTTTCATGATAAAACAATAAACCATTTGGAATTTACCTATATGTGCTGGTTTAATTGTATTCAGGGCTGCTTCGGCCTCTTCAAGTGCTGGTTTGGCTGCCTCTAATTTTTCTTCTGCAAGACCTTTCTCAATTGCAATGCATTCAACAAGCGCCTCAGCTTTCTCTTTGACTTTCATCACTTGATTCTTTACTCGCTCAGCTTGCATGGCTCGCTCTGTGACTTCAATCAAAACCTGCAAGATTTTTAAAAAAATTAATTGATACCAGTGCTTCACTTTTTAGACATGCATACCACTATCAACCTCTATTGAAATATTCTCATTACCATAATATACCTGTGTATTTTATTTCCACTTCCACTTATGATTATAAAGAACAACTGATTGAGATAATAGAGTCAAAAGAATCTTTGTTCTAAAATACAGAAACGACAATTAAACCGTAGCACATTCCAAGTTTTTTCTCCAAATTTGTAATTACTTACAGTTTCAGCTTTTTGAGAGGCTTGAGCCAGCTCTTGCTCCATAATAGCCAGGTCTTGTTTTAAAATCTCAACTGAATGAGATGCCTCCTCAAGCTTGGCCAAACCAGTGTCCATGCGGTGAGCCCCTTCGCCCAACTCATGTTGCTTTTGTTGATAAATATTCTTATAACCACCGATGAAGTTCAGGTATGATTTTGGTGTGACATGAGTGGCACGTCGAAATCTGGTGTAACCATGCAAGACAATAAATTACTGACAAATCATTTTAACGTTCAAAGAGATCAAATATAGAGACCCATCTTTTTGTAGTTTGTAAAGACCAACATTTTTCCAGAAAACTGCCAAGTTCTCATTTAAAATTAACCCCATGCCGAAAATTCTAGCTATTAATTCTAAAATTTTTGCTGAGAATCCTAAAATTCTCACTATAAACCAACTTTGAGCTTAAAGCCACCATTTTGGAATTATGATAGTTAACGACCTGTGCTTTTTGCTGGAACTCAGCCCCTTTTTTTCACACTATAGGGATTCTCATTGGTAATTCTTAGGTTATTTCCAACTTCCAAGGGATAGAATATCTGGTTTCCTATCGGGAATGATTCCCATATGCATTTGAGAGAGTTTTGTGCAGACCCAAACTGCTAATTTTTGCAAAATATTAACAAGTATCTGATAATTTTTGCCCCCTGTGTATGAGCTTGATAATTTTATAACTGAGTACTGACCTTTGAAAATACTCTGAGGACGTAATAGTCACCACATCTTGGATAGACCCTAAGGCATTGACTAGCTCCACTTTCACTTGCTTTGAACATTCTATTTCAAAGTCTGTCAAAAAATGCTCTGCTACTAGGACTAAAGCATCTTTAGGCCATGGCTGGAACCAGTCGATGGTGCAACCAGAGACAAGGGCTGGAAATCTGAGAGCTCTGTTGCGGAATTTTTCACCAACCTAAGATAAAAGGGAAATCGATTGAACTAAGAAGAATAAAACAAAATAGAATTATACTTTTATTTCACTTATTTGAATTACCCTTTTTCAGCAGTTTTTCTATCTTATAGTTTCTTTGGCACATGACTAGGAAAAATAATTTCATCTGTAAGTAATCAACTAGCTGTTCAAAAATCTTGGGCTGAATGACAGTAGGCAGAATAGCATACGGCCACCAGGCACATGAACGCAGATTCTTCTTCCCTTTGAAAAATAAGTAAACAAACAGAGTAATTGAACTCACCGGTGAGAAGCAAAAAACCACGTGCAAGTTTTGACAGGTTCTGAAGAGGAAGAATTCCATCACATTTTCATGCGTTAGAGTTCGTTTTGGATTTTCTCTTTTCATAATTGGAGTCAGCTCAGATATAATTTCCTGCTGTTCATCTCGTGTGAATAAGTTTGAGATCACTCCTAGAATTATTACAGACATAACGTAATTAAAAATATGTATGAATTTCAGTCCTTAAACATTGGTGACACAGCACCGCACCGTGTTCTACATTAAGTAAATTGTGGTGGTAATGATGGATGAAAAAAGACAATTCTCAAAAGAGAATTTTGCTTTTACGAGGAGATATTTTAGCTGCATTCATAAGCGATTTGTCAATATGTCATGCTGATTAAACGATAAGCTTCTCTATGAGCTGTGCTTCATGGCTCATTTAACCCGTTAGCCGGACACATATGGGTGGGATGGGAAAATCAAGAACCTATGTAAGCCTATTCAAATTGATGGATCAAAACTGTCCCTTCTGCTGACACTATTCCATAATTTTCTTTCGAATTCCATCACATGAAATTATTGATACAAATTATAATAACATGGAATTTTTTTTGAAATATTAACAGTGTTCTAAGGAAATGAGGTGACAAATTTAAAGACTCATTTTTACAGGAGAAAAAGCTTCATGGAAATAAAACAGGAAAGAAAAAAGTAAGAGAGTGGCTGAAGGAGGAACAAAGATCAGAAAGAGAGAGAAAACAAAGGTTATGATAATTACCGGAGGACAAAATATTGTTTAAGTATTCCAAGAAGCCCTCTTCTTTGATATCAAGGTCAGTAAAAATGAACGTAGTGCCTTTCCCTTGAACACCACATGTACGGTACAACAATTTAAGATCCTCCAGGAAGTTTCCAACATTATAAGATCTGTAAAGAAGGTAATATGATGATACATTAAGGTGATGCTGTGGCATTTTTAATAGCAGTTCGACTGTCGATCGGTCAATTCATAATTTCTGGATTTTAAGACACTTTTTTAAAAGATCCTCAATGGTCACAGTCTACTGTAAGATGTTGGGTACCCATAGGCAATATTGTATTCATTAGGAGCAGCGTGTAACTTCAAAACTAAAAATATTTTCACATCAACTGATCCAGACAAAATTTAAGCTCATTCTTTAGGTAAATGGATCAACTTTCAGAAGGAAACTTTCTGATGGACTCTGGAAGGGATAGTTGAAATCTCTACATAATTTTAATACGTACCTTGTGAGAGCGATCTGGAACGTTTTGTATCCAGCGATGAAAGACGCCAGTTGAGTGAGGGACTGTTTTCCAGATCCTCCGACACCAACTAACATTACATTACCTCTTGGATGACGAATCACTCTAGATATCTGTACGAACAAACAAAAAGGATATTTTAGTCTTTTGAAAAGTAATGGGAACCTATGAAAATAAATAATTACTTTTTGATTATCGCCAAAATGCAAAGAGACCATGATAATGCACACACATTTAATTTTGCTGATGAAACATCACTGACAATGACTGAACTGAAAGAGCCTTCTTTGAATTATAACTCTGCTATCAATCATTACATTCATGTTTTAAACTCCCTGTGGCTAGAGACTTGTTTTGGTGCAGACGTTGAATAAAAATACACAAATACATTTTTACAGTGGTGCTTTTGCGTGCATCTATGTTAAATATGAATTGAATAGGCAACAGATTTGAAATTACTTTTATCAAATGAAGCATAGCGTCTGGGAAGAACACAAGGTCCATTCCAGCACCTCGCACCATCTCATTAAACTGAGACAAAAACATGTCCAATCTCTCTCGCAATTCATTGAGATTAGTGACTGGTTCATAGACTTTTGGCAGTTCCATATCAGCCTCTTCTCCCTCTTCTCCTGTGGGTTCAGGGGCATCTCTGAAATTTTAATTTCATCTTGGAAGCATGTTTGACACAATTGTAAAATCAAAAAAATATCCGAGAAGTAAAAAAGTTTTTATATAAAATTATAATGCTGTTCATTTTTTTCAATGTTTTATGAATCGGAAATGCATGGTTGCCATACTTTAGAGACAGGGCCTCTCCATAAATGGGCATTTTGTGAACCCCTACAAGATTTTAGAAATTACTTTCACAAAAGGTAATTTTTTGGATTTTAATTTTTTAATTTCTGTGGCTAATTCTTTGATGAATATTTACAAGAGCGATATTTGCAACAAATAGAATAAGTTTCATGTTACGTCCATGATTGAGGCAAACAATTTTGGGGAACAAGAGTTTGGGGCTGTCCATCAAGAACCTGAGCAGGACATAATTCAATTTAAGAAATATGTATCCATAAAAAAAATACCCAAATGTTCAAATCAGATAAAATATGGACTGAAAAACATGTACGAGCATATCTTTGGATGCTTGGAGCTCCATATTTCTGAGTTTAATTTACAAGGAAAGAATGTATTTTATTATGACAAAGGAAAGATAAAAAACTAAAAGATGCAATACCTCATGAAGTCCACAAATACAGGATTAGGAAGGGCCATTTCACGATAGTTCCCACCTAAAACTTCCTCTGTTACTGTCAGTAAAGTGTTATCAAACCAGTCTTTATCGGAAACCAGGGTGAATCTGTCTCAAAAAAAGATTAGCACAATTACAAACTTGAAAATAATGGACGAAAAATATTCTTCAAAAAATGCATGTCTCCTTGAGTCTGACAAAGGGCATGATAGTATAATAAAACTCACTTAAGCAACTGTTCTAAATTTTGTATCCCAGTAAAAACATAGAGGGTTTGACATTAGCGGCTTCCAGCTGATGTTCTTGACAAGATTGAGAAATTGGAGTCCCCAACAATGTGGGTATGTTAATACATACAGTTTGATAAGTAAAGAAACAAGATAGAAACTATGATACTATTTTTGGTATCAGTACTAGGGCCTTGCCGTCTATCCATAAATTCTGAGAAAATCATGAATAATTCTGCTTTTTCCTAGGCGTAGGATGAAGTCTCTCAGTAAATACTCCGTTCTTCAGATAAAAATTGAATGAATCAATGAGTTATTCATTCACAATTTTACAGAAAATTCATTTTATTTTAATGACATGATTTTTAAAGAAACAAGTCTGGAGCATAAAATAAAATAGATACAAACCTATCAGAAAAAACCCGGGTGCACTCATGTTTCCATAAAAGCATGAGGGTAGCCTCACAATCGATGACAGTACTGAGTGTGCCGACCATCCCTTGCCATATGCGAGATAAATCTCTTAAGCTGAATACATAGTGGAACTTTGCTGGAGTAGGTAAGAGAACAGCCTGGATGGAAAACAATTTGTTTCAGCGAATGTATTTGAAGATGTACAGCAATACTCTCATTATCCCACAATTTGTGGCAAGGACCCCAACAGATATCAAAAAGTTGGATAATCAAAACTACCGAAGAAAGACTGAAAAAATGTCATTTCAGGCCCTGTTTATAACTAAAAAACACAGGCTTGACCCACTTTCTATCGTACTTGAAAATATAATCATTATCCGGAAAAAAACCACATACGAGTTAAATTTTTGTCAAAAAAACCGGTTTTTGTCATGTCGGCTTACTGATTCTGGACCAAAAACTCAATTTTGAATACATTGAATAATTGGTGGTCAGATAATTGGGGTAATACTGTATTTTGTTAGAACAAAGAAGAAAATCTATTGTACATATTTTTTGTTTGAGGTTTGTTTCAAAACCAAAACCTGTGTTTGATATTATAATTAATTTTTATATTGTACTCTTCATCTACCTCCATCAATCAAAATAAAGAGCTCAGAGTTCTACAGCTGAGTCAAAATTGGGACTATTAAGATTTTCAGTTGAATTACGCTTGCCATCAGAGGTCACTAGTTTTGGTGACTGTACTTAGTAGTTAGAGAAATGCTCTTGTTTAGTGCAGCATGAACTTTTTAAATAATAATTACTCATAACTATTTCACTGAAAAGAAAAAATCTCACTCTTGTTTTGTGCCATAACATCCGGGTGAGAGGAATCAATTTCTTGACTAAATTTCGGACATCTATGCTGAAACCTCTTTTTGCATTATAGTGACCTTCTCCAACAACGCGAAATATTTTGTCAATTGATTCATCGGTCGGTAAAGGACAGTTAAAAACGCAGAACTGGCGTTTGAGTCGAGATGGAATGTCATTACGGCCTCCACCTGAAATAAATACAAAATTCCCAATTTTTTCCTTTACCGGATTTGCTGGTTATAAACATGAGATTCAAACTAGGTAATGTAACGGGAACGAGTTTATGCATGCGATTTTTTCGGGACTAGAAGCTAGTCAAAAAAAAAATTAAAACATTCAAATTTGATGATTTTTATTGAGTTGAGGCAGAAAAATGAAATTTGAGATTGCAATGGAAAAATTTCTTTCAAGTCTTTAAGATGAAGTTATGAGCGGTTCAGGTTATTTTCATAACACACAGTTACATTATAATTCACCAATTGAATATCCAGAACATGACGGATCAGAATTTAAAACATTTTCTCGAAACAACATTTTCCAAATTGAGTTGAGAAATTGGCACGTTTGAACACAAAAATACAGATTATAGGTAAATTTTAAGCACTGAATTTGATATTTTAATTCTCATTGATATGAGATTCGAAATACTGACCTGGTAAGCCCATTGCAGCGACAAACTGAATATCCACCAGTGTAGTGAATTCACCAGGTTTTTCCAAACTGTAAAATCCATGCATGTCCATTGTTTGGCGAACAATTTCGTTGGTGACCTGATCACCCCACTCGTTGATCTGTGGGAGATTAATGTCATCAATGAATACTGTCATTTTCCGACCTCCTGGAGGACCAAAGGTATTACCCATTCTTTTCTCCACGTAGCTTTCAATCGTTTTCTGTAACACAGATGAGAACCTTTGTATAGTAAGCACAGACAAATAATCTTGCTCCACACTTAGCTGTGCAGAAAGGTTCTCCATACGAAGAATTTTAAAGAAATGATGACACAATAAGAGCGTTACAATACAATGTTGAAAGTTTGCGAGGAAATTTTAGATTCAAGAAAGCTCTGGTGATAATTATTATTTTTGTAATATTCAAGATATCTTGAATTGCATTAAAAGAAATTGTAGATTGTAGATTGTGTAGAGGAATTGAATTGTTATAGAAAAATTGATGCATCCCACCTGGAATTGGTATGGGCTTGTCGCAGAGGAAAAATTAAAAGACCGACTGAGATGCTGCTCAGGATTTGATTTTTTCATGTATGATTTCATCATTACAGTCTTGGCCGAGCCTTGTTCTCCGATTAAAAGGACAGCTTTCTCTTGCTTGGCTATACAATGGATCAAGTAGCCGGTGCGAACGTTGTCTACGATTGGAACTAATATTGAACTGTAATCTGGTGTGCTTGACTCAGGGTATGAGTAACTGGAGATCATTGCTGTCCAAAGCTCCCACTTCCCTTTTGAAAAATGGAAAAAAAAAAAATTATGAGGAAAACGAAATTAGGATTCGATTGCAGCAAATCATAATTTCACTACGGACGCTAAAACATGGCAGGAATTAAAGCTTCACAAGATACAAGTTCTGCTGCGCCAAGGGAGAACGTTGTAAGAACACCTGAATGCTACCAAATTTCTTCAGATAAAATATTTATTTTTGAGAAAAGTTATAGATATTTTTCCTTGGAATTTCCAGGTACTTCGTATGAAAAATCGAACAAAGAGACCTTAATGCAGGAGTAAAAGGTTGGATGGGATAAAACTCATGATGCAAATATCTCTTTGAAGCTAAAAAAAAAAATAAATAAAATGACTACTTTGTTGATAATGTTTTTGGCGATTTTATCAGTAAAATTTTGTAACAAATTAAGATAAAAGCTGATAAAAACTCATGTACATTCATGGTGCTAGCAATTATACTGTGATAGAAGGGAAGCAAAATCACAACTTTTTTGTTAAGAAATGCTTCTGGGGATATAATAGTATTGACCAAACTCAAAAACAAACAAAATAAATTTAGTGACGTACCTTCATCGGTAACAAAGTAATCAAACACCGTTAGCGAAGAAGATCCAGGAATTGGAGGCAAATCTAAGACTGTTAACTTATCTTTGAAGAATTCGTTTAATTTTTTTCTGTCACTTAAGTCTAAAAGAGCTCCCATTGACCAAACCAGCGCAAATACATACAGTTTTTGGAGATGTTCTACAGACAACCTACAAAAGAAACATAAATGAATTATCAGGTAAAAAATGAAGGGGTGCATCTACACAAAGCTGTACTGGAACTGAATACCAGCCAATCTGCATTTGGACTGCTGGATCATTTTAGCTGCTCGTTTGCCATGTGAGAGAGGAAGACCAATCCAAAATCATCATAAATATTGACCGGCCCGCTAAAATTTTTCTAGGTGACCCCACTTGCCTGTTTGTCCCGGCATGTGCATATTTATTTTTTTTCATTCTGACTTATCAGGTGATTCAACTTGAATTGAAGAAGGGACATGAGCCCTGGGAAATTTGAATTTCAAAGCTGTTGAAAAATGCCTCAAAAAGCTTATACAATTTTTTAAAACCATCAATCTGCTAAGTTAAGGCCGAATCTACTTTTGAAAACTTGTTTCCTCCTCAAGATTGTGAGAAAATTATATATAAATTAGAAAGGGGAGAATATTTCAATTGAAATTATGGTTTTTCTATGAAGTGACTTCTTCTACGATGGTTGGAAACTCAAGAGATGCAGCTATCCAACATTGCTGGGAGCATCTATTCAGGGTAAATGACGGAACGTCATTGTTTACATTCAATGTTTATGTTCAATCTGTTCAGGACCATAGACCGCCCCCTATTCACCCCTGTGATAATACTCAACGGGCACGGTCAGATATAGAGGTCAAGGTTCTTCAAAAATTCTCATTTCCACCCCATCTCAGGTGTCCATTCCTTGCAGAAAGATAGAAAATCTTTTGGACTTACTGCATGACAATGTCCTTTTTATCTTTGCCGTCTTCCTCCACTTCAACAGGTTTTTCCTCCGTTCGTTCAGCTGACTCAGTGTCCGTTTCAATGGGCACTAATCCTTGCAGTAAGATCAATACCTTCATGAAACACAAAAAACAATCTACATATTTCAAGGAGCCAAAAGTATTTTAAAATCAAAATGTAATGACAAATAAAGGCTATTAGAAATCTAATAAGACAGGATACTTTTAAAAAATGTTTCCGGATCAGCCCCGTCAGGAAAAAGGGTAGGATGGAAGTTGCCCCTACGGTATGCATTAAAATTATGCTTTAAAGTAAAATGAACATAATTTCCATAAAAAATGTCTTATATTCTATGAAATAATGTAAATCATGAATTCTTTTAATTAAAACTTAATTTTTTAAAGTGAGAGGCTGTGACTCTTCTTAAACCACTGAAATGATGTATTGTAAGGTCAAAATTCACAAAGACAAAAAAAAAATTTGTTTGCATTTTTTTATACCTGTTGAACGATGTTTATTTGAAGAACTTTCATTGTTAAATTGAGATTATGTTGGGACCACGTGTAGAGCTGTCCAAATGACTCATCAAAAAGATGTTGAAAAACAGATTGTTCTCGGCTTGAGCGTGTTTTTAACCATGCAGCTAGCACAGGACACCAGTCAAGCCCAGATGAGCTCATGTAGACCTAAACAAACATACAAAATTATCAATTCTTTTTTAACTATGATGTGTGGCATCATTGTTCCTGATTATTAATTAATACCTATGACATCAAAGGGAAGATTTATTGAAATTTCATGTGTATTAAAATTTAGGGAAACGCTACCCTAGAGAAAAGGTTTTTACAGGCTCATTGATCAGATTTTTACATAAATTCGTTGGAAGAAGTTGGAATTTCCTTTGTCTGAGAAAAGGTTCAAAAACTTTCCTTGGGGTGTGCAAACTCATTGCCTATAAAACGCTGTAAATCAGCAAATTCTTGACCGAATGGGCTCAATAGGGTTGCTTTGGAAAGCGATGAAAATAATCTTTGAGCTCAAGCGATCCGCAGATCATTAACTTCATTTATTTGGAGTCGGTGTCAAGACGCTAAGGCATACCATGTAAATGACATTCATTGACTTTATAAGAGGATTACCATTCCATTCCGAGATACTGTTGCTGGAGACGCATTGTCGATGTTGTGAGGCTCAAAAATAATTTTGCAAGTTGCAGCCATTGGTAAACGATCCCCATTAGCTAGAGTAAGAGTTTTATTGTCATCCAAAACAGAATTTAAATTTTCGATCCAAATACTATCGACAGGACCATCAAGAACGAGCCAAACGTATTCACCTTAAAAAAATTCATACCAAACTAGTTCAACAGACATGACAGCAATAAATGTAGATAAAGAAACATATTAAGAAGGTTGTAAGTACAATTGATGACACAAGGATATGACATCGATCACAAGTCAAGGAATTTTCAAGGAGCCTTTTAAAAGTTGAGTTCGAATCTTTGTCAGAATTGAAAAATATTACAATTGTAATTAAATTTTGTCTGATAAATGATATTTTTATGAAAGAAATTTTGTAATTTTTGTTGATAAAAATGATTAGTGCTAGATATTTTAAGTTAATCCTAGCAGGGATTTTTAGTTATTCATTTTTTTAAAGTAGGTGATACTTTCCAATTGAATGATTAAAAAGTGATTTGATATTTACAACTATTTTCCAATAGGACTTGCTGAAAGGTTCATTGTTGACTTGAATGAAAAATTTGAACCGCTTCAACTTACATCAGACGGCCGAATAAATATTCTAAATCTGTTAATATAATATCGAAATATGAAAAAGAAAAAGGTCTGGGTACCAGGTTTTAATTTTAAGGTTTTTCTCCACAGAGCTGAAAATATGCCATCGGTCCAATCATTGGTAGCAACATCTAGTCGCCCGAACATCTGAGCAGCTGTTATAGATTTTGGATTCATTCTCATTTCTCTGTTTGAATTTAAAACAAAAGATACAGTAAAAAAAATTGGAAGACATTCACTAATAATGCAAGACATGAAAACCAGGTTCCAGCTGGTTTTAGAATTGAGAGGTTATAAAGAAAGTGAGGCACCTGGGACCTGCCGTTGAGAATCTCTATATTGGACCCAACGAACAAACTCCTTTCCTCTGTATGCTTTTCTTTATCTATTTCACTCAGTTTTTCTTCCTTTATCAAATTCTGAAAGACTTCAGTTCCACACGCCTAATAAGCTGAGAAGAGGTGAATTGCAAATCTTGCCTTTAATTATTATGTACATACTGATTAGCTTTCCATCCAATTTTTAGCTCATCAATGCTTATATTCTTCCTAATTTTATCATGCACCTGGAATCAAAATTGGATCGCACTTAACTTAAGGGAATCAGCAAGATTACAGTGTTTTCAAAATTACAATGTTTTCAAAATTGTGTAACTTCTTGTTCTCTTTGAAAATACTAAATATGCGTATGTGCTATATTAAAATCTTGAAATATTTTCCTCTAAAATTAACAATTTTATAGGGGGAAAGCAAAAACTATTTTTTATGCTGAGAATTTTTTAAATGAAAATGCACGAATTTTATAACACTGTAATCGCGCTGATTCTTTTCTGCTAAATTCAATCCAATTGTAGTCCTCATTAGCACTTTGCCTCCACTTTAATTTTTTAAGCCATTGAACAGCCAATCACTAGAGCTCTCAAATAAGGGGAATGTAGAAATTATAAAAAAATGATATTTCGGTAAAAAAAGAGGTTACCTGTGTGGTTCTCCACAAAGAGTCAGTGCTTTCATTAAAATGTGAATACACATTGTTTTTCCGGCTCCTGCCGGACCCAGAGTCATGATTCCATGCCTGACTCTCTGCGTTTCATACAACTAGAACAAGTCAAACATAAATAGATTTATAACGAATAATATTGATTATTTTTTAGTCTTACATTTTATGTTATTGTGATACTAAAACCTAATTGTAAATATTTACGGACAAAATTTGTATGATCAATCTTGATCATTTAATGACAACCTTTATAATATTAACATGGATGAAAAGCACATACCTGAATTAATTTCAGTACCCATGGAGCATGATAAATGAGACCGGCTTGCTCTGTTTGCTCAGCAATGGCAGTTTCAAGCTGTGGATATGATGTTTTCTCAAGAACCTGATTCGGGAACAAGTCCGCAACCAAGGAAATGAATAATGGCTCGTCTTCATCAATGAGTTTTGAAAGATTCATGTCACGCAACACTCTCATGACGATGGTTGACTCTGAATCTTTTGAGTTGATTCTTTTAGCAGCTCCTAGAGTTCGAAGAACTGATAGAATGTTTCTCAAACCGAAGTCATAATGGACCTAAAAAAGCCCATCAAAAGATCAATTAAAAGATTTTTTTTACCTCGCAGGATATAGACTAGTTTTTGAGAGCTCAACAGCTACTTTATGGATTGAGGATGTTTATTTCCTTCCTAGTGAAACAACTAACGCAAACAGAGATACATGCTTTTGCACTTTGGCCATCGATATACCGCAAGTGCATGCACTAAAAAACATGATCCATGTGACAACTCTTAGTTCAATTTTACTGTGAGCAACTTTACTTATAATCCCTTGATAAAAAAAAATAAAATCACATAAAAATAGTACTTAAATGACTGTCAAGTGAAACAAAGATTAAGCTCACCTGCTTGGTGAGTTGCTCCTCACAAAGTTTGTACAGGGTGTAAAATTTACGAGCAAGAGTAATATTTTCAAGAAAACCACAACTTGCGAGTTTCACTCTGATGATAATTTGCCGATCAGGAACCATCATGGCTACTGTTCTAAATTGTATTTTTAAATTTTCGGGTAGTTCTTTGCGTCCTGCGTATCCAGGGTTCTTGGAAAAGCAAAATAAAAGAAATATTGGTATGTATTGATTAATTTTCACCAAAAAGAGAAAAAAATATTAGATTATCTAAATTTAGACATTATACAAATTTATTTTGAGGAAAACCATGAAAAGTCTTGAGTTTTAAGCAGATGAATGATCAGCTTCTTAATCTTAGGAAAAACTTCCAAGGTGGTGCAAAGGCTTACTGCCAAGAAATTGAAACAGATGTTTAATAACTTGCTGTTTTAATAGTATTTGGAATGTAGGATTCTGTAAGGTTAACTGATTCCTTTTTCAATGAGTTTAAGATACAAGATTAGTTTTAGCCTGCTGGCTGCCATGCCAGCCCTTAGGGACCAGCAGTGAAAGGCAACAAGGCCACAAAGATGGGTAAAAGAAGCAGCAAGTTGACACATGCAGAAAACTAGATTTGCAATAAAAGAAATGGCATGGACAATAGCAATGCAAGTTTGGAATACTATTTACCATCGTAATAAAAATTCCAAACTCAGAACAAAGATCGATCATATCACCGTCAGTAAATACAAACTGCTTCTTTTTTTCTTTTTTAGCTGCAAGAACTACAGCTATCTGTTGAGCTGCAACAGAAAGAACTGGTAGTTCTATCCGATTGAATTCATCAAAGCATCCCCATGATCCAGACTGAGCCAACCCTGGGAGAAAAAACAAACGGCCGAATAAAAAAAATTGAAACATTTTCTGTTGTATTACATTAAAACAGAATTAAGAAATCACTTGATTGACATCATCCCAGCTGCTACTGATTTTTCCTACAAATGTATAGAGATCAGCTGGAAAATGACTAAAATTACTCAGACTTAAAAAATATGCTTTTATCAGGGCCTTAATTTGTGAAAGTTACCTTAGGCTCTTTAATCGTTTGGGGCCACACACCATGTGACTAATCAGCATAACAGGTGAGAACGGAAAGGAAGCATCCATTATTTATACTTTAAAATATTATTTTAAAACCAAAACACATAAGATATATATTTCATAATATTAGTTCTTATCATTAATAAAAGTCAACTCCCAAAGTGCAAAACGATGTATCTCCATGGCGGTGTTTCAAAATTTCTGCGCCTAGTTTATTTTTCCGAGGAGAAACAAGCCAATTTTACGGCTTGAAATTTATACAGGAACCACTGCTAACATAGAAAAAACACATGAAGTTTTCACAAAACATTGCTTAGTTTTCCAAAGAGAAAATAAACAATAACAGGAAGTCTGCAACTTCACAAACGGAGATACGTCATTTCGCAGTTTGGCCATCAGAGTAACACCAATAAATCTCACTTTTTTACTGCAACAAACCATTGAATAAATCAACGAGTTAAGAGGGGCAAAGCCTTACCTTTGTAAATTCTTCCCAGGCCTCGATAGTCCATCTGATCAGAACAGTTGAATACCACGACGTACTTTGCTAAAGTTTTTCCCATGTCCTTAACTGTCTCAGTTTTTCCAGTCCCTGCTGGACCACATGGAGAACCACCCATACTCATAGCCAATGCTTGTGCTAAGGTGATGTAACACCTGGTGACAGAAAAAAAGACAGGTCTAAACTTAGAAACTTATGGGAAAAAAACACTATGAAGTGGCCCGGACTGTATGTAACAAGGTGGAGAAATGGTACTGGGTCCACATCATTTCGCCGGGAAACAAAGCCAAGAAATTCCAAAAATTAAAATTAGAGTCAAAATTAATTTTACAGATTATAATTAATTGAACAGGAGATTTTCAGCTTTGTGCTGATTTTTAACAGAATAGTAATTTAGCTCATAATAAAATACATTTAATGAACCAACAAATTGTAAAATCTTCTCTGAGGTGTAAGTAAATTTATGATCCTACCGATCAGTTAGTGGTGTGATGACCAAACGTTCTGTGCATCCAAGATATTCATTCTGATACGTGAATGTTACATCAGTGATAGCAATCCAAGTCTTGTCCATGTCTTCTTTGAAATAAAAGCGACATTGTTTCAACCACTCAAAATCATTAACCGATCGGACATTCAAACGACACTAGAAAAATTGGAAAATGAAAACAAAATTTTAAAAATCCACTTGGTTCAGAATATAAATTATTCATGAAGTCTAATATATCAGTAATAGCTGTAAAAATTTTAAGAGAATGGTACAAACTTTTGGGACACCCCGAATGTGATTTGCCTAAAAAAATAAAAGGTTCTGCTTCAGGAGCCACAATGAATACTTGATACTATATTCCATATCATAAGAGTTAGATGCCTAATAGATGTTGAATATTCTTACCAAAATATCAAAAATATCTCGCTGATGAACATGAATTGTGATGAGTGTTTCAAATTTGGTCCTTTCAATGCGTGTTAGGTCACGAGTGGTTTGATCAATTAATGTATTCAAAAGTTCTAAAAATTTGTTGTTTGTTTCCGGCATGAGCTTCTTGTCAGAACGAGCTTGAATTAAGGCTGACTCTGAATCACGAGTCCATATCATCTGGATTCCTAAAATACCGACCTTAACAAAGAAAATTTTATTAATAACAAAATTTATTTCTTATCTGAGCATGCATTATTTGGATAAGTTGTTTACTTTCTGATTACTGAAAATTTGTTGTTGCTACATTTTTACTTGCCAATGGGAATTCCAAAAGTTCACACTTCCATCTTTGAAGTGTTGGCTTCCTTGGAAATTGCACGCTGCATTATACAAAATAAAATAAATAAATGAAGTCAAAACTAAATAAAAAAAACGAAAATAAACAAAACTAAATTCTCGGACGAAGAGGATAAAGTTGACAATATGGCAAGTGAGGAGCAAGAAGAAATTATGTATCCGTAATCAGAAGGTAAACAACTGATGACACCAATTATTTGAATGTCATGAAGCTAGGATTTTTTTGTCATACAAAAGCTACTAAAATTAGGAGAAAGGCTTGCCCTCACATTTTCATTCTACAATACAGAAAAACCTCTACTGTCCACAATGATTGGAATCAAATTATCCGCAACAAGAGCGAATTGTAAACTTCAGATAATCGAAAATAAGACAGCAAGGATAGAAAAACTACCGCAATGACTTTAAACTGGAGGAATCACTATAAAATATGTGGAAAGCATTGGAGACAAACATGTTGATAGAAAAAAGAAATTAATAAATTATTTTGTGAGACAGAAAATCGTTATTTGGAAAAATTTACTATCTAAAATCTTGTTTTCCCATGTTTTCTTGTTTGTTTTTGTTCATTTATTTATTTGTTTTTTCTTCATCTTAAGCCTTAAACGTGTTAGAAAAGCATCATCAGTTAATCAAGGATGATCTGCATTTCAGATCATTAGATTAGGGATGATCAAAACTCTGCTGCATATACAAATCATTCTCTCAATTGTTCCGTTAAGCTCAAAACGGTCCTTACGATTTAGTAAATACCAAAATTAAAATATTTCACATTCTAAAAAGTACCTAGCCTTTTCAAATAAGATTGAATACAAGTTGATCTGACATTACTATGATCAAAATATGGATTAAATTACTTATCATAATTTGTTGGAATAAAATATTACCTGAGACGGCATTTTATCTAGAAAAGATAGGAGTTGGAAATTGGGATCATTAATGTTGCTGTACGCGGTCCGGATTATGGAATGAAGTGAGGCTTGAGATGTTTGCAACAGTGATGTCAACCAAGTCTCAACGCTCCCCTCAGCACGGACCGCTCTTTCCAGCTGAATGAATAAGAGAAATTGATCATCTAAAATAATAATAGGTATCGATGGCCAAAGTGCGAAACCATGCATCTTCGTTTGCAACGCTGCAGACTTCCTATTAAACTTTATTTTTTCTTTGGAAAACTGGTTGATGCAATTTCTTGAGACTTACTTGATATTTCCTCTCTGTTAGGAGAATATTCTGTACAAATTTCAAGCTATAATGTTGGCTCATTTCCTTGAAAAAAAATAAAATTGGAGTAGAAATTTTGAGACACCACATAGGAGATATGTATGTGGTTTCCCACTTTAGCCATTCACAAGACAATAAGCAAAACTTGTAGTGACGGTAGTTTTACTCATGATTTTTGCCACTAGTATAAACTATGAATGTTCATTGGGAACTTGCAAGTTCTTGGAATTCCAGAAAAAGTCCACCTGAGAATTCAAAAAGGGGGTATTTTAAAAACGCCTTATAGTTTGGGAATTTTTGATAAATTATTGGATGTAACTTTCATACATTTCAAAAGTCAATAGTCTCCTGTGGCCTACTGTATGTAAAGTTGCTTCATACATAAAATAAAACTACACAGTAAAATTTACAACAAAATTTAGCTTAATCGACAAGGGAAGACGCAGAACTACTCTATCCTGCACCAAATTATATTTAAGAGTTCAGGAAGATTACTAGACACCTTTTTAGGAACTTACTTGAATTGTTTCTCCTTCTGATGATATAATGGCTGTCATTTTGTTGTACTCAATGTCATGAAACTTCACAGATCTGGTGTTATCAAAAATTGAGAGCAGATGGTTTTGAATGGTATGCGAGTCAGAGGCTTGACCTAGAATTTCCAGCAAGGCAGGATCCGAAACGAAGAAAAAGCGAGGGAACATCATCCGCTTCTTTTCCAGGTACCTGCGGTCAAAAAAAAAAATTAAACTAATCAGTAGTTTTTCTTGAGATCGTCTATTTTTATTCACTTACTCTTGTATATTCACATAAAATTTGAAGAAGATTTTTTGATTAGTTTCCTTATAAAACAATGAAACATAATCAAAGATTATGAAATGTTCTTATAGAGATACACATGTTCCTGCTTTACCCATCGCGATTGCATTCATTATTCAATAAGAAATAAGTAGGAAAATACAGTGAAACTTTTCAAACTTTTTATGCCTCGGAGACTATGACTATATTTATTTTCAATGCTCACCCGCTAAGAGACTTCTGACAAAGTTCCAACTGCTCTTGTAAATGCGGAAGAAGTTGTTTCAACATATCATCGCCAACACAACAAGAAACAACGCCCGGAGTTTCATGAGCCCTCTGCATGATTTTCTGCCAAGATTTATCAATTTTGCTGAATCTGCAGGATAAAAATAGACTTAATTGAAAAATATGTTGCTTAAACTGTGGTTACAAAGGAAAAACTAGGGACAGACAAAGTAAAAAGATAATGATATTAATCTACACCCCATTGTGGGTTTCTTGAAAGAATAGCAACATTAAAATAAAACACATTGTTAAACTTTCTAGAAAGAATAATTTAGGAGAGATAAATTGTAAGAAAATAAACGTAGTTTCTTCAATTGGTCATCTAGATGCTTAAAAGCAAGCACCTGTAACTCAGTACCTTCTCAATGGAAAAATATATCGTATTCTGATTAAAAGAAGAATTGATTAAAAGCATTTTAAGATTCTGGAATGGGAAATTAACAGCCCTTGTTTTAAGGATATGTTTCATGCACTTTCAAGAGTTTCCAATTTAAGAAAATACTTTTTATATTAATGATAATGTTAAAACCCCTCTTTTTTTATCAAAATGAATTACTTGGGGTGGCGGTAAAATTTTGTCATCCTTGGATATTTGAAGGCTTTAGGCACATACTGATTTTCGAAGCCTTCAAGTGGAAGGAAAAAGAGGAAAGCTTGTAAAATTAAAACACAGAGCCGCAAGATGGTACCCAGTCTGGACGCTGTCTAAAAATCCCTCATTGTTCACATGTTGTACTCATTGTTTTATAAATAATTGTGACCACTCCTTGGAGACGAAATTGAACAGCAAGTGTAAATATTCTATTTTGAGTCAAAGGAGCATCCGTCTTTAATATTATTCTTGATATAGAGTAAAACAAGAATTTAAAAACTTGAATGCACCCTTGAAAGAAGATGGGTGCCATTTTTTTCCCCGGTTTTTAAAGTACATGACTGAACTGTACAGTACAAAAACATGCGATGTCCGAAAATTGTAAATGTTTAAGAGACAAACATCTACAAACAGGGGGAAAAGTAGTGCTCAAAAAAAACTTTTGAACAAACTTCTGGCGAAAGGAGTGGTGTTTGAAGATGATATAAAGGCCACGGTTGAGAGAGGGCAAACTGACCTAAAGCATATGTCAAGCCCTGACACCTATCAATATCATAATCAGTTGTATACTTGAAATTAAGAAAGTAAAAAATTGTTTAGTTATGAATATGAAGCATTACCTTTTGGCTTCTTTTGGCAACTGTTTTGCAATGTCTCCACCGACAAAAACAGCCTCCAGGTAAACCCACATGTTTTGTACTAGCAGCCAGCGTTCTAATATTTCATTTGTGTTGGACAGGTCAAACACCCATTGTTGAATTTGTTTACGGAATGGTGCATTATACCTGCAAAAGTTTAAGCAATGTTGATGAGAGCAAATTACAGATTTATGTCATCATAGAATCCTTGCATTATTGTACGTACCGTAGGCAGAGATATTTTTGCAAACATGTAAAACTGCTTTAAATTATTTTTAAACTTACAACAATTATTTTCAATCTGCCCTGTGTTCGCCACAATTTTAAGCAAAGTTCGAAGTTCAAAATTTTTTTCATAAATATTGCAGGGATTAAAGCATGCAGCAGTTTGTGATAAGCCCTTAATATTCAGTCCATCCACAGCTCACATTAAGGCTCATAGGTTTTAAAAATCACTACATTTTAAACCCTTTAAACTAAATTTCTTATCACACACATTTTACAGGGTTCTTCCACATTATTATACGCGTGCATGGGCGTTATCAAGCATTTTCTGCACCCCTACTACAAACAACGAATAGTGAAAAGAAAAACAAAACCTGTTTGATAAGAGGGACCCAAGAACCATTAAGCTATCTTCCAACTGACTGATGGTCTCAGCAGTGGTGTCCCCTCGTAATAAAAGTTCACCACGGTTGTTGAAAGACATGAACGTCAGCTCATGAACAGACCATTCATTTGTCACTTGTCTTAATTTTGCTTCAATATCCTTCTCTTTCATTGCTGATATACATATGTCCTGAGATCAATCAAACAGGTAAAAATGTTCTTTAATTATTTTTAATTGACTGACATATTAGCATGCTTCTACAAAAGCTGGTTAGTCGATGAAGCTTTCTCCAACTGAGATGCCAGGCGCATATTTTTGTGAGACGGATTTGGCTTACAGTGCTGCGCCGGCATATTTAACACAATTTTGCTATCTAGGATCATCTATCTTTAAAATTTCAAAAGAATTTTTATCAGAACTACGTTCTTAAAATGCTAATTTCAACCCATCATGACTCACGACTCAAGCTTGGCCAAGTAATAAGTCAATTCTGAGTTTTTTTCACTGAACTCTTTTAAGAAGCTCTGCTACATAGATAGTTTTGCTGAATTTGTTTACTTCTAATCTCAGTCAATGGTAATTTCTTAACATGTGAAGAAATTCTTAATGATTCGCTATTACTTACCTCAATATCTTCTTTACACTTCAACAATGGGGCTTGAAGTATATTTTTGAGACAGAAACCTTCACTATCGAGTTCAAAAGTGTACTTTGTTACCTCCATGATTCGCTGCCAATGTCTCGGTTTCATTGCTTTATTTGCCATTAATTCCAATAACGGACACATATCATTAAAATCGTCGATTGTTCTTTTCAGAGCATGAAAGGCTGGCCACTCCTGCAAAATTAAGTTCAGTTTTACAAAGTAATGCTCCTTTCACCTGGATTGACAGATTTTTAAATTTCTGAATCCATAGAAAAAAAACTGTCTATTCATGTGTATTTTAACCCTCAAATTTTTTCTACTTTTTATTTTTAAAACTTTCTACTTTTAGGCTATATATCGGAGCTAAAGGACACAATTTTAATTTTAAACAATGACAGATGGAGAAAAGCAATTTGTCTCAAAATTTTTATCTTTCTGAGCTATCGGACAATGAGTCACAATTGACCAATCTCTCTTCAAAATCACAATCAAAATCATAGGAAGTTTCCAGGCATTGCGTTGTTCATGCTTCTCAGAAAAAATAAAATAAGGGAAGAAACTAGGTTTTGTGAGATGCGATTAGGCTGATTCTGAATTGAATATGTCCAGCCATAACTCCAAGACAGATTTTTCCCCACAATGATGTTTAACACATCACTAAACTCAAGAAGTCTACATTTGTTGAGACTCATAAATGAAAAGTTAGTATGATCAATTTTGAATTAATTAAAAATAGAACTAACTTTTAATCCTTTCGGTAATTTTCGGCAACGATTCTGAAATTCCATCAGCTCATTGTTAATTTCTTCAATGTTAACTTCACCCCAGGGAATATCATAATATCCGCTGACTCTGTCAATCACATCATTGTAAAGTTTATACAACTTCTGCAAAAGATTCAGCTCCTTACGAATTTGTGCCAGCTCTGGATAATCAGTTTGTGGAAGCCCAAATAACTCCTCTCCACTCTGGTAAGTTTGCAATTTTCGCCACATGCCATCAAATCGATTCTGAAAAAAAATAATTATGTACAGTTTTGAGTGATTACAAAACTGAAGAGGACAGCAGATTTCAAAGACTTTATTATGATATGAACTTACTTATATTAGATAAAATAAGATGTACAAATATCTAATTGCCCACATGTCAAAGGTGATATCTGCACAGGAATCGAGTAAACATATCCGCAATAAAGTATATAAAGTTCTTTAACTAAGCATCCTAAAGCTTCTAAAATATTAATGATGGATTCAAAATCTAATTGAGTAGAATAATTTTAATGCATGTACAAGAACATAAAACCGGCTGGTTGAAAGATTTTATACTGATGGATACATATATTAAAATATGTTAAACTTACTGACCCTGTCAAAAATAAAATACATTCAGAATATTCTTACCTACCCCAGCATCCTCATTAAATTAATATATGCAATCATCTTTACTTTTCTCTACTTCTGATCATATATTCTAAGAGAAAGAAGGAAGAAAATCCCCCGCCCCCTGGAATACTGATCTATGGCGCTACCAATTAATTGGCAATACGCCAACTAATATCAATCAGCATACCTGAAACAGTATTAGCCTATCAGATGCTTCTCTTGGAGACAATCCAGGTACCATAGGCCCAGAGGTACGATACTCGTGGCAGTAATCAATGTTATCCTGCCTGAATCTATCGAGATTTCTCCGCAGATCTGCCTCTAAATGCGGTTGCATTGTCAATAGAAGGATGTTTACATCCATTGCTCGAGCAAGAAGACGTTGCCATGCATATCTTAAGTTATCTACTTGCTCAAGATCTTCTCGGTCAATTGGTAAGTCATAACGTGTGATCACATTGAACGCTTCCTGAGAGTCAGAGAAAAAATCAGGGTGTTGGTTATGAACGGTGTAAACTTTAATAAGACCATTAATACTTTACACCAACAACTTTAATACCATTATTAAGAAAGATGCAGGATGAAGAATTCTCAAAGATATGAGATAGTTAGTGATGAAAATTTTGATTTAATTACTGATTGTTGTTTAATTTCATTAGTCATTCAAGCTAGGCGCTCACATTCATACTAAAAGCCAAAGCTAGCCACTTGCTTTGACATGAAAAATAATATCTTTCCTGTCTCTGTAGATGCGTATAAAAGAATTTGTACTGAATTTTTATCAATAGATGTAGAAAAATCAAACCCTTTACAATAAATATTTTCATTTTTTAGACTACTTTTTAAGATCAATTTTGAATGTGAATCTCCTGATGGCAGGAAAGATATACGTTCAATAAAAAGAATAAAATGCTAAATAATATTTTCAATTTGATTTTATTTAATATTCTTTTCCTGCCCTTCTTTCAGCATGATTTCAGCATATTGAGCTGTTTCATTCCTTACGTTTCTTGAAGATGAAACATCAATGTTATGCGATGAAAATTTTTCACAATATGTATTAGGATGCTTAATTTTAGGTACATCAACAAAAAAATTTAAAAAAAAAAATTGGTGCATACTTCAATCGGCTCAATTTTCAATTCCATGTCTACTTCTTGTTCTCTGATCTTCTTCAGAGTTTCCATGATTAAGCGGACATCGTCTAAATCTCTAATTGGCTTGTCTAATTTTCGGTCCATTTCATTTATCACAGCATAAACATAGTCCATTTCACGATGAAACTTTTTTTTCAACGCGTTCCCTAATCTATGATTACAAGTTTTTATTTCCGTCAACAGGCCAAATTTTAGTTTCTCTGAAATAAAAACAAAAGGCGCACTATTGACTTATGGAGCTCTTAACTGCACTACATAATCTGCAATTTGAACTCGAGAGACAAAAATGCTCAGTAATATTCTAGTTTATATCAGTGCTCCAGAGCCAGAGGATAGCTAACTCACATTGTTGGAAAAATCGAGTTGGTGGCGTTTTAGAAATCTCCAAAAACAGTTCCGCGTGGGTGGAAAATTTAGTAGCTCTATCTCACACGGGAGTACTGAGTCGCAAAAATTGCGATTTACATTGAAATCAATGAGGCTGACGCAAGGTAATCCCCTGATATCTCAAATCACCTAAAATGGGGTTAGGTACCTTTTGACTCTGGGGTGAAGAGTCAGAGGTAAAATGAAGCCGCTAACTGCATCAGAAAGACCGTCAAACATGGGCTTGAAAAAAACCAATCATTGAATTAATGAATCGCAAATGGCCCCAGTTGATGAACTCAAGTAGGTACCAGTGATTTGCTCTGGAAGGTAGTTGTCCATTTGGGAAAATTATATTTAAATATAAAATTATGCTATCTTTATCAAACTGTGATTTTTTTAAAATTTTCTGAAAGAGGGAAAAAAATGTGACGACAATTGGCAACAAAAAGTTCTGAGCATCATCTAATGGTTCCATGAAAGTATAGGATGAGATAATTGATAATTAAATGGATTCTTACCTACAGATACAACCAGACAGGATCGAAAGGTGTACAAGTCAGGAACTATATTCAATTCACTTTCCAGCTCATTGTGTCTACGAAGAGAAGCCTCTGCCTCAACTAGTCCGATGGTATGAGCTGCTTTCTTACTCATAACATTTTCCCATAAAAATTTGTACGGAGACCAGCTTTCAAGGAACTCTGTTATGACCTATACATCAAATTAGAGTAAATAGAATAAGACTTGGATTAGTGACGATGTCAAAATACCACACGAGTACACAAGGAGTCGGACTTGAATTAAAGCCACCTCACTTGATAGGTCCAAATGTTTTCAGACTCGTTTCCGGAGCTTGATGCTTCATCTGTCCATGATTCAAATGCACTTGCCAAATTGCTATCCTCGCTTACAGAAAGCTTCCATTGCTGCCACTAAAGACCGGTTTTGGCTGCTGCCACTTACACTTATTTTAGGATAAGGGAAGAAATAAACATTCTGATTAATTGAATGTCTTCAGCATCATGAGTGCATTAAAAGAAGCTATTTTTGCAACTAGTGAAACGTGTGACAAAATTTTTCTTCGCCGCAACGTCTAAGTTTGCTGCTTACCAAAATTAATTTCACAAAGTACATTTTCTTTCGTTACTTTAGGCGAACTAAATAAACAAAAAAAAATATGTTTAAATTACTTTGCTTTGCTGAAACATGATAGGTTGCTGGAAAAAATGCGAAACTTTTTCAGTTTAACAATTGCATGAGGGCAAATGGTCCGATTATGGATGGATCGTAAAATGTTAGAATTTAAATTAAATGACTCACTCTTGATTTAGCACATTCTTTCAATTATTTAGTTCGGACATGCAACAATGCATACCCTGTACCTTTCACGGATGCCTTTCTGCTTACAGTGTCTTGAAATCACTAGAATTTTATCTAAAAAAAGTAGGCATTTGGAGTTTCATTTTTATGAACTTGTTCTTGTAAATGTAGAAGGTCGTATTTAAATTAAACGTATCAATATATATGTACAGCGGATTTCTATCTTCATTATTGAAAACATAATTTTTTTCAATGATGAGGATGGTAAATTTTATGATATAAATCCTCAGAGCAACAGAATATTGAGAGAAATTAGGATAAAAAACTGCTCTACATTGCGGAGAGACTGCAAAAAAAAAGACCACAGGAAAATGTAATATGTAGGTGAAAATACCGCACAGCCTTACTTACTGGTTTTATTTTTTGAGAGCTAATGGAGAGTAAAGATAGAGCTTTCATTACTTCTTTGTTTTCCATTACATGATTGAAAAAATTCCGTGACTGGAGGGGGAAACTTGGCTTGTCCTCGGAAATCAGTCGATACATTTTTCGCCTCCGTGCTTTTGCGTCTCCGCTGACATTAGGCCATGCTTTCCCACCAGTTTCCTGATCAAGATTAGATACAACTGAAGTCAAAGCAGTGTTAGAGATGGGCTCAACTTTGCCTATTCGAGTCCATTTAGACGGTGGCTAAAAGGGATTCGCCAAGAGGATATAACAGGGACACAATTTAGGGCAAAGAGACAACGTCAAATAAGAGGACAGTTGGAGAAAACATGGATAAGAGAAAAAAAATTAGTAATCAAAGAAAAACAGAAAACGAAAAAGTTGAAAGTCAGAGAAAATCCAGAAAATATAGTAATGTACTAAATTACTACTTGAGTGATGTGAATTCACTGATTCAGGCAGCTGTGATCAGAGGGAAACTACAAAGAGGAGAATAAAATCGCCAGGGTTGCCACAAAATTTAGAAAATGAAATTCCCTGACTTTTTCCCAATTCATCTGAAACATTTTAGTAAATTTCCCAGACAATTAAAGAGACATAATCTGAAAACATTTTCTTACAAAATCCGTTGTTCGAAACATCAAACCCATTCTAGAGAGCAACTGTAGGTGACTTTAAAAAAATTTTCAAGACCTTTACATCATTTTCCCTGACGTTTCAAAGTTTTTTCTGACTTTTAAAATTTCCTGAGATTTCCTGGTATTCTATGACTGTGGCAACCCTGTATCATTCATCTTTGAAATTATGGAATTAAATCAGATCAGATGGAAACCCAACTTTCAGCACATGGACTATTTAATCACACAAGCCAGGACAGAACTTCGTAACATTCCTAGGAAATTGACTTACCCTGATACCTCCACAACAGTTCTGGGTGATTATTGAAATCCCTCTACTCAATGAAGTTTTCAAAAGATTTAAAGTTGAGGAAGTCTCAAAGATTTTCTTAAAATGTTTGCGGGGCGTGATACCCTGCCTTTTTCATAATAAGCAATTTAAAATAACTGATAAGGTGCGATCCCACTTTTCGCCGACCAATGCAGACTTATTGCTTTTCAACCCTTACCTGTCTTGCTTTGCCTGCTGTCCACTGACTAACCCCTTTCGCCACTCCACTAATGTGCTTTCCTGCTGCAATGAGGGCTTCTTGGACTTCTTCCAGACTGGGCTTGACAACTACATTCGGAATCATCAAGTGAGATTGGAGGATGAAGACAGGAGGTCCACCTTCAATTTATAAAATAAACGTTTTCTATAATGATGTTTTTTAATTGCAAATCAAATTAAAAGAGATTTTGATGTAAAAATGTATTCACAACTGAATTAGCTTCTTTCAAACCTGCAAAAATCTTTTTTCTCAATGTTGAATCTCTCAGTTTGAAAACGACCTAACTAGGGTGTTTTAAGATGTTCATTTTTTTGCATAGAAACACTCTTTTTCTGGCTGTTATGTCAGTATCGCGTCCTGAAGAATTTCATTTTTTTGAGATGGGTCGTTTTCAAACTGAGAGATTCAAGTTATGACATTCAGCAGAATCAGCCTAACCGCTTTTCATGATAACTAATTTCTTCTGATGTTTAATTTTTAAACAAAAAACTAAACGATACACTTTCTTAAATTCTCGTCAAATAGGCACAACTTAAATTATATCAGGCTGTTGTAACGGTTTACTCAATGGTTTCTACGACAGTTTTTCTTAGTTTGAAGCAAAAGTAAAAGAGGATTTGGTGATTTTCACACTTAGGTCATTTTTACAAAAAAATATACGTAACAATGGCCTTTGATACACACACTTTAACCAGTTCTCTTGAATGATTGGTTACATATGTCAAAATCCTGTCACCTTGCTGCATTGCAAAAGATACAGACAAAGTCCAAACTCTGACATTGAGTAAAATCTAAGATATCGACACTTTCCAGACAAGCCTCAAACCTGACACTTTCATTGGTATATTTAATTAATTGATAAACTTGATGCAAAAAAATCTAACCTTGCTCAGAGGTAAATCGTTTACGGAGACATTCTAATGAGGACCTGGTGACTCGGATGAGTACATCTACAACTTTGCGACTGTAGTATCGTCTCATTTCGGAGATAGCATTACAAACAGCCTCTTGCATAGACTTGGACAAGACTCCACCTCCTAGTAAGAGTGAGCAAGGGTTTTCAAAGAACTCCCAGACAGCTGACCAGTCCTGTTGTTGCTGTTGACTGGCTGGTGTCACATTCCCTCCTCCAGCTCCCCCTGTTGTACTTCCTGCCTCCTCAACACCTATAACCACGAGAATAGGTACTTAATGAATGCATAATGTGGACAACTTGAGGATGAATTATGATCAGAAATTCATCAAGACGATCGATTTGATTGGCATAGAACCCAATTGTTGGGTTTTTTCTTTTTTTAAAATATTGTCAGAACATACATTCTATGTGACGAAACCCGTGTATTTTACGTGTGGAAAGAGAGAGGTCATTAAATCTGCATTAAGTAAAGCCCAATTTACACTATCAAACTTTGCATCTGACATAATTGAACGAAAAGTTGGATGGAAAAAAATTTGATTCAATTACTGTTGCAGTATGATATCGTCATCAGCCTGCAGTTTGCAAAGACACAGCTTCCGCTCATGTCCGTCTGAAAATTTCGTTCCAACTTTTCAAAAAGTTGAATGTGACGTCACATTCAAGTTTCCGTCCAATTTCTCTTCAAATTGTCGTTTTCTCTTGTGAGTATCACACTATCCAACTTTTCATTTGACAAGATGCATCTAAGAGTTGGATGAAAAGTTTGATAGTGTGAATTGGACTTTAAATTATGACTAAACCTGCAACCGGGGTTTAGATGGCTTGGAAGGATTAAGATTTAGGAGTAGAGTCTTTACAATGTTTATGTTCTTATCAATATATAAAAAAAAAATCATAGATTGACATCTTAGGATGCTAAACATCTGCGCCTACGACTCTGGAATGTTGATGTGAAAATTTTGATTTTTGATTCAAGGTTGCAAGGATGTGCCTTTAATACCCAGAGTTTCTTGCAACATTCCAGAGTTGTTGCGCGGATTTTTAACATCAATTTTTTTTTTGTTCCATAAATAAGTTTTTTATTTCACCATCGCTATGATCAGTGCTCTTAGTTTATATTCTGTTTTCAGATTATTACGTTATTGATGAACGAGAATTAGTCAAAAGATATGAGATGATTTTTAAATTTAACACACCATTCAGAACAAGGTCAAAAATATCATTCCCATCAGCTGATCTGTGTGCTTCAGCTGCCTTTCGCACAAGCTCTAGAACCTCTTCGACGGCTTCTTCCACCATCTTACTCTTTCTATTCAATTCCTGTAAAGAACCGGGAAAAAATAAAACACTTTTTTTACATTGTAACCATGGGGATACATTTTGTTCAGAATCATATTTGTTTACTAATGGTGTTAGTATGGGGGACCGAACATCTGTGGGAATTGTTTGATTAATAGATTAAAAGTACAAAGATCCTGAAGAAGTGGAAGGAGTCTCGAATTTCAGCAATGTATAAAGAAGAAAAGGGAGATGATTGTAAAAACAAAATAGGAAGTTATCTCTCTTGAGGACGGTACTGACAATGGCTGTATCATTGATGGCAATGAAAAATTTGTTAAGGACTCATGGTAAAGCGAAAAAATAACTCAACATAACAACTGACGATCTGGAAAAAAGCAGATAAAAGAAAACAGCACAAAATTCTCAAAGCACTCATTGAATTTACACAAAGAAAAAGACATTAGAAATTATTACCAAAGCAGCATTCCTACAGGCAATTTGTGCCTGCTGCAAAAACTCTTCTACTGTCCATGGCTCTTCTTCTGGCAATGCATGAAGTGTTACTGTTTGCATTGACATTAATACCTGAAGTATTCTATTTGTGTAGATATCATGAACTCTGAAAATAAGAAAAGAGAGAATAAAGACAGCTGTTTGCATTTAGTTTGAATCTGTTCGAGAGAACAGCGTGTTACAAAATGTATCATAAAATGCCTTTTGAAGCAGGCAACCTGATAGAATAAGTAACCAGTATAATTCAGCAGGTATATACAATTCAATTTTTTAAGTACATTCAAGCATTGTAAGTTCTTATTCAATTTTCGTCAATTTTTCCTTCAAGGTTTTTCAATTTTCTCTTGATTTAACAGTATCGCTCCTTTAAAACTACATTCAGAATTATATTCAACTGCTTGTGTTATCCAATCATACGTTGAATCTAATTAGCGATGAATTTATATGCTGGTACATTATCAATTCATCTCACCGAGTGACTAAGACATCAAAGTCACGAATAGCATCTGAGGTGTTTTTCACAAACTCATTCCATTTCCGATCTGTCCATGATAAGCTGTGCAATCCTGGTTGTAGAAGTGCTACTAGGTGCATCAATTGTGGCAAAAACAGGGGCCGGACTTCTAATTTTACTCTTCTTACAGACTTCAAAATTTGGTTCAATAAAAACTGTAACAATGTAATTGACCAAATTTTAAAGTAAAACTTTTGATCATCATACAAAATCAAGGATCCTTAATTCAACTTTTTTTGGAGAGCATGGCCAAAAATGGAAAGAAAAAAGAATTTGCTGGCTTACTCGGTTTTAAAAAAAAATTGTCATTTCAGAAGTCGTCATTGTTATAGAACTTGCATTGTATACAAATCAGCATTAAAAACTTGCACTAATTAGTAATTTATATAACAACGTTTCCTATTTAGCAAAGTATCCAGGATTAGTAGTGATGTATGCGCTACTTGTTGACAATATATTTTAAAATTTCTACAATACTTCACTGCAGGTGAACGCAATTTTCTCTACCTATGAAACACAAATGTGCTGTAAATTACAAATTTTTGAAAATCAAAATAAAAAATTTTCATCATCAATTCATCGTCCAAGTTTACACTAGAGGTTACTTTTTAACACAAATCCATTTAAGAACATTAAAACCCAAGTCCTGGTAATTTATTCAATAAAAACAGTATCAAAATTTGAAATTAGTTGACTCACTTGTAAGGAATCCGTCACCAGGGTGAAATAGTCTCGTTTAGCATAGAGAGTATGTGTCACAACAGGCACAGGAAGACCCATCTTATAAAAACAATCCGCTTCCCTGATGAGTAGTGTGATTCTTTTATCCAAATTCACAACAAGTTGTCCAGAATCATCACTAATGTCTAAAAGCGATTTATTCAAGCACTCGTCAACAACCCAGACCTGAAAAATTATCGGTTCACTTTTCAGAAATGCTTGCTAAACCTCCAATCTCCTGAAGAAACTTTTTACTAAAACTACCAGAAAAAATTATTTGAAAGTTAAGGAAATAAAACTGGACAAAACTCTTTTAAATTGTTTTAAACTGTTTAAAATTTGGAAAAAATTGAGAATTTTAAAATTTGACTAATTTCTCGTAAAGATTCAAGTATGGTCAGATGACCAAAAGTTTTTTTCAACAGAAACTACACTTTTTGATGTTAGTTTAGTCAGATTATAGTTTACTTAATCAATAATCGCAGGAGATATTAAATAAAACGTAAAATTTCTCTTAAACAGCAGCAAAAATGGTTAGGGCGATTAGGTCAGGGGGTCAAACATGCTGTTGTTTACTTGAAAGTTCAAAAGACTTTAAAAAAATTCAAACATTATATCCACTTGATGTAAAACTCACATTGTGATTCATCCAAATGTTCTTCATGTCACTCTGATAATTCAACAAAGTTGTAGCAACAAAATTGTATTTCCGCGTTAATTCAGCTGTTTGTGGAAGTGTCTTAAGAACTGGATGGACTGACACTTTTTTCACTAAATCTTCGAGGTGAAAATGAAGGGAGCGAGCCCATTTTATCCGACCTACAAATTAAAGCACTTAAGCTAATTACTTGTAAAAAAAACATGAATATCCACAAAAATACAGAATTAAACAAAGAAATGAGTAAGTAAGTAAAGAGGATAATGAGAGGGCACCTGCTCAAGTAATGTAACTTGCAAAATTATGCAAACACCAAAAAAAAGAAAAATATTCATCAGCAGGCTGATTATTGAAATTGATAGACAAAGCGATAGACAAAGAAGACATAAGGAGTATGGAGCGACCCCATTGGTGGAAGCAGGTGGTTTCAATGGACAAAGAAGATAGGTAATAGACTAACTAACGGCAACCCACGAGAGATCCTGTAGTTAGTCCAGCATTTTCCCCCTTGGTCAATAAAGACCACCCATATAAGCCAATGGGATCGCTCCATGTTCCCTATATCTTCTATGTCTATTACTTTGTCTATCAATTTCAATAATAGAAGGGCTTTTAAACAGTTTCAGAAGTCCATGTTATGGCATCCGTTCTCTGGAATTGTGGGTGAAGCGTCAAGAGCCGACAAAATATCCACTGAGGCATCACAGTTCAAACTGATAGTTGAGGGATTTGTTGGAGACCCTCTGTTCTATATGGAAGCATTCCAATTGAATAAAACAAATGTTGCAAGACAATATCGTCACATTTTGATTGGAAGAAAAAATTGTTTGATACAAAGAGAGGAAGGAGAGGATTAAACAGAATTTAAGTTTACCAGCGACAGGAGGAAAGTTTCTCGCAAGAATTGGATCATCCTTTTGCTGTCGAAATAATTTAAGAATCCTCTCTATTTCTTGGTCACAATACTTCAAAACTCGGGTATATTTTTCATTCAACTTAGACAGTGGTATTTTTTCACTAACCTGCAAGAGACATTGTTTGATAGATCTCAGATAGATTTATAGGTGCACAATCAAGAGATATTGAACTTCACAATGGATCGCCAAAATTCAAATTTTAAAATTTCTAGCTTCAAAAATGAGTAAATTTCTACGCCAACTTGAGGATCTTCCACTATCTAAATATGTTTTGGAAAATTTTACTAATCATGAATTTTTAGGCAGTAGTTTTAGGCTAAAAGCTTATGGAGGAAAATTGTGTCAAAGGGTATAAGGATTTGGAGAAACGTTTGAACTCTTAGACAGAACATATCTATATACATAAAGAGTTCTAAAAAAACAGCATAGCCACGGTTAGAGTCGAAAAATGCTATCTTCAATTACCACATTGGTGACCTCTGCCCATATTTAATTGATTTGGAGGAAAAGTAACCAACAGTTGCCTACAGGATTTTCTTTGAAGAAAACAAAGATTTGAGAAACAGATATAGAAAGTTCATTAAATGATAAGGAACTAATTACCTTTTCGAACCTTGTCAAGAAGCAAATGCCTTGAGGACTTTCCCACACACTTTGAAAGTTATCCTCAATAGTCGTGCCAATTTTTTGCTTCAACTCATTTGTTTTTCCGATGAAGAATTCAAAATCTTCGTCAAATTCATCATTTCTCTGATCTAAATAATCATATTCCTTTGATGTGACGCTAGCTTTGGCATCATTGAAAACTTTCATGGCATCCTCTAGAGCTGTTTGTTACATTCAAAAAGAAAATTACAAATGATTTCACAAAATGCATTTTATAAGTTCATGGTTACTACATGGTGGTTAGATAAAATCTGCTCAGCTTTGAAATAAATATCTGAGTTACAAAGCAAAATACATAACAATTATCAGCAAAGAATCTCTTATCAAGACTTTTGATCACATGGATCACAATTGGCTCTAATATTTCTGGCTGGTTTCAGAGGCAACATACATTTTATTAGTTTTCCAATGCAGATAGGTGCTTTCATGGATGATATAGAGATAATACTTAGTTCCTTATTGCCAAATGTGGTCTACTTCATTAAATTTAAAAAAAGTTGCACTAAAAGCGATGCATACATTGCTCCTCCACAAGGAATTCACTTAGCCCTCAATTCGAAGTCATTAAATGGTAGGGGTCAATCTACATCAAGCGTTTTGAAAAAGAACATATTAAGTGTGTTTAGGCTTGGTTTGTCTTTTTAGTTATGAGGACAATGTTCTGGGTAAATCCGTGATCAAGCCTTGGTGCATATGAAAAATTAAGAGTTGGATGGCAAAGATGGTAGTTTTGGGCAAACAGAAGCGGACTTTGTTATAATTACCTTCTCCTAAGAGCAATCCTGTAACATAGAGAAGAAATCACTTTGAATAGTATCTTTTACTGAAAATTATTTCTAGTAGTGTTCTGTAATAGTATTCTCTAAAATTATTTTTGGCAAAATATAAGCGAGGGTATTTGTTAATTTTTCCTTAGAAAAAATGAAAAAAAGAAACTGATCTCTTCAAGTTCAGCATGCTTCCAGCTTCAAGATCAGTACACATTTTATAGTACATATAGAAAACTGTCTTCAAATGCTCTTTTGTGCAATTCGGCAGAAAGAAAATGACATTTACATCCACAAGGAGACTAAAACGCTACGTCAACAGTAATAATTCCTCCTGGTTATTTCAGGAATTACTAATTACTTTTGTAACTGCTAATTATTGCTTGAGATAAATTGATAGCTCTCACTCAAAAAAGGAGAAATATATGCTTGTAGAATTCAAATTGAGGAAACCTGCAAAATACCTTCTCCAGCGGACAGAAAGTGGGTGAGCCCCAGGGTTAATGCTTTTCGAATTAGGAATCTTAGGTACATTATTTATAATATCTTGTTACAAACCCATATACGTTCGTTTTCAGTATTAAAATTTCATGAAAAGACGTGAGCTCAGTGACTTTTATTTCATAAAAGAGTCATTAAAATCAGCTGCTAATTTTTTAGACATATGGTTCTAGATTTTAGCTATCAGAAAGAATGCAAAAAATCTATTATGATTTCAGAGCTAATTTTAATCCGAGTCTAAAATCTTGACATAAAAATGTTACAACTGATAAATATGGTAGCAAAAGAGTCAGTGAAAAGTAGAGAATTTCCATGATGATGCTAGGACACATGAAACATCAACGAATTAAGAGGAAAATACTACCTTCCATTCGCCGTTCAAATAATGAATGATAATCATCAACTAGGTCAAACATTGAAATTATCTTGCTGAGTCGATCACAGAAGGCATCAAATTTTCCAAACACATAATTTTCTGAGAATCCAAATCTAGATTGATTTGGTATAAATGGCTGATTTTTTATTAAGGTGTAGGTATTATGGTAAAACTTATTCAAACGAATGCAATCATAAAGTTTTTGACGAATTTCATTCCTATCTTGTGTCCAAATTGTTTCTTGCCCACGGCAAGTTATGTATTGTTTGCAAGTTTCTATCATTTGATTTGTAATCTGAAAAGCAAAGAAATCTTTGATTCAAAAATGGTGGAAAATGTAGATTACATGGTCAAAATATAAAAATGAAAGAAACGATTCAGTAATATTTAAATGCCCCATTAAAGTATAATTATGATAAGATTAATCGTGTAATTTAATTTATGTTGCTTTTGCTGGTGGTAAAACTACTAATGAGACACCAGAAAGCTGGGGAAACAGAATAAGGAGATTTAGACAAAAGAGAAGACTGTGCCGAAGTGTGAAAAAAGCTATTTCGTACTTGTCCTTGCGCTCATTTGCATTTCAGCTGTTATTTTAGGTTATTTTCAACTTGTTCATATCCAAGCGCACATGAAAAGGTGGTTGGCTCAGTAGGGGTTACTGTGTCAGCAATCTATCACACCAATTTTTACCCTCTTCAACTTGTTACGGAGCAGAAGATAAGAGGATCAATGTAGCTTTCTTCTCAATACGGAATATTCTCGTTCATATGTACTTTGGAAAAATAAACTGAGAAAACTAACTTTTGAAAAGGCCCTAGTTTTTTGGACATATTGAAAAATACTGAAGACTAAAGTAAACAAATATGTGTTGCAGATTGGGACGTTATCAGTCTCCACTCATATTCTATTACATTTTAAAGGTAAACTCACTGACAGTTTCTGTTGAAATTTTCTGTGAATTTTCTTCACACTCATGACAAAAAAGTTACAAAAAATTGCAAGGAAACATTTTAATGTGTTATCCTTGAAGCAAAATGGATCATAATTGGACAATTTGAAACACTGCAATTATTTAAAATGGGTGCAAAAACTTCTATAACTTAACTTACCTTAACCATGAGTGATGATATTCTTTCAGAAGTGTTGTAATATTGCGACACACTATGAATCAGCCGAACAGTTTGAAGAAGACTTAAAACTGAATCTTTTAATCTAACCTGCAATCAAAAGAGCATAATATATTAAAACATGATCAAATGATAGACCTCCTATTTCTAAAATAACCAGGATTGTATTATACTTAAACTCTGGGGTAAAAAGGTACTCACAGGATCTTGCAAATATAGAGAATGACAACACTTTTCCATGGCTTGTATGAACTTTGCATTGTCCCGTGCTTCATTATAACAAAATGTTATTTTCATGTCAGTTTCGCGCCACTGTTTTATGACTTTTGAACGTGAAATCAACAGACATTGCAGGGTCATTTGTACCTGAAATGTCAGAAAACATCAGTCATATCAATGAAATACGTATAGAACATATTGACAGTTGAAAAAGCCCGTAATGAATTGTATAATTCTGATTTGGTGACTAAAAAGAAAATAGATTGGTCAAGAATAACAAATTTTATCCTAATGTTAAGTATTCACTTTCAATGTTAACAAGGTATCATCATTCAAAAATATGCTGACCGCTTTAATCCACTACAAATGCATTTAACAGTTCTTTTTATCTTGATCTTACCAATGTTAGGTGTAGGTACGCTCAAAAAGAGAGCCAAAGTGTGCATTACTGTCTAAAAATTCCAAGATCAACAAAACTTCGATGCCTTAGAAACTGGACAGTGACTGATTTTTGTAGAATTAATTTTTGCTATCTTGCTCCTCCATTTCTTTATTTTATTCACAGAAAGTAAACTGCATAGCATGCTTCCTTCAATTTTCTTTCCTAATGAAAAAATGATACATGCGATACAAAAAAATAAGATGAAGTGATAAAAATTCACTCTTTAAATTAGTTAAGATTATAGGAATCCTTCATCTTTAAGGGGAGGGTATTATGCTACTATCGAAGGAATCACACAGAAGGAGATGATATCTGGCTTTAATAGAATACACAAGTGATTATGGAAAAGATCATTGCACTTGAATGTCATAGTACACCAGTTCCTGTGAAGCTGAAACGAGTAATTAAAAAAAAAATAAGGGAAACATAAATAACTTTAAACGGCAACCTGGGTTAAAGTAAGGTATTTGAAGTGGTGAAAGGATATAATTTCAAAGCTTGTTTAAAGAAATACCTCTTTGTCTTGCAGGTACATGACGATTTGTGAGAAACGAGCTCCTCTTTTCTTCCAGTACTCCAATTCATCCTGGGGACCACTTGAGTCATTCTCTTTACGTAGCTGTTCACTCTCCATCAGAACCTAAGACATAGGGGAAAATAAATTGAAGGATACGGCTGTAAAAATACTGAGATATTGATACCATGAAGTCTATAGGTTTTTCTTGGATTGAGAGAGAATTCCTGAAAATGAAGATTAAGTCAATAGATCAGTCTTTTCTTCTTTTTCTTTGATACAAAAAAAAGAGGGGAAATTCAACAGCGCAACATGCAAAAGGTCTTTTGGAAAAGCCGTTGTACAGTTAATAATGAGGTAGTTTTAGAATCTTTGAAAGTATACATATGAGAACTTAGTGTTCAAAATCCCCTTTAAAAGTATTAATTTAATTACTTAAAGCTTTAATAAGTGACTACAGCTGATATTTTAATCCTGCTTTAAAAAAAGTCCAATTATAAAATGCCTCCATTGGTATAATAATCTACCTCTTGGACTTTCTTCATCCAATTGATGACCCTCTCTTCTAAAGCAGCTACTTGATCTTGATCCTTGGCCAAAACTTTTGCTTCATTAATAGAGTTTACACTTTCCATTAACACTAAGCCGTCATCAAAAATGTTTGGTTCATCGCAAACTTCTTCACAAACTGAACATAAAATCAAAACTCGATTAAAAGTTCGAAGCATTGATACTATAGACAACAACATAAAACACACGTAAATCATGCCTTTAAAGAATATCCTTAAAAATGTCATTACAATTTATTGATATTTGAAAAAGCTATGGAAATTCCAGCAAGGTAAAGTCTTCATCATTGTTAATTTAAGTGCATTCTTGCATCAAAACAAAAAATCTGAGAATTAACTGAAATTAATTTTAAATGATGATATTTGAGGAATATACCTTTCAGTGCACTGCAAAAAGATCGTAGTCCTGGTAACAATTGATTTTTGAGCATTGGACAACTGCTTTCTTCATCCTCATCAAATGCAGGATGCGCCAAGGCCTCCATAAAAACACACTCCATAATGCGTTGGACTGACGTGACAAGACCAATTTGTGCTCCATCAATTATGCCGCAAAATAAATCCTGGACAAAAAAGCAGGAGGTGTCATATTACCATCTCTTATCGCAGATGAAACTAGTAGATCCTGTACCTCGGTTTGCGACCTTATGTACTTCCTGTTATTCTTCATTTTTTATTTGGAGAACTAGACATAATTCCCTTGAAACTTCCGCAATTTTTTTTTTTTTGTCTGTTTGTTGGCAAAATATTCTGCAAGCATTTCTAGCTCTAAAATTAGCTTACTTATTTCTATTTGAAAAAATTAATTAGGACCGGAAGTTCTGAATTAATGCAATGAAAGAAAATTATTTCCACTTTGATTATCAATTCCAATTTCTAAATTGAAACATTTTAGGGCTCCCTAATGAATTTTCTGTAGTTCTTTCTCCAAAGTAGGTAAGTATTCTTCGCCCGTAATCAGACATGATAATTGATCTCTGCAAACGTACTTATTGTTCAATTCATTCCACTGCTCAACATATATAATATTCATGACTTATACCTTGTGAAATCCTTCCTCAGGAAGTTGTTTGCCAGTATTCAAACGGAACATGTAAATGGCAATGCCAGTCAGTTCAACTTGCCAGCCATCAGTCAAAAAAAGTTTCTTCTTCGGGTGAGCTGCAACTGCTGACCCCTGCAATTTGGGGAGCACTGAGGCTAGCCTGTTTGACTGAGATTTTGTCTGCAACAAAAAGAAGTTGGATTAAATTTGATCCCCAAAGGACCTGAACAGCATCTTGAAATGAAAAATTACCACAGTTACTATTCTTTGATTGATCAAATTACTGTCAGGAGAAAAAGGTGAAACCCTATGAGAATTGGATTCTCTATCTCTCTCATATCAGGAATGATAAATTATGTTTTCCTTCGTTACTTAATTTCCTGAAGAGGTGGTTTTTAAATTGAGAAGAGAATCAGTACCTTTGTTTCAAACAAAGTTTTGAATTAAAATTTTTTTGGGGGATAATGGTAGGCTCTAGGATAATCAATGATATTAAGAGATGCACCATCAGTAGTTACCTACATTGTTCTGAGCAAGTCAAGTTTTCTATGAGCTAGGTACTGAAGTGCAGTTAGAGAACTATGTCTCAACTATTAGACCCCAACAATAAGAATAAGAACTGGGACTCTTCATGTTGGATCTGAGACATTATCCGCAACAAACAACAGAAAAAATCAAGGGAATTCGTACCTAATAACCCATTTCATACCTACAAAACATGACGTATTGCATGCCAATAGAGTTCTTGCCAAATAAGTTTACGCACTACTAGACTGCTACAAAAGATCGCCTGACATCACTGAATTAAATGCAAGAAGCAAGATGGTGGAGCTTTCGTCGCAGCCTTAAAAAGTGGAAACATATTACTGGCAATAGCATATATTCTGCCAAAATACTTGATGATGTGAAGGGTACATACTTCACACCTGTCATCCGCTAGTTTGTAAGTACTTTGCTTGAAATTTACTTCAATGAGTACTTTATTACGCAGATCTTGATGGGTATTGAATGACATGATTTAACTAAGTACTCAGGAGGAGGCGAGCTAAAATCTATGAATTATAGAGATGAAATTTACGATAAGAAATAAACGAATTTGAATGTTCTGCAGAATGATGAAATTGTGTAGCTTTACAAACCCAATTTTTCGAAGGTGGTACCAAAAACTATGACCTCCGAACAATGTACATGATTCAAATAACCGGGATGTAGTTTATTAAAAGAATGCTATGAGTACACATACAATAAAAAACTGGGAAAGTGGAAAGTCGACCTGATAACAAGGAAAATCGACCATGCTTTTTTTTTGTTTTTGAGCGAAAGTAAACAAAGCAATCTCTGCTCTCATTGGTTCCCGCCAATTTATAGTGCTGCTCCCTACAAAACTTATGAATTGACGCGCCAATTTTCAAAAAAGCGGGGAGTTCACAAGTGGCGCGCAAAATACGTACATAATGGTTTGAGCGACATGGCAGCTCTCATGGCAGCGTTCATATTAAGCAGACTCAGTTTAATTAATTCATTCGATCAGATTAGTTGCGGAAGATCATCCATCCCTTTGATACTTTTATAAAATAGATTAGTTTGCGGTAGTTTATTTAAGAAAGAAAAAAATAGACCACATACCGTGTCTACAGGTGGTGGTGATTCACACTCCTCAACTTCCTGATAGAACCATAGTAACTTGTTCCTCATATGGGGTAGGAATAATTGATTTATCTCATCCAGCTGTTGTAATGTTATTGAATACAGGATTAGTGTAAATATTGTGTAAATCAAAAAATATTTCAATTTTCTGTTTGTTGATTGGAAAATAAAATGGAATTGGTATAGTTTAAAGAGTGACTCCACCAATTTGCAAGCGGTATGCGTGTTAAAATAATTTGCATCGACATAGTGAAAGTTTGATTGGCGTGGAGCGCCTTCAAACCTCGGTGATACTCTCCACTTTGCTAGGAAGTTAGTTTAGTTGCCTATCGGAACTAAATACAACTAAGGTCACTACTTGCTTTCTTTACACGCACCCGCGAGTCTGCTACTAGTATCATGCATTCAAGGTGGGAGGGGGGGGGTCTGTTTGAATTAAAATCATATTAATATGTACATCCTATCATGTATCTTTATTTCTGAACTTTTAAATTTTTTCTTTCACAAAAATAGATTGTATGACTCACCGGCAATTACGAATTGCCTGCGAAATACATACGGCTGCCCTTGGAGTACATTCATTATTTTTTCTCATATCATTAGGTAAATGGCTAAACCACATATCTCTGTTCGCTATATTGCAGATAGCGCGCTTAAAATGGAGCGATCCTGTTGCTTGAAACGGGTGCGACTGCGAGGACTAAACGGGGAAAATGATGGACAAACTAAACGGTCTCTCGTGAGATGCTGTTAGTTAATCTATTATTTAAACCTCTGCAATCACTTCTTCCACCAATAGGATTGCTCCATATTTCCTCTGTTATCCTTGTCTATCGGTTTGTCGATCAATTTCAACGGTTAGCCAGCAGGATATTCCTAAAACTATCTACTTCAGCCTGAACTAGTAGATGAGAGAGGTTAATGATCGAAAAACGTACCATATTTCCATCGAACACGTGATCCATAATGTCGGATCGAGGAAGACCGGTGCCGTCCATGAGGAGCTGGAAGGTGAATTCCAGCCGGGGGTCCATCTCCCCCCTCCTCGCTTTTCTCTCGCATTCTTCTCGGCGTCTCTGTGAAAAGACCAAAAATGCAATGATAGTTGATTCAGAATTTCCTCCTAGGCGCGAGACCTACCTGCGGGCTGATTATTTAAAATGATAGACAAAGCGATGGACAAAGAAGACATAAGGAGTATGGAGCGATCCCATCGGTGGAAGAGGGTGGTTCTAATGGACAAAGGAGGTAGGCAATAGACTAACTAACGGCAACCCACGAGAGATCCTGTAGTTAGTCCATCATATTCCCCCTTGGTCAATAACAACCACCCATTTCAGCCAACAGGATCGCTCCATGTTCCCTATGTCTTCTCTATGTCCATCACTTTGTCTATCAATTTCAAAAATCACCCCTCTGGCGAGACCTTCCGAGAGTACCTAGCGAGAGAGTATTGCAACTTCTGTGCCCTTTTTTGATTGGTCCTCCACTTTTAGACTTTTCATGGGACTGTCAGTGGTAATGTACACAAACTCTGTCAAAATAATTTGCATTTTTGAGGAATAAATGAATAATTCCTACAGGAAAGGTGTATTTCTCGACAAGAATATCCATTCAAGCTTGTTTAGAGCTCGTTTTAGAATTTGGAAATTTTTATTCCTCTTATTGCATCTTGAACTTTACGTAAAGCTTTACAAAAGACCCCCCCCCGGGACTAAAAACTTGCAGACCGATCAAAAAGCGGCAAAATTTGTCTGTACTGAAAGTAGAAGTACGGAAAAGAATCGATTTGCTGAAATACCAAAAATTAATTTGCAGAAATGGCAACATAAATTTATTACCTAACATAATTAATTGCTAAATTAGGCGTGTGCGCCAGGTGGCGCCTTTGACGGGCCGAGGAATGCCGCATCTGATAAATTAGTGCGAGAGACATAGACGACAAAACAGCGTATGGACGAAGATAAGTCGTCAGGCCTTGCTCCCCGTTAACCGCGCGCTGTGCTTTTAGGGGTTCTCATCCAAAAGCTATATATGTACTAACAATAAGTGGCCTTGCCGTCACGGATTCGCACTACCACCGCGGTAAAAATACAGTATTTTTGCGAGTAAGTGTGTGCCTTAGTAAAATATTGAAATACTGTCCGGTTGAAGCATAACACGGTTTTTGATTATTCAATCCGTATTCCCACTAAAATTGCAGAGCATTCTTGCCGATTTAGCAAAACGTTAGAAACAAATTCAGAGATTACCTGTTAATATGCATTCAAAGGACCCAAAGATTGTACAATGTATATAACTGAAGTCAAACTACCTTTCACCCCAATTTCTTAAAAAAGATAATAATTTGCCTTGAGTTGGTCCAAAAGTCTCCACATTTCAGCATGGACATAGTATTTCATTTTGATAGCGAAAATCCGCAACCAAGTATCTCGGAAATCTTGATTTTTTCAGGAAAACGAAAAAACTGTCTCTATCCTTCATCTTTGAAGGTAGAGGGGAGATAATTCTTGAAGATAGCAGCAAGGTTAAGATGCTTTTTAAAGACTCCATTAGCATTTTGAATGATACTCCCAAGTGTCTGCAGAAATGACCGAACAACTGAGATACGTGTTCCTAGAGCTAAGGGACAACACTGAATTCCGAGATACGTAGTTTGAGAATTACCGTTCCAAATCTATTTTTCGCCGATTTTGACTTAATGAAGACTTAAAGTAGAGTTTAACAAGGACTGATTACTCCAATTTTCCCCCTGGAAGGTTCAGTAGCTCCCACAACTGGATGAAATAACGTTCGTCGCTAATAATATGGATTACTGGATGTCCTAAAAAAAATTACGACCCATGTCTGCACTGAGACAAAATTGAATGGATAAAATAGAAACTGCTACCCCCAAAAGTATCATGATTGACTAAATTTTCTTCCGCGAGGATCCCGAGTGATCAGTCATCTTCAAAAGGCACGTGTATCTACGCAGCACTGATAACAATAGGTCACCTACTCCCTTTTCATCTGACAGACTGCCATCAGCCATGAAAATGTGTCTCCAGTTCATTTACTTAGAGCAGACTTGACTATCCGAGTTTAGACAGCTTCTCTAACTCTTACATTTCCAAGCCGGGTCAAATTGACCCGAGACTTCTTAAAAACACGTGGCTCGCGGGTTATATGGGGTCGGGTTATACAGTCGAGCATCATGGTGTTTTTGACAACTATTTCAGCTATCTTTTCTGGGTGAGTTATGATGCTGACCTACAAACGTGCTTTAGATATAGGCCTACAAATGCATCCAAAAAAATACACAGGCTTCAAATTAAGAAAAAGAAAAAATCGAATGTCCAGCCGAAAATAGGGGAGGCGTATTTGGGTCTCATTTTTTAAATTTCCTCTAAAATCTGAGCGACACCTCACTGGTAGCATGGAGCGGAGCATTGCGAGTGTACGCACCGCGCCATCGCGCCTTCAATTTTGCAGATGCAACACGGACATCCATCAAGCACGAATAGTTGTATCTCTACGCCGTCGTCAACACGCGTCGAGGTGTTCCCTTCCTTACCTACTTTTGAGATTTGAGAAGAGTTGGGGGGAGGGATGATTTTGCTCAAAATGCAGTGTGGTGTGTTCATATCGATAATTATTTTGAAATAGGAAAAAAAAATCAAAATATTTCCAGAGACCTCTAAAGCGTTCCTTAGGGCGTTTGTCTAAAATTTGGAATTTTGGCGAGAGTTGTGTCCAGCCAAGAAATTATCTTGACTACTACCCCTGTAAATCTCAAGCCGGGTCAAACTGATTCGACTATCTCTTCAGCGGGCCGATTATTGAAATTGATAGACAAAACTGTAGACAAATAAGACAAAAGAGACATGGAGGGATCCAGGATCCTATTGGTGGAAGCAAGTGGTTGCAATGGACAAAGGAGGTAGGTAATAGACTAGATTAACGGCAACCCACGAGAGACCCGATTGTTAGCCCATCATTTTCTCCCTTAGTCTATAGGAACCACCCATTTCAACCAATCGGATAGCTTCATACTCTCTGTGTCTCTTTTTTCTATAGCTTTGTCTATCAAATTCAATAATCACCACGCTAAAATGGAGCTCACGCCCCGTCTCCTCACCAGAGAGCACCAGTATGTTTGTAAAATTTGTAATTTAAAAATTTTATTACGATACAAAGTTATTTAAAATCTTCATTTGATATGTTCAAATATCAATTTCCGGATTAATTGCTTCTTCACGCCAAATAGTAGCTCGAAAACTAATATGATTGTCCCTAATCATTGATTCACATTTTACTCATATGATCATTAAGACATATTCAAGCAAATTCTAAATTTCTTGTTTTCAAACGTGGGTTTTCAATGTCAATTTCCTGGCCACAGCTCCGGGAAAGTTCAATTGTTCATTAACTTTGATGACGATGCGACTAGTTGGAAAGGGACGAAAAATCAACGCTCCTCTGCAGTTGACTGTGGAGAGGGATTTTGAACATATCAGTTCTATTTTTCACGGTATCTTGGCCGTGCACATAAATTTCTCCGTTTTCATTCTAAGAAAGTTCTAACCCAGCATTAAGCTTGGAGACGACGCGCCTGGTCGGAAAAAGACAAAAAAGTCATATACCCTCGCGAATAATCGCAAGGGAGTATTTTGACGTGGAGAACATTATAGTTTCTTCTTTATGATATTCTTGTAACTACGTTTTATCGTTTTTTAAAGTTTATAATGCTTTAAAACGTGTCAAAAAGTTTCAACGTTTTGGTGTTTGACGCGGAAAAGTATTAATTCCAATATTTTTCACCTGTAACAAATCGCCGGTATCTTCTTCAGATTCATTGTCGCTGGATTCTTCATTCTTATTGTTATGATTGCCTTTGGATTTATGGATAAACATGGTCGATGTTCACGAATCTTCATTGAAAACTGATAAAACGCGCCCGTGAACTGAATTTCACTAGTATGATGCTTAAAAACACACGTCAAGTATTTTCCCGTAAGTAACTCATTTTGAGCGCATTAGAATCGCACCTGGATATAATTTCAGATAAAACAGGACACGATACATTTTTAGAATCGTCATTACAGAGCATCTGTAGAGATTTTTTTTTTTTTTTTTTTTAAAAAAAATAATCACATCCTAGGAAACCGCGCGGTTTGGAGGCGAAGTTGGGAAAAAATTATCGATACATTTCCATAAATCTCACTTCGGCATGCATTTTTCGTTGTTCATAACTTATAATAGCACTAATCAGGACTTGCAAATCACTAGCAGGATGTCAAGATGAAATTCACATCACGTACTCCTTCGATAAGACAAATAGCGCGCAACGCGTTAAAGTAAATTCCGCACTTAAAACCGCGAAAACGCCACGAAATTTTTTGTTCGAACGCAAGGAAAACAATGGTTATGAGGAAGATCAATCAGATCGATTTTGACTCTTTAAAAAGACGCGGAATTTCCCGAATGAGAGGTTCCCGAGTTTTCAGATACGTCGAATACATGGACGCTTACTTTGGGGTGAGGAAAAACTTGAACTTATTCGAGGTTACCTGGGTTTAAAAAAAAATAAGTTTCCCTCTGCTACAATTTCGTTAGTTGTGACAATGTTTGACGAATTTCAAAAAATAGAACGCTGAAATCCTCGTATTGATTTTGGTATAGCTGCGATTTTTTGGGGAGACCGAAATTGACTGAATTATCTACGTCAAGTTGCTAGCTATTTGATCTCAAAATGTCCATCAAACTCGAAAAAGAAAGTTTTTCAGTATGTTCTCCAAGATACTGTCTTTTTTAATGAAATCAAAGCAGGAAGGACTAAAAAGTTTAGGATACCAAGTCGGAAACTTAAATCAGTGAGGATTTTTCCCCCCTCCCCCTCATAGGTAATCTGTAAAATGCCTCCAGCGATGACCTTTTCCCCTAAGTTACACGGAGGATTTCAACACGCTCAAATTGACGTATTTCAGCCTACTTTGGTTCGACACAAATCGCACTTCTACGCCATCGCGGAAAAAAGTATACTGATTCAAATTTCGATGCTAAAACCCCAAAACCACGTGTATCGATTTGTGATACACTGCAGACTTTCTGTCATAGTTTATTCTTTAAATGCAAAACTAGTCGACGTCACTTCTTAAAACCTTCCGTAATTTTTCTTCTCTGTACGAGGCAATAAAAAAATGAGACAGGAGTGGAGATTTTCAAACGCAGCAAACGAGATACCTACGTGGTTTGGAAGTTCACCGTCGACTTATGGTATGGAAAACCTTGCGTTATACTATGTTGCGTTGTAAAAATCGAATGAAATTTTTAGAACCCAAGAGCTCTCTCTTCCGCGCCAAATTGAAATTTTTAAAACACATCATGCGCGAATCTACGCACTCCGGGAACAAATTAGTTTGTCGAATCAACATCCTAGTTGCTTTAAAAAAAAAAAAAAAAAAAAAAAAAAAAAAAAAAAAAAAAAAAAAAAAAAAAAAAANCAATGATAGTTGATTCAGAATTTCCTCCTAGGCGAGACCTACCTGCGGGCTGATTATTTAAAATGATAGACAAAGAAGACATCAGAAGTATGGAGCGATCCCATCGGTGGAAGAGGGTGGTTCTAATGGACAAAAGAGGTAGGTAATAGACTAACTATAATGGCAACCCACGAGAGATCCTGTAGTTAGTCCATCATTTTCCCCCTTGGTCAATAACAACCACCCATATCAGCCAATAGGATCGCTCCATGTTCCCTATGTCTTCTCTATGTCTATCACTTTGTCTATCAATTTAAAAAATCATCCCTCTGGTCAGACCTTCCGAGAGTACCTAGCGAGAGTGTTGCAATGTCTGTACCACTTTTTGATTGGTCCTCCAGTTTTAGACTTTTCTTGGGGCTGTCAACGGCATGCAATGTACACAAACTCTATCATAATAATTTGCATTTTAGAGGAATAAATGAATAATTCCTACAGGAAAGGTGTATTTCTCGGCAAGAATATCCATTCAAACTTGTTCAGAGCTCGTTTTAGAATTTGGAAGTTTTTATTCTTCTTATTGCATCTTGAAGTTTACGTAAAGCTCTACAAAAGACCCCCCCGAGGGACTAAAAACTTGCAGATGACCAAATTTGTTTGCACTGAAAGTAGAAGTCCGGAAAAAAATCAATTTGCTGAAGTACCAAAAATTAATTTGCAAAAATTGCAACATAAATTTATTACCCAACATAATTAATTGCAAAAATAGGTGTGTGCGCCAGGTGGCGCCTTTGACGCGCCGAGGAATGCCACATCGGATAATAAGTGCGAGAGAGATAAACGACAAAACAGCGTATGGACTTATGGACCAAGATAAGTTGTCAGGCCTCGCTCCCCGTTAACCGCGAGCTGTGCTTTCAGGGGTTTCCATTCAATAGCAACTATAAGTGATCTTGCCATCACGAATTCGCACTGCCACTGCGGCAAAAATACGATGTTTCCACTAGAATTGCAAAGCATTCTTGCCGATTTAGCAACATAGTAGATAAAAATTCAGGGATTACCTGTGAAATATGCATTAAAATGGCCCAAAGATTTTAAACCAAAGATTTAAAGCTAAAAGTCAAACTACCCTTCACCCCAATTTCTTACAAAAATAATATTTTGCCTCGAGTTGGTCCAAAAGTCTCCACATTTCTTAGACATGGGCAAAGTAAAATTTTATTTTGATACCGAAAGTTCGCGGCCAGGTATCTCAGAAATCTTGATTTTTCAGGAAAACGAAAGAAAACTGTCTCTATTTTTCTCCTTTTAAGGTACAGCAGGGGAAAAAATTCTTGAAGATTGTAAGGATAAGATGCTTCTTAAAGACTCTATCAGCATTTTGAATAATATTCCCGAATGTCTGGAGAAATGACCGAACAACTGAGGTACGTGTTCTTAAAGCTAAGGGATAACACGGAATTCCGAGACACGTGGTTTGAATATTACCGTTCCAAATCTATTTGTTTGCCGATTTTGACTCAATGAAGACTTAAAAGAGAATTTAACAAGGACTGATTACGATTAGATACAGGTCCATACAAATACACCCAAAAAAATATACAGACTTCAAATTAAGAAAAAGAAAAAAAAATCAATTGTCCAGCCGAAAATAGGGGAGGCGTAATCGGGCCTCATTTTTTTAATTTTCTCCAAAATCTGAACGACACCTCGTTGGCAGTATGGAGCGGAGCATTGCAAGTGTACGCACCGCGCCATCGTGCCTTCAATTTTGCAGACGCAACACGGACATCCATCAAGCACGAATAGTTGTATCTCTACGCCGTCTTCAACACGCGTCGAGGTTGTTCCCTTACTTTTGAGATTTGAGAAGATTTGGGGGGAGGGGGGGGGGTT